>JAPQVY010000133.1:15479717-16079717 GCA_028535165.1 Quercus tomentella
TTTTAAAGTTGAAACATTTACAATCTCCAAGTATATGTTTGTCAATCTTATTTTTTTTAAAGAAAGGGATCAATATAAATAAGTTATACCAAATGAACAATCAATATATACACTTAACTATGGCAAGTAATACCGTGAAAGTTGAATTTAAGAAGTATGAGCAGCTCAACTGGTAGTCTGGTACTGTTTTTTATCATATAAAAAAAAAAAAAAAAGATTTTGAGTTCGAATCTCGCCTACACCAAAAGTCAATTGATGTCTTAGTCTAATGATCATCATGAAATAGACATCATAGGTTGAAATTTTATGTATTTATTAAAAAATATATATATGAACAAGAAAGATTAGACCTAGACACACATGACGTTATTCAAACTAAACAAAGAGTCAAAATAAGCTAAGAAATAAATTATACCTAGCGTATGCAATCTTTCTTTCTTTTTCTTATTTTTTTGGTTCTTGAGCTAAGCAAACTCAGCAGCGCATGCAGGTTTTGATACAAATTTACTAATCATGAAAGAAACCCACACGATTGAAATGATAATTGCTAAACTAAATTTGAAATTGGCACAAAGAAATTGTGAAAGTCTGAATAACGGTATATTAAATTGTGTATAATAAAGTACAAGGGTATATTTTATATATAGATAGACAATGTATGAAGTACAAGTAACCTACAACTATAGGCCTAAGCCCATTGGACTTATATTTTAATAGTATTCTAATAGCCCCCTCAAACTCATATTGAGGGCGAAAATGGGTAATTACCCATAAAAAACAAACTATATAGTTAGTAGGACCGGTTTACAAACTATATGCATTTTTAGCAACTCGAGCCTCAAAGGCTCGATTTTGGGCCTTAAATCGAGCCTCTAAGGCTCGATTTTCATGGGTTGTTCGCGTCTAATGTGGCACTTTTTCCACGTGGCATCTATATGAAAATCGAGCTCGATTTACATTTAAAAAGAAAACAAAAAAAAACCACAAGGGCAGCAGGAAAAGAAAACCACACCAACGTGTTCATCAAGAAAAAAAAAAAAAAAAAAAAAAAAAAACCACAAGGGCAGCAGGAAAAGAAAACCACACCAACGTGTTCATCAAAAAAAAAAAAAAAAAAAAAAAAAAAAACCCAGAGAAGAATGTGTTCATCAGAGAAGAAAGAAAAAAAACCCAGAAACAGTCGCGCGGTGACCTGGGTCGCGGGCCTGGATCTCTCGCGCGCGGCCTGTGTCGCCGGCCTGGATCTGGCGCGGCCTGGGTCGGCTTGAGCTGATCTCCATTTCTTCTTCTTCTTCTTCTTCTCTTTCTTTTTTTTTTCTTTCTTTCTGCGTTTTTTTCCGCTATTTCTGCATTTTGGGTTGCATTTTGGGTCATTAATATTTTATTTTTGAGTTAGAAATCGAGTCTTAGAGACTCAATTTCCATGTAGACGCCACCTGGAAAAAGTGCCACATCAGAGGCGAACAACCCACGAAAATCGAGCCTCTCAGGCTCGAGTTGCTAAAAATGCATATAGTTTGTAAACCGACCCTACTAACTATATAGTTTGTTTTTTATGGGTAATTACCCATTTTCGCCCATATTGAGTGATGTGATGTTAGCTTGAGTTTGGAAGTCAAAACATGAAAGCGTCACGGTGGAAGAGGCTTAATGAATATGATAGCAAACTAATCTTGGGAAGAAACTGATTGTAGCTTTAGAGCACCTAGATGATGATTTTTATTTTATTTAATTTAGGTAGACAATATGTGATGTACAAGTAACCTACAACTCTAACAATATTCTAACAATAATTAAGCATGCATTATTTAAATTTTAACCAAGAGAAACCAACACATTCGATGATGAAAATCAGGTGGACATGACATTAACATTACACAAGCATACAATATAAGTAAAGATTAGCAAGCTAAAGCTCGAATAAGACTATAATTCTGAATTACCAAAGCGTGTGATTGAAGGCAAACCAATAAAACTAGGAGCATTATTAATACTGGTTGCAAAGCCACTAAAATAGCCGCTCCTGAAAGTTTGGAGAAAAAATATAAAGGAGTATGTTAACTTGTTAATGGGTGCCACAATTGTTGAGGAGAATAAAATGGGTTTAAAGTTTACATTGGTAAGCAACAAAAGTAGTAAAAGTTAATAAAAGTTTAGATTTTTATTATTGAAAGTAGATCAACCGCCTAAGAAGAGTGGATCGACTACATTAAAATTTCACCTTATTGGTTGTCCTTAAGGCAATTGATAATAGGACCCAAAAAATAAAAAATCATATAAACAATTGCAAATTTAATTGTTAACATATGAAATATTGGGGTCCTTTTTCATGGTCGGCCACATGTTAAGCATTGAAAGGAGACTACTCATGGTGACCAAGGGCAACCAACCATTACAATATAGTACACAAGATAAAAAGCCCAAAAGCCAGAAACAAATGGTAAAAGAAAAAGCAGCTTCAGTACTTTGAAATTTTGAATTCGGAGGTAAATTTTGCAGTTAAAATGAAATAGAGTAAACTAATAGTGTGGAAGAAAGAGAGAGTGCATCAAATTAACCCGCGTGTAAAGACCAGACACCAGACCACCACGCAATGTGCATTAATTTTGTCTTTCCAACATTTTTATTGTACCAAAGGCATTTAAGAGGTACAATAAATGAAGGATCGTAGGTGGTAAAAGGGAATTTTGGGTTTTGTCTCTTTGTTCTTGTGAAAGAACTGATTGGTGGTGAAATAAAAATAGCCCTATAATTTTTAAGTCATTCTTGATTTTTTTTTTTTTTATATTTTCAAAATGTTAAATTTTTAAACAACATTACATGTAATTTCACACTTTTTCATCTACACATATTTTTATATATGTTTTCAAATAACAATTTTCAATTTTTAAATACATATACCAAACGCCCCATAATGGGCTGTTTGGTTAGGCTTTGGGGAGCTTAAAAAAAAAGTTTTTAAAATCTAAAACTCCCTTTTGCAATCACAATTTTTTATAGTTTTTTGTAAATGCTTATTTTAAATTTAAAAAACTGTTTTTCAAAAGTTTATATGAACAACACCTAACATGTTGTTGGATGGGCAAGACGCATTTTCCTCCTATCATAATTTTTGTGCTACAACTTTTATCTCAACTATAATATAACATATAGTTAATGATTGTCTATATTACTTTTATATGAATTAATCATTTTTAGACAAGGGAAACAGCAAGTATGGCAAAAATTATGGCAAAAGAGATATCTCTTACTTTTTAGAGTACCATCCAAAAGGGAAGGGAAACAGAGAGGCAGTGGTAGGTGGCATGTGATGGGACTGACTATTTTGTGCGATGCAAAGGGTATTGACCATTGGTATAGACCCCAATTTAGTTAAAAATTGCAACTGGTTGAGCTTAGTCTCATTTGGTTTTGGTCCAAAGAGATGAAAGCAAAGTCGTATTTACTATTTATTAATGTTGAATTGAATAAAAAAATAGAGTACATAAACAAGTGCTTTAGATACTTGTTGAGGTGAATAAAATGAGTCCCACCTAGAAAAAGTGAATTGACTTCATTAAAAATTATACCTCGACAATTGCACTTAGACCATGACAAGAAATTTCATGTAAATAACATTTATGTTTCAAACCTATTGAATGTGAAAGAAAACCTAAAAGAAGTACTGCAAAAAGCGAAGAACCTAGTTGTTGCTTGTTCCATTTGGATATATCAAGTAAACGCTAGTAATTTTAAGCTTTTATCCATATGTAATCCAGTGAAATCCTTGGCAATGAGGTAAAAGTAAACTTCCTTGAACAAGTTCCATTATGATGTTATTTTTATGGAAAATTCACCAAAACCGCTCTGAAATTATTATTGGATAACAGTGGAGATAATAAAAGCATTGTATTGGGGAAAAAGAAATGAATAACCATGGACCACATATTTCCCCAAAACGGTGTTGCTGACATGAACATGGCAGCAATAGTGATTCCAGTGTAGACTTCAAGACCAATTACCATTTCAGCTGTAACAAGAAACAGCTTCATACCACTTCAATTAACAGTTCTAACTTTATTATTGTAAGTGCCTCTCTGAGGCCCACTTTTATGCTCTGACCGAAGTAATTAAAGACAATTGTCAGTCTTTTGATGCTTCCTCTCTGCCTTGACATAAAGTTAAGAAAAGCAACAACATGCACACGTCCAGAGAAAGCTACTTCAACACACACTCTCTCTCTATCCCCCCCACCCCCCCGGGGCCTCCCCCCTAGATTCCGAGCATCATATTAAAGTTGTCCAAAGTCCAAACACGCGAATAAAACTTTCGGTAGCCCATACCTCTCTAGTCTCTACTCTTTTTTCGTTTATTAGATCCAGATTTGTCTGAACAAATTGTTGGGAATAGCAATACAAAACGACAATCACTAGTCAACCTCTTCACTCTTCAGTCTCCCATAGGGCCCGTTTGAATGCAAAGTTAATAAAAGTCAAAAACAAAGCTCATGCCGTTTAGAGTTAACCCAAAATTAAAAATAAAAACGTTTTGCACTAGAGTAAATCACTATTTAGCTTTAGGAAGAGTTAACAAAAGAAGCTTTTTAGGCCCCTTTTAACTTTTCAACGCCCATGGCTGCAGAGGTATCCCAGGAAGAGCTAACCATGCCAAGGATTATACTCAACGCTCAAAGAAACATTCACCCCAAGCCCACCTCTAATTTTCATAGGCTTCATTGACAACATCAGCACCCACATGTGATATATGATTTGGCTTGGATTTAGTGCATTGAGAGCGTGTTATGATCTTAACAAGTCCAGTGCAATAGGACGCTAAACCCATGCCTTACCTCACGTGGTAAACGTTTAGAGTAAACTAGTCACCCTTTTTCCCTAATTTTTATTGTTGCAGACAGTAAGTATATTCTAAAGAAAACAAAGGCAGCAAAAGGAAGATATCGCAACTGTTGAAAAGAAGAAAGAAACAATCCCATTTAAGAAAGCTGGTCCAGAAACCAGCTCAAAAAATCTGAGGAGTTGGTCCACTAGGACCACACTGCACTACCCAGTGCCACAGCTCCCTTTGCAAATGAGTGATTTGCTACTACTCTTTTTTACTTTCCAGATTTTACAGAATCATTAAGTGGACCCCGACAACATATCTACCATCATTTCAAATTCAAACCAAACCGGAAAACCCGTAGAGTTTTACAGAATGGAGGACAACCTTTCTCAAATCAAAAAGAAAAAGGAATCCTTTCTTTTTTTATGAGTTGCCAACAGTGGTCTCACAAGGTGCTTTGGATTCTATTATAACCCGAGCTCCTGAAGCAAGCCTGTAGGAGAAAATTAAACAAACTGTTAACCAACATTTTACCAAGAAAGTGGGATGACAATGATAATTTTCGAGAAACTAATTTGAGAAATTGGGGCAGACTCAACACTTAACTTTCTTCGATTTTGATCACTTTCTCCTCTTCTCTAAAGGAATCTAGCCTCTTTGATTGCTTTCTCCCCGAGGAAGGCTCTGTAATTCTCTTACTACCACCATTGGATACAATGGGAGCTACGGTTTGTGAGCTGTCAGCTCCGTCCGAAGAGTTTCTTGGTCTATCTGAAACGGGTGACTTCATAGATTCACTTCGTGGCTGCTTGCTCAATGAAGTCTTGATTGATCGTGGGATACATTTGGAACGTCCAGAGGTTGACTCCTCTTTGTGCTCAATCGGATCCAATTGCTTACATATCCTGCAAATGGCATTCAGTTTCATACTTTTCACTCTAATTGCAGAAAATTGCAAAGGAATTAACCACACATGGAAGGTCAACATCGATGTTATGACTGCCATATCCCTACAAAATGATTTTTTTTTTTTTTTTTTTTTAATAAGTACTCCTACTAGATGCCAAACAATCTCAATTAACAACCCTTGACCTGTTAATCCGCTATATCTATCCCAATAACTCCAGTTAATTCAACAAAATTATCCATCAATCAATGCAACTAAATCAGGATAAACAAAGCCAAATATATCCTAAATTGGGTATTAAAACAATAATTCTAAATTTCTCAATGAAGACTCAATGGGCGTTCCCTGGATTTGTTTTATTTAGAATTTAAGATAAGTATAATCCATGCATGTTTCAGGATCAATTTAATTAGTTCTTACAAAGTGTACTCACGCACAAGCATCTTCACAAAATTAATCAATCACCAACTCAAGTTATTATAATTATCAATTGCACATTTTCAACTGGCCATATAATATTTTTATAACTATTTTAAAAGTATGCTCTTTTTGCAAGTCTTTTAAATTTGCTATTACCTATAAAATTAGAAGTTAGAACACCTTGCTCAGCTATGCAGAAGGCCAAGTGAGCTGAACCCAATCTTACATTAGCTCAGCTAATTAAGAAATTGATATTGGAAATCAAGCATGATTTACTTTGGCTTGTGTAAGACATTAATGAGTCTGAACAAGCATCAAAGTGACCTGAGCCCCAAGTATTTATACACAAGTGGAAATGGTTAACAATCCCAAACACACATGTATTAGGAAAGGTGGTCCACAAAACAAATGGTTTAGATGAAGGATATAGGTATCTTTGTTAACTGAATTCTGCCCCATCTTGTTATAATAGCGAACAGTATGTTCAAATCCAGTTAGACTTGATCAGACAAGCTTTCGCTGGATGGAGGAACTCAAAATTTAAGAACTTCAATTCTTTTTGAACAAGATACTCCAATCTAGAAAATTTTCCTAAGAGAAAACAAATATATATTAAAGGTAAAATTAAACTTCAGACGCACCCCCAACCACTTGGGCTAATAAGGCTCAGCAGTTTCCCATAAAATAAATGCACCAATCAATCAAATTAGCAATTCTTGCACTAAGTATTTAGTTTTAATCTATGATAAATCCCTAATGCTCGTGTACCATAGATGTGTTCAAAAGATGTAACAGTACAAGAAAAAGAACTGGAACCGGACTGACCTGTCAGCATTACAAGAAGAAGAGCGTTTCAGAGAATTAACTCCTTCTCCTTCTTCCTTAAGCATTTTGGTCTCAATCAAGCTCCCGCTAAAATATTCTTTGTCTTCCAACCTAATGCCCATCAGCCTTGGATTCTCTGACAAGCAATCAAGCTCCCCCAACACTAATGAAGTAGAGAACAACGGGGAGGGAAATTTTGAATGGGAAAACCTGGGCTTATAGGTTGGAATCAAGCCAAAACTGTGGTCCTTCACTGATACTGACCCGCATGAGATCAACTGCATGAACACATTTGTAGCCTTTAGCCTTGCATTGGCCGGCATTCTTATATCTTCCTCTTCAAGAATCCTAAAACTGTTGATTTTACTAACATCAGCTCTAATCAATGATTCTAAAGTTTCCGTCTTGCCCCCAGATGAAGACGCGCTAGAGGTAGACGGAGGAGGTGAAAACGATTCCCTACAGATCTCAGAATTCTCTTTAGCACGTGAAACCTGATTTCTATAAACATCACTACATTCAGGTTCTAACGACCCATCATCAGTCGAAACACCTCTTGTACAAGTCTCTCGGGTCTTACTTCTGCTTACATTTTCCTCAGTCTGTGTAGCTGCATCAGCCAAACCATCACCCTGATAAACCTTATACTCCGTCAAGCTCAGAGAACCACCCCACGAAGAATTCTTCCCAACTCTAGACTCCGGAGACACACTAGTCGAATCGGGTAATTGAACTGGAGGAGACAGCTCATCCTCTTGGGAATGTTTTGTCTCCTTCCCATTCATACTAGAAGAAGAAGACGAGTCATCATGACTTCTAGACGACACGGGCTCCGGTAATTGTTTCAAACTCTGCATTTTTATATTTGCAATGGGACTAAATCGCTCTGCAATGAAAAAAAAAACTATAGATTTCAGATTTCTTAATTCATTTTCTCTAATTAGTATATACATTAAGCAATTTCTCTCCTATTACCAGAGTTAGATTCATCGAAGAGCTCGGAGCCTTTGAGAACATATTCGTTCCCGTGAGCCGGAAGAATCCGATCATTTTCGCTAAGATCATGCCACACAAATCCATTTTTGTAGCTTCTGCATTTGGCATATACAATTATATAATATATATAAAAAACCAAATATCATACTGACTCATATTCAAATTCCATTTCCATTATTTTCTTAGCATCCAAACAGAGTCACTATTTTTTTTTTTTTCTTACCTCTTACAAGACCAAGAATACATAGAAGCCATGCCTCTTCCTCTCAGAATATTAAGCCTATCAATCACATCTACAAAAAAAAATTCAAAAAAAATTCAAAAAGCTGAACAAAATTAGAGCAAAAGATATGAGAGAGTGAAACGATGGCGTTTTAGGTACCTCTCAAGAAAAGTCCATCGGAGGAAGAGAGAGGAACTTCCATGAAATGAGGGTGTTCGAGCTGGCGGTTACGGCAGAGATAGTAAACGACGGCGACTTTGACATTCCGGGGATTCTGTTGGTACTTCGGCGACTTTTCCGTCCAAACTTTTGATCTCTCCGGACTCACTTCTCTTCTGTACTTCTTCATTCTCGCCTCCATTTCTCTCACTCTCTCAGTCTCACATCCAAAAACGCCAACGTTTTATATAGAACAAGCTTGCCCTAATAATATAATATAATAGTTAAAAAAAAAAAAAAAGCTAAAAACTAAAAACCGAAGAGTTTGAAAGTGGAAATCAGATCTGAGGAATCAAACGGTGAATAAAACAAAAGAGAGAATAAGAGAGAGTGGCGAATCAGAAGAGTAGTACATGGAAATTACAGACCTGTCAAGGATTGGGCAATGGTGTGGGAAAAGAAGAAGACGAAGAAGAAGATAGAGAGAGGGGAAAGGAAAAGACACGAAATGATTGTGATTGATCGAGAGAGAAAAGGAAAGGAAAACGGTAGAGGACGCCCGCATTTACTGTGTTAGTTAAGTGTTGTTATATCCTTTTTGACGAGTTGTGTGTACTTCATCTTCAAAAACGATGTTACAGTTGCGGGGAGAGAGGGGGAGACCGAGAGGGACAAGACTCGAAGAAGAGATAGAGAAAGGGGAAATGGGGGGGAAGGTAGCTTGAGCTAGCTTGGCTCATATTTTTCAGGTAATTTTTTGGCTGATGCGGTGGACTCTTTAGCATTTAACTCCCTCTCTCTCTCTCTCTTTCTCTCTCTGTCAGCTTTTTCCAGGCTTTGAATTCAATTCTTTGATTTTCTTCTTGTTTTTATTCTACTATTGTTCTATTACTCTTCTACCGCTTTTTACTGTTTTAGCCCTAATGTTTACGTTTTTTATTCTGAGTCTTGTCCAAGGAGGATGTGAGGTTTTACTTGTTACTTACAATTATTAGTACTTTTCTTTTTCTTTTTCTTTTTGAGAATTTAAAAAAATTCTTAATGATAAATAGTAGCTATGTCTAGAGGAACATCCTCCATCCAGACATTAAAAGGAGAAAAATTATAAGCTAGTCTAGCAAGCCTATGTGCTACTTTGTTTCCTTGTCTGCGGGTATGACAGAAAACCAAATATCTAGAGGTTGAAGAGGCAATTTTGATGTCCTTAATGATATGTCCAAAGCTGGTAGAGGAGTAGTCTTCTCTGTTCAGTGTCTTGATTACAAGTTCCGAGTCACCTTCAACTATAACTTGGTCGAATTGTAGCTCCCTAGCTAAACAGAGGGCACTACGCACTGCCAACACTTCCACCATCTCTACCGAGGTAGGTAATGGAATAGTTTGTGAGGAAGTAATCATTGCTAGACCTTTGTCATTCTGAATAATGACACCCGACCCAGCTAAGGCTTCGTTCTTAAACACAGCCCCATCGAAATTAATCTTCATCCAGTTTGCGGGTGGCGAATTCCATTTGACAGGTCTGGGAGGAGAGGTGGGCAATGGGGAGGGGGATTCACTCCTTGGAATTTCTGGAGATTGTCCCAAGCCATAAAGTTGATCTTATCCAATGAGATTGCTGCCTCCCCTACAAGCATTTTGTTTCTTCTGGTCCAAATTAGTGAAGCTGTCATTGCAAACAATTCAAAGAGGTCACTCCTTTCTTGGCACATTTGAATAACATCCAAGAAGTTGGAGCATTTCCCGGTCTGCCTGACCAACCAAGCAAAGTGGGCTGCCCAAACTTCAGCTATAGCTAGACACAACCATAAGGCATGTAAGACCGTTTCCTGCTCCATTCCATAACTTTGGCAAACCACATCATCCAGGATCTTCCTCTTCATCAGATTAACCCAAGAAGGTAGAGAATTTGGCCCCGCCTACCAAATTAGAGTTTTCACTCTGTTTGGGACCTTCAAGCTCCACACACCCTTCCAGATTCTTTTAGTTTGTGAGAAATCCGAGGACCTTGGGATTTCATTGGCTTCCTGCTCCATAAGTACTCTGTACCCAGATTTGACAGTGTAATCACCACTAAAGTTTAGGGGCCAATAGACTATGTCATCACATTCCTCGATACTAAAACGAATAGATTTGATTAGTCCAGCTTCGTGAGGTAGGAAGAGATTATCAATCAATTCATGGATCCACACATCGTCTTTCCCCGTCAATCAATATTGAAACATGTGCTTCACTATCCATAAAATCCCAAGGAGACAGTATTTGTTTAAGATGAGGATCCAAGAGCCAGTTGTCCTGGTAGATGTAGATTCTCAATCCGTTACCCACTCTCCACTGGATTCCTTTGCGAATCACATTCCTCCCCTTTAGTATGCTCTTCCAAGCATATGAACCATTCCCTTCCTTGGCATTTAGAATACTTCCGTGTGGGAAGAACTTTGCTTTGAAGAACCTGTGGAATAGGGAGTCCTTGTTGTCCAGCAGTCGCCAAACCTATTTAGCGAGCATAGCATCATTAAATTTTTAGAGTTCTTTGAATCCCATACCTCCCAAACTCTTTGGTTTGTAGAGAGAACTCCCACTTGTCCAGTGAATTTTTTGTTGATCACCTCGCTGCCCCTACCAGAATCTCCATATTAAAGCTTCAATGTCATTGCAGAGTGTAATGGGTAGCTTGAAACAACTCGTAGCGTAGGTCGGGATGGCCTAAATGACAGCTTTAAGAAGGACTTCACAGCCTGCTTGGGAGAGGAGCTGTTCTTTCCAACCCTGAAGTTTTGCCCATATTCGTTCCTTGATGTAAGCTAGGCTTGCTTTCTTTTTCTTGTTGACTAAAGCTGGTAGCCCGAGATATTTTTCGTAGTGCTTGATCTCTTGAGCACCCATGAATTCTTTTATTTGGTCTTGTGTGACTGTTGGGGTGGATTTACTGAAGAAAATACCTGTTTTACTCCTATTTAGCTTCTGCCCCGAGACCCTCTCATAGCAAGATAGCAAATCTTGAATCTTTTGACATTCGAATGGGGAGGCTCTGCAAAAGACCACGCTGTCATTTGCAAAAAACAAATGTGTCAGTCTTGGGCCTTTTTTACAAACAGACACCGCTCTAATGTGACCTGCTTCTACTGCTTTATGTAATAGGCCATGCAACCCTTCTGTACAGAGGATGATCAATAGATAGGGAGAAAGTGGGTCGCCTTGGCGTATGCCCCTAGAATGATGAATTACATTTGAGGGTTCACTATTGACTAGGATGGAATAGCTTACCGTCATTATACACTCCATTATTAGGGCCACCCACCTATCACTAAAACCCATCCTCCTCATCAGAGCCACCAAATAAGCCCATTCAACTTGGTCGTATGCCTTGCTCATATCGAGTTTCAATGCCATGAACCCTGACTTGCCAGTTTGGTGGTGTTTCATGTAATAGAGGGTTTCAAATGCCATGAGGATGTTGTCTATAATGACTTTCCCCGCTTGGAAGGCACTCTGGTTTTCAGATATGATAGAGGGAAGGACAGTTTTAAGTCTGTTAGCTAAGACTTTAGCCACCAGCTTGTATATAATTACATTGCACAAGCTAATGGGCCTGAACTCCGTGATGCTCTCCGAGGATTTTACTTTCGGGATCAGGGTTGCAATAGTGTGTTCAATGACAGCTTGTTCTTTCTTCAATCTAAGACTTGGACCTTCCCTATCAAATAGTGATAGAGAGCTCCAGTGCTTGGTCAATTCGTCCATCTCTCTGTAGAAAGAACAAGGAACCTGTATGTGTCCCAAAACCCGTTGAAAGAAAAACCACTAGCCTTGAGATAACACTGTCAAATTAAGGGACAAAATCTCCTTCCAAGGAACATGTACGATGACCCTGCACGCATTATTTAATATAAAATGCAAATTGAGAATATATTAATTATATAATAAATAATATAAATTTAAATCATTGAAACTATGTTTGTAACCAATGAGTCGCATGTCAAAAATAAATTAATTTTACAACTTAGGCTACAAAGATATATTGAATCATTTGGTAAAAAGAACTTCAAGAAAGTGTGTAAGTTTTCCCGTATTAAACACAAAAATTCTTCTCAATATATATATAGTTTTGTTATATAACCAAAATTATTAAATAAATTTTTAAGTTTTATTTTAAATTATTTAAAACTTTTGTCAATGGAATTTTAGTTGAAGTTTAATTTTAAATCTCTTAAACTTAGGTAATATAATTTCATTTATAATTAAATCATTCAATTCATTTCAATTTGTAACCTTATGGAATTTATTTTGATTGTGTTGTTTATACAAAATTTTTGAAAGTCATGGATTTTAAATGTCATTGTATGCGCCCCAGGGCGTCACAACCTTTTTTAATGTTGTTAAGCGTCATGTGACTATTTACAATTGGGTGTAGCTTGATGCGGGGGGAAACATAAGTATGTCACTAACTCAATAATTGGGCCAAGCCACTAACTCAGGGATTGGGCCATGAATGGGAGTTGACAATTGGTTTCAGTCTCATAATTGTTTTAAACCCTATGCATAATTTTAAAGAACCATATTTTAGGTCTAGAGTTGTAGTGTGGACTTGAGAAAGTGTTAGGTAGCTAAATTCACCCAATCAAATGAATCGACCTCCATCAATATACGTACTAGCCTTATTATGCTTATGACTCCCCTAAAATTTTCTAATCATACAATGATTTCAAAACAAAACATTTGAATCACACAAGCAAGGCACATTTATATATATAAAAGTGTGAGTATCATACTGCTACGATTAGCCCTATGAGAATATTTCTAACATATATTTCATATCTTAGGCATACCACTACACACACACACATATATATATATATATATATATATATATATGAATGATAAAACAAAACCATATAATAACATTTAAGGAATCAAACAAGAATGTTTTGAGTTTCTTTTAAAAGACATTTGTATGTATGACAAATGTTGCGTATGCAGGCCTTCTAGGGTGCTTAGAGTATCTTTAGTAAATTAGTTAAAGTCATTTTTTGGAGAGCAAACCCAAAAAATAAGCTCCAACAAATTCTTTAAAAGTAAAACTTTTCCAAATTTTATTTGACATTGCTACAGTAGTTCTCTTGATCTAAAGAATATTGTAGCAACTCCAAACCATTTTTCTCACTTAAAATAATCCACACTTGAATAAATTCGAATAAAAAATTTAGCACAGCAAATTAAATTTTTCGCATTTATTTCAACCTCAATGGCTACAAAGACACCAAAACATAATATGAATAGAATACAAAACTCATTCTAATCTCAGAAAACTCTTTCTCATAAAACTAATAAAATCAAAGCAATGTAAAAAAAAAAAAAAAAAAAAATCTAACCTACAATATCTAGAGATAGAGGATAGAGGACGATGACTATTTTTCTCTCCCTTGGTGGAGCATAGTGGTGATTTCCCCTCTATATGACGAGAAGATGAATGGCATGTTTTAGTGCTTTTAGTCCAAGTGAAAGAGAGAGACATTTGGAGATAAAGGTAGACCAAAAGGTAGAAAATGAAAAGCAATAATGAAGATAAATAGGAGAAGTAGAGATACAAGTAGATGAAAAGGTAGAAAATGAATATGAAGAGGAGAAGTAGAGATACGAGTGTGGAGGAGAAAAAACAAGAGAAAAAAGAAAAGAAAAAGAACAAACATATGGATGGAAAAAGTGAAGAGAGAAGAAAAAATTAAATAAAGAAATAAAAAATTAAATTTGAGAAATGTTACCATAATATTTTCACAATAAATTTTATATAGTGGGTTGTTATTGGTATGGTTGAGAAAAAATTAATTTTAGTAATAGGTTCAAATTAAAACATATAACAATTTACTACATAGGAGCATAACACTTCTCATTAAAATTAGATGAATCCTACGACTCATTATATCATTGCCACAAGTGCTACACAAGATTTGTTAAAAAAATATCACCAAAAAATTTAAATATTAAAGAAAGAATGAATAAATAATATTTAAATAGAATAGGAAAAATATAGAGAATCTATTGAAAAATGTATTTGAAAAAGTAAGTAAGTAAAAAGTAAATGTAATTGTTCACTATCCAAACAATATAAAAATTTGGAAAAGTCGCTGGAGATGCTCATGCTCTTATGATAGGCTCATGGAGTTACGGTGCCCAAGACATAAACTTCTACTGTAAATGTTACTGCCTTACTATCAGTCAACTAAATTAAAACAAAACAAACAAATTTGGGAAAAAATAGATAAAAAGTAGAAAATAAACAAGAAATAAAATGAAAACTTACCTCAACACAAAGACAGACTCTTGAAGCTTGACCATTCCATTCAATCGATAAGGCACAAAAAATTGGCCAAACATAATGCAAAAGGAATTAGAAAAAATAGTTGACTAGTGGACGAACAATCTAAGGGAAGTTTTGGTTGATTTGAAATGTTAACAAAATAAGCAAAAAATAAAGAAGTCCCTTCACTCTTTTATCTTCACATTTGTAGTGATTTTTTAAATATAAATTTTGCTTATAATCCACAATAGGGGTCAATATGGACTTTTATAGGTGGAAATCTATGTGCAAGACCCATCACTCGAGGGACTGGGTTTTGCATTATAATTTCAAGAAAAAAAAAAACATCCATAAGTAGCTCTACTAACCAAATAAGGCGTATGCATAGGACAACCTTGCATATGTTGCCTTGAGGCCTTGTATACAAGGCTAGTTCATTTTGGAAATCACTTGAGCCTTTTTGTTCCATTTGGTTAGACCTTTGGTATTGGGCCACTTGTATTGTTGTGATAGAGGAATATGGGTTCAAGTTATACAACAGGGTGTTTATAGTTGCTTCTATTTTGATTATGCTTGTGAAATAAGTAGAGTCAAAAGCTGAAAGAGACAATATTCACAAGAATAACCAAAAGTTGAAAGAAACAATCCATTTTATTTGACCAACTTTGAACAAGTGGTTAAGCTCAAACCTTTCTACCAAAGAAACACCTTTTTTTGCCCACAAAATACTTTACATAAAAATAACCATGAGCACTCTATACAAGAATTTCTTAAACCATATGTATTTGTTCATGCCTATAAGGCTTTCTAGACTCCCTCAAAATAGTAACAATACTCCCCACATAGAATGCATAAGAGTTATAATTATAACATAATGATAAATAAATTAGAAAGATTGTGGGATTAATGAGATATTAATATTTGTGTAACTCTTTGATTGGTATAATATTCCTTAGTAAATATAGTAAGAATAAAAATTATTTTTTATTTTTTATTAAAATACACCATGATATTTATCCCTTATGAGTAGATACTAGTTTTGGGTTTTAGGTATCCATGCGATTTGAAACCTAAATATTTTATTCGATCATAAAAAAATTTATCAATTGAGTGAATTGAAATCTACAATGTGATAGTAAACTTTATATCATCTTGAATCATATGATGAGTTGAATTGTGAATTAAATCAATAAAAAAGAATTGGTAAATTATGGTGTTTAATCTTAATTTCAGAATGTGAATTGAAATCACCTCAATTTAAAGTTTAAATCTTTATCGCTTTTGACACAAGAAACTCATTGGTTTCAACTCCAATATGGTAATAATAATATCAGGGTCTAATTAATAAATGTCTTACCCTTTAGGGCATTTGTTAATAAACAATTTTAGAAAGTTTTTAATTTTATTTGTATGAAAAATATAAAAAAATTGTTAAAAATATAAATTACTCTTTTCTCCTAAAATTTGCTTAAAAATAATTCATAAACTAATATTCTTAGGACATTGAATAATATTTATTGTAATAATAATACTAAAAAGAAAAAAACTCCAACATTTTAAAAATAAACCCAAAAAAGAAAAGAAAAAAAAAGGCCACAATTGCAATCTTCCCGCCAATGCCTATTTCCCCTAAATTTGTTGGCTTCGTTTCTTAACAAAACCGCCACGCCACTCTCTCTTTCTCTGGTCTCAATCTCTATGCTCTCAGTCTCACTACGTTCATGCTACTACTACCACCACCCTTCACTCTCACTCTCACAGTCTCACTCTCACTCTCTCGCTCTCGCTCAGCTCTCAAAACCCTCTCTTCCTTTCTCGTCTCCACAAAACCCTTCTCTTCCAAAAACCCTAACCTCACAATGTCGAAGCCCCCTTCCGCTTTCGACGCACTCATGTCCAACGCACGCGCCGCCGCCTCCAAGAAAAAGCCCCAATCTTCTTCTCCCAACAAGCGCAAAACCCTAGATTCCAACCCTCCCCAAAACCCCAAAACCGCCAAAATCCCCAATTCTTCGCCGCCCGGTAACGCCGTTTCCGACGCGAAACCCGAAGAATCTAGCGGGACCAAGCAGGTTAAAGAGAATGGAAACTGTGCACAAGATCCTAAATTGTCTGGGTCGGAGAAGAAGACGAAGGTGATCAGCGTGGAGGAGAGGGTTGCGCAATTGAAGAGCAAAATGCCGGAACTGAAGAAGAAAGCGGGGGATTTCGATCTGAGATCGGTGGCGAGTTGGGGCGAGGGCGAGCGTGTTCCGTTCATGTTTCTTTGTTTGGTTTTCGACATGATTTCGAACGAGTCGGGGCGGATTTTGATCACGGATATTGTGTGCAATATGCTGAGGACTGTGATGGTTACAACCCCTGATGATCTTGTGCCGATTGTGTATCTTTCGGCCAATAGGATTGCCCCGGCGCACGAAGGGTTGGAGCTTGGAATTGGGGATGCTTCCATAATTAAGGCGCTTGCCGAGGCTTTTGGGAGGACTGAGGTTCAGGTTAAAAAGCAATACCAGGTACATTTGTTTTATCGGTTAGTATTTTTGGTTACGTAGCTGTATGATAAAGTGTAAGTGTATGCGTGTGTTATCTTTAGTCACTAATAGAATGCATAGATGAAAGGTTTGAATTGCCGATGAAATGTAGCAAGAGATATGAATGAAAAAAAGTGGGTGCTGATTTGATGATTGTAGGAAGAGAAAAGATTGCAAAAATGTAGGAATCTAACCCATGGTTGGAATTTAAGCGGGGTATTTTATCAAGAATTATGGTTGCCCGTGTTGTTTTGTTTATCTAGGATCAGAGTTAACTGTCCTGCTCGACTTAGTTGATAACTACATATAGTTCTTCTCCTTTTTTGGGGGGGAGGGGGGGGGGGGCTTTCCAAGAATATTGAGATTAATAATTATATTGGAGGGCTTCGACTTTCTGGTTGCTGATTGCCTGGCAATGTGAGTTTTATGTCAGTTTTGAATTGCCTGCTTGAATGTAGCTTTTAAGTAAATAGAAAACATGGAAAATGCATTTGGTGGGTTCTTGAAAACAAAATGAAAAGGAGGGCTGGAAATAAGAACTATATGTGTGTGTATATATATATATATATTTTTTTTGATAAGTAGGAAATAAGAAAATAACAATAGAGAAGGCAAAAAGTTATTGAGGACAAGGAAAGTAATATGCAAAAATGACCAAATGGGCTTGAAGTTCTGGCAGAACTGTTCTTTTGATGCTAGACTTCTGGACTCAGTATCTGTTTTATGATTTAAGTCTAAATTTTACTTAGTTTGGTCAGGTGGTGATATGGAGGTTAACAGATTATATGAATTCAGGCTACAGACAAATAGCTTGTCTGTTTATGTCCAGTCAGTGTGGAAATTAATAAAAGTTTCACAAGATCTGCCTTTGTATGGGTAAACATTGTTCACATTGCAATCTGCCTCATCTGTCAAATCCAGCTGGTTAGAAACCTCATTTTGATAGAATCCCAAATCTGTTCTGTTTTATTTCGTGATTCCACTCCTATTTTTGGATTTATTGGTATCTATGACTTCAGTTCTTTTTGCCTTCTTTTTGAAGTTTACTTTATTTTGTTTTGTTCAAATTGTTAGGTTTTGGGAGACTTGGGTCTTGTTGCGAAAGCAAGCCGTTCATCTCAATCTATGATGCGCAAGCCTGATGCCTTAACTGTTACCAAGGTTTTTAATACATTCCAGCTCATTGCTAAGGTACAATATCTCCTTTTCCAAAGTCAAATTCATAATTCTAATTATTTTGAATTAGACTTCTATTGTTTGTCCATGGATTGATGTATTATGAGAATTGTTTTCTCTCAAAGTCATAACCTTTCTCAAATAAATTATATCTTACTTTTGCTTTTGTATTTGCGAAGCATTTGTGAATGCAATTTAGGGTTTTCTGTTGAAGATGTCAATAATATACTGCTTCAGAAAATGGGTTTATCCTTGTTTCAGAAGACTGATTATACTTGGAATCAACCAAAGTCAAAATTGGAGACTGTGAGCATGTTTTTCATAATGAGGCTTCATGCTTTCTTAGTATTTTATTTATTATCATTAGGGGTGGCAAAAGCTGATCCCAGAAAATCTTTATTTTAAGGTTTGTATTATGGTTTGCAAGGCAGGACCCAATAGATCATGAATTCATGATAATCCTCATTCAGTAGACTGTCTTGGATAAGGATTATTATCAGGGGTGGAGTTTTTTAGTTCTTTCAGGGCATTTGACTCACACAACAGAGAACTTGCAGTGCCCTGCAGTTAGCTCAAAGGGCATATTTTCTTTTGGCAGGATACAAGAAGAATCTGAGTTTAAATTGGAAAGGACACAAATGTGAATATTGCTATGTGCTTAGTGCATTGAAGATGTCTTGACATTGAAATTGATTTGAAACTGATTTATAACTAGGGATAGGATTCATTTAACTTCTTTTAGGAATTTTACTTATGCTAAAAAATAAAAAATAAAAACTTATTTTAGGAATTTTGTAGATTTTGGTGCCAATTTTTGGTAGTCAGGGCTATAAAGGTCGTTCTTTAAAAATGTGCCCACCACCTCCAAGTTATATCAATTCTCAATTTTTAAGCTTATGTTTTTTAATTATTAACCCACAACCTCACCTTCCAACCAATTATTATGGGAGAAGTGCCAGTGGAGCTATAGCTTATTGGTATTTTAAATTTATTTTAAGTATTCATGTGTCTATTGGTTGTAGGTATAATTAATATTTCGATTTAGAATATAGAATATATATGTTGTGATAGTTGGTTTGGGTTGTCCTACCATATTGAGTTTGGTTCTATATATTAGCACATGTGCTACTGTATTCTCCCCTTCAGTGCTTTATTTTTATTTTTCATCCTTTTCTAAAAATTGCCACCATCCTTCTTAGCTGGGTTGTTTGAAATGTTGAGCCTTTTGTTGTGGGTTTCTTCTATTATTTAATGCTATTTACCCCAACATCACCCCCCCCCCCCCCCCCCCCCCCCCCTTCTCCCAGGGACAACTTACTACAGGATTTTGACTTTTCCTTTGTGGCTGACTTTAGAAAGAGCAAAAAATGTTGAATTATTGGATTTCTCAAGTTTGTGATCCATGTTATGGCTTACACATCCTAAAACAGAGAATTATGGTTAGTTAATTAGGATATACCCTGTGCAATATAATCTAGAGGCACTGTTGTTTGTTTGGCAATGTTCAGGACTCTAATATTTAGGGGGGTTAAAAATTGGTTTTAGAAAGTACTCCTTTTGTAATTAACTTGTTCTTATGTTGAACTTTTGAAAGGAATCTGGGAAGGATAGTCAAGAGAAGAAAAAAAACCATATCAAGGGACTACTTGTTGCTGCCACCGATTGTGAGCCTCAATATCTAATTCGTCTACTTCAGGTTGCAAATCGGACATTTATCAGATATCAACTTGTTGACTCCTTTCTTTACTTATCAAAAAATACTTGTTGACTCCTTTCTTCTTTTTAAAGCTTTTATGATATATATATATATATATATATATATATATTTTTTTTTTTTGTAGGCAAAGTTGCGTATTGGATTGGCAGAGCAGACTCTATTAGCTGCATTGGGTCAAGCTGCTGTATATACCCAAAAAGATTCTACACCACCTCCAAACATCCAGTCTCCTTTAGAAGAGGTGAGTTTCTGTCCTTTAGGTCTGGAAACATGCTGCAGTATGTCAGGTATTCTGACACTGTGGAAAGCCTTTTGTGTATATGTTTACCTAAGGTAAATGTTCTAGAAAAGGCATCACCTTGTAGGGATAACACTTGAGTTTGAAGTGTCCATGTCTCTTGACAGTTTTTATGATGTTAAACTGATTCTCTCACTTTAACTATTCTATATCTCATGGCAGTATGCGTTTGGGGTCAGGTTGGTGGTAGGTCATAGCATTGTATTCCATGCCATTATATTTAAGTGGAAAGTATGTGATTTTTTTGACATGGAGTTCGAAATAAATACTAACAAAATACAAATATTTGTTTTGAGTTCATGTGTACTATTTGTACTTAATTGTGGTTAAGAAGTCCAGAAATAATATCTCATTAGTGGTGGTACACCAATATTTTGTCAATGTTGTAGGGAAATAGGAAAATAGTTGGCAAAGAGCTTAGGAGGTTCCCAGTAGATAGTCCACAAGTCTTTGGTACAGTGAATTCTTCTCAGGGGAGAATGTGGTCTGGTGAAAGGTCCAACATCTCGTAAGTTCTAGAAAGAAACAGAATGTTGTCAAGATCTTGAGGTAATGGGTGAAATCTGCTAGTGCCAATAGACTCTAGTTCAAACAAAATCTTCTCCAACATGGGTGAGGTTGTGGGTTCAAGACTTCCCGGGTGTAGATGTAATTACCAATAAAAGGAGGCAACATCTGTTATCTTGTCATGTGAAGCTCATTTGTATTGTGAGCAATGACCAATTGCCTTATAGGCCTTTTGTTAGGTGCTAGAAAAAGGGTGGTTCTATATCACTGATAACCTCCCTCCCTCGTTTTATTTATTCTTTTTTTACCTGTTCCTTGTTGCTGTCAGATTTAGTTTTGACTGAGTTTGTTAGATTTTACAAGTACTCTTAGTGGATGTAAATATTATGCCATTTTGGTTGACTTTGCATAAGTATTTTTTTGCTTTAATGTTCTCTTTTAGTTAGATTTTATGGTTGTGCTTGCATCAGGCTGTGAAGATTGTTAAACAAGCATACTCTCTACTTCCTGTCTATGATAAAATAGTCCCTGCGCTTCTTAGTGGTGGTGTGTGGAATCTCCCAAAGACATGTAACTTTACACCTGGTGTCCCAGTTGGACCTATGCTAGCAAAGCCAACTAAAACGGTACAGGAGATTGTACGTAAATTCCAGGATTCGGAGTTTACCTGTGAATATAAGTATGATGGAGAACGTGCCCAGGTGATACGACCTAGTCCAACAACTAACCACCAACTTTGTACTGTTAAAGGTATATGTCATGTGCAATAACTTACTTTATTTGGCACAGATACATTACATGGATGATGGTTCGGTTGAGATATACAGTCGAAATGCTGAACGGAACACTGGAAAGTTTCCTGATGTTGTCATTGCAGTTTCAAGGTAGATTTCTGTTATAGGTGATATTTCCTATCTGTTATATTGAATGTATGTTTTAATTGTATCTATAGAAATCTGCATAAAATATCAAATTATGAGCAGGTTTCTCATTTCTCTGTTTGTGGGTAAACTTTCATAAGTGAAAAATAGATCCTGTATTTACCAGTAAAATGTCAAAACATTTTTATTTAGGATAAAGTTTAGCTACAAACTTGGTTGTGGCCTAAGGCTACAACTCCACTTAATATCTTTTTTTATCACTTTATGACATTTAGTTCCTTTCTTCACAATGTTATGTCACTAGATCCTGTGGTTACCAATAGAATGTCCAATCATTTTTGCTCTTATCACTTTATCATCATTGAGTTCCATTCTTCACAATGTGTCACGTGCTAGCCTTGGGTATAACATTTGTATTGGTAGTCAATTTATGTGTTGGAGTAAGTGGTGTTCACTGCTTGTTTGCATGTTAAATTAGTACGTCAGTCGATTAGTAGACAGTTTATCCTTATAGTTGCTAATGTTTACCATCAGTATGCAGGTTAAAGAAGTCATCTGTTAGATCATTTGTTCTGGATTGTGAACTTGTTGCTTATAACCGTGAAAAACAGATTATTCTTCCCTTCCAGGTAAAGTGTCTTCATATTTAACTGATGTATTCCTATATCATTCTTTATAGATGCAATGATTCAGCATTAATCAGGAATTCAGTCTCAATACCCTGTCAGAGTTCAAAATGGAAACAAATACTTCAAACCCATAAAAAAATCTTTTATAATTGAAAAAATATATGAAAGATGTCTACAAAGTGGTCCAAGTGAGAGGAAAAGTTAGGAACTCATTTTTATTTTGGGTTAAACAGCACAGGAAGAAGTCAGAACATTGAATAAAGGGGAATGCATATAATTTTTTTCAAGGCAGTGGCTCATTGACCCTATTTTGGACCCTGCCCTGAATTTGTTTTTATGTTATTACATATTGATAAGATGTGTGGCATTTCATTTGTTCATTAATGTCCCAAGCATATTGAAGCAACAACCACATTTACATCAGTTCATGTTGTTTTATTCTTTCGGACTTTTATATTCCTATTAAACTACGTTGCATGGTAGTGGGTCCTGCCACAAGTATTGAGTTTCTGCAAGTTCAAAAATTTCAGTTTTAGGGAGGAGATAGGGGGGCCAGTGGGGTCGTGTATATGTGGTTTACTCCCCAGGGCTGGGTCCAAAGGGCCTTGCCTTGGTGAGGTTCCACGCCATTAAAAAAAATAAAATTTAGGGAGATGTCATAAAATAAAGTCGTAGACGACAGTGTTATAACTTATATGCTGATTTTATTCTTAGAAATTTTCTAGTTTCATACATCGACTATAATATATGGAAGTTCATAATGAATGATGCAAAAAAAAAAAAAAAGATGCTTAAGATGATGTTAGGACTGGTACATCTTTCATTCTGCTTCATTGGAATATTTCTTGATTAATTTTTGGTCTCACAAAACGTTTTATATTTGCATAGGGATTAGCCAGTTAGCCGTGGCTTTATCATATAAAATATTCATCTTGCTATATGTGCCTTATCCTATTGGTCAGGGCCATCTATTTACCTGTTGTGCTTTTCCATCATTCTCAAGGGAAAAAATAATTAAAACCTTTTGAAGAGCACTTTGATTGATTTATTTTCTTTCTTTGGTGAAAATATCTATTTGTTAACCCATGGCTCCCAGTAGTTGTCAATAGGCTTTGTTGAGCTGAGTGGTATTCTTATAAATGTATATTATGACAGACCCTCAGCACTCGAGCTCGTAAAAATGTGGATGTGAGTGATATCAAGGTTGATGTTTGCATATTTGCTTTTGATATGTTATATCTTAATGGCCAACCGCTTCTTCAGGAGGAACTTAAAGTTCGTAGGGAGGTATGACCTTTTTCATTTTTGCTTATTTAGTGCTTTTTATTGCGCGTGTTTTCCCTCTAGTATTTAATAGTATTATCTATATTTGGTGTTTGTCCTGACGTCAAAGTTGGTACTTTATTCTGCTGACAATTTGTGTGATTCCCTTTCTTCATGAATGGTTGTCAATTCATTATGTGACTGCACAACTCATGCATCATAATTATTTATCACATGTGACAAAATTATAACTGATGAAGTCCTCCATGAACATTTTAATGGTCTATTGTATGTCATACAGTTATCAGTTTGGTTTGAATACCTAGTTGAATCATGTCTGTTGGAATCTTGTTCTTGATTCACCATCAAATTGTTACAATTCTTCCATAGATGACATAGTGGAGTCCTCACCTCTAGTTCAGCATTTATGATATTGGAGGTCACTTCATGGTTTTCTATACTTTTGCCATGCAATATGTGGCATGTAGTGCGCCATTATGTTATGATCTTAGTATCCCACATTGCTTAAGTGTAAGTTTAAACATGTGTTTATAAGCTCTTGGGCACCGTCTACTTGTAAGTCAGTTTTCAAGGGTGAGTTCCACCCATGGGTTCCCAACATTTGGTATTAGAGCCAACGAACATCCCAAGTAATTAGGTGTAACTCATTGAATATGGGATCAAATGAGTTGCGGTTTTGTGGTCGGATTCCGAAGGGGGCGACTTAGAGGCTAGATTAAAATAATTGATAGGTGAGTGGAGTCACCAAAAGAGAAAGGGCTACCATTGGGTTAGTGTCGCTTGAGTGAGTCGTCGTGGACATTGGCTACAGAGCGTGGTGGTATGTTATGATTCTAGTGTCTCACATTGCTTAAGTGTAAGTTTAAACATGTGTTTATAAGCTCTTGGGCACCCTCTCCTTATAAGCCGGTTTTCAAGGGTGAGTTCTACCCATGGGTTTACAACACATTATTAATGTAGTTGGCATGACACAGCAATTGTATAAGCAACTTCATTAGGAAGATACCATCCAAACTTTGATATTAACAGTTTTTTCTCCCAATTATTGTCAGTAATTTTCTTGTAAATCATATCGGCACTTACATTTTGGCTTGTCATGATCCACTTTCCATGTATGTGTTAATTTTCATGCACTCAATATGGAGCATGAGAAGTTAATAGTGGCGTGGGAATGGTGTTGCCTATCTTTTACCCCATAAATGGTTGTTGACAACAATGGTTGGATTATGAGGATCTATGTTGCTTGGACCCTTCAATTTGCAGTCATACCTGTGTTAACATAACATGACACAGGTGTGTGTATGGGGTGTCTGATCTTTGCCTAATACTACAGATACGTCTCTTTGTGATCCTTTGCTCTGTATAAATTTAGTAATCATGTATTTGCTTCATATGTATGTGGCGTGTTCTATCAATACCATACGTTTTGGCCACATATCTTAGGGACTAAACACATACATGCACCTGACACCTGTTCCCAAGTCCAAGCATCATAGTTGAGGATCTCAATAATAATGTAGTTAATCTGATGATTAACTTAAAGAATTTGTACTCAACAAGGTTATTGAGCAGTAACAGAGCACTGATGCTTGGGGAGAGATAGGAGAGTAAAGTTACTTGAGTGGTTTTATGGAGTTTTGGAGGATGATGCCCTGGTGGTGTGATGTTTCTATTAGATTGTTATGTAAATACAATCTTTTAGTTTTTTAAATGATGGTCCTTTGACTAAACATATCCATTGCAGGAATGGCATTATTTCAATTGGGGAGATCTGATTTTTATGTGTTATTGTTGTTAATTTTCCGGGTCTGGATTTATGCAATGCATCTGAGTCAGAGCATGATAGTATAATCATACCTCTGGGCCTGTCAATTTGTGCAGCATCTATATGGCTCTTTTGAGGAAGAAGCTGGATTTTTTCAGTTTGCGACTGCAATAACATCAAATGATTTAGATGAAATACAGAAATTTCAAGACAATGCGGTTAATGCAAGGTATCCCTTTCATAATTTGTTTGGGCATGGTGGGACATGAATTCATAAGGTGATATTATTCAAGGTTGTTGATGTGTTATTTTTCCATTAAATCACATCAATATAGCGACTTGAATGCAAATGCGTTTCACTAATGAATATCCTCCTGGTTACATAGACGTAAATTGCTGGCATTAATGTCTTGAATCATTTTTCTTATCAAAAAAAAAAAATGTCTTGAATCAATTTTACTCTCAGGATGTTTAATAGGCAGAGTCTCCTTAGCCTGATCACTTGCCTTCTCATTAAGATGGTTTTTAAAAAATTGAACTACTACTCTTATTACGTTACTAATTAATCTTGTTTTGCAGTTGTGAGGGTTTAATTATCAAAACATTGACTAAAGATGCTACATATGAGCCTGCAAAGCGGTCACTTAACTGGCTAAAATTGAAGAAAGATTACATGGATAAGTAAGGAGTAAAATTACATGAAGAAAGATTACATATCAGCTTCTTATCCATATTTTTACCATGACTTATGATTTTCTTTTTATTTATTGGCTGTGCTCTGCAGTTTAGGGGACTCGCTAGATTTGGTACCTATTGCTGCTTTCTATGGCCGTGGGAAGCGTACAGGTAACTGAAAAAGACGCATTTTTAGTTGAAAAAGTACATGCAAGCATGTGTTTTTTTTTTCCTTCTAGTAACCAAACCCAGGGTTAAATTGAAATTACATATTATGTTTCTTTCTGTATGATGTATAGTCTGTGCTATCTTTCTTTTCCTCTTCTGTCAGTGCCCTAATCTTAAGTTCAAGCCTATTTTTCATTGATGGTGATATACTGTTTCTCGTTAGGTTTCTATGGTGCCTTTCTCCTTGCTTGTTATGACAGCAGTAATGAAGAATTTCAAAGCATTTGTAAAATAGGTGAGTCAAATATGTATCCTTACTATTTTCATTAATGATATTTCTCTGATTACCTATAAAAAAAGAAGAAGTGATTTTGCAGCTGGTCACTCACTATTGAGTGTTTTTACCTAATTATTTTCATCTAGTCTAATATTTGAATGTGATTGGTAGGCACTGGGTTTTCTGAAGAAGTGCTTGAAAAATGTTCTACCAATCTCACTTCTAAAGTGATTCCTGAACCAAAGGTCTGCGCTTGTTTCTTTCCTTCTGATGTTCCCTCTAAAGGGTTGTTTATAGTTACTTCTCCTGGTATAATTTTACTTGCTACTTTCAAGTTCTAACATTCTTCTCATTTAGCTTGCAATTCTTTAAGAGGAATTCTATTACAGATTTCCTCTATTTTGAATAAAGTTTATAATACTTCTAGTTTTTAAAATTTTTAAAATTTTAAAAAATAAAATAAAATCTAACATTCTTTTAAATTCCAGTCGTACTACCGGTATGCAGATTCAATGAATCCAGATGTATGGTTTGAACCCGCTGAGGTAACAATTTTATCTTTTTGGTTTATTGTAAATATTCCTCTTAACTCCTTTCCTTTTGCTTTTGTTTCCCATCTTTTTCTCAAAACTTGCAAATTGAGCTTCTTGAGTCTTCACAGTTCACATCATTATTGTTGTATGCTATTGCTATGTTTGTTTATTGTGAATATCCCTTGTTTCCTGTCTTTATGTTTTTGCTTTCCATCTCGTTTTCATAAGTTGCAAATGAGCTTCTTCAGTCACATGTATGTGTCTGTTTGAGAATAACTTATCTAGCTTCTTGCTGAAAACTTTTTGAAAGTGTGCTAAAGTATACTTGTACTTTGAAAGAATTTGAAAAAGTGAAAAAGGCGGGAAAAAGGGCAGTTTTAAAAAGTTGTATATAAAAGCTAAAAAACTAAAAGCTGAGTTTATAAGCGGATGCCAAATAGACACGTAATGTGCTGTATTCTATATGATGAAATTAGTGATTTCATATGGAACTTTCCTTCCATATAAATGACACAGTTTTTATGACTGCCCCTGGATCCTGTCTTATGGACTGAGTGAGCAAGACCTGGACTGGTATTGTTGACACCCTAGGGATTCTAAAATTCCCATCATCTATAGAGATATTCTCAGCACCTATGTATCACAAAATGAACAGGTTTTGGATTTGATACATCATGAGAGGCAACTATCAAATCCTTGTAATGGGAATACCAAAGTTCTCTAATACACAAGTATTAACAAACCAAGAAAGGTTTTCAAATGTTCTCAAATAATGTGAGAACTCTGTATGTTTACAAATTGGTAGAATTCTATTTTCTATTATCCTTGTTAGCTTTTGGCCTTTCCCCCTCTCCTGCTGTATCTTTAGTCTTTACCAATACTGGAGACATTGAGGATCGATACATGAATCTGTGCAAGTTATTATTATATTTTCATTAATTGTCTAGGGGATTAGAGTATTACATACATACTGCACATTTTAGGTACAGTACTTTTGCCCAGATAACTGTTGTTGACTGCTCTATTGACAACAAAAGTTGGGAGTTCAAAACTTCAAATCATTGTTTAAAACAATGACAATTGTTTAATTTGCTTTATCTGTTCTGGACACTGTTGGGTTATCATTATTTTTTTTTTTCCTTTTCTTTTAGCCTCCATTTGATTGTTGAGAATTCTGATGATAAAGAAAAAATTAACGAAAATAAAAATTAGAAATAACTTCTGTATTTTAATTTGGGTTTTTAAAAAAAATGCCAAAAAATTGAAGAATAATTACACCAGTGATAATTTGGATGATTGTTGTAAACTCACAAACGTGCAGCTCCTTTTCATGCATATGTTGTGTGATTGTCTTCCAGGTCTGGGAGGTGAAAGCTGCAGACTTGACCATTAGCCCTGTTCATCGTGCTGCAGTTGGCATAGTGGATCCAGATAAGGTCGATTGGATATATGATATTGACTTGTTTTTATAATAAACACAATCTATAAGCTGCTTTCTTCATCATCTAATTTCATTTGTTTTTGAAAAGGGCATTTCTCTTCGATTTCCTCGGCTGATGCGTGTCCGTGAAGATAAGAAACCAGAGGAGGCCACATCGTCTGAGCAGGTGAGCAACAATCTTTATTGTTTCATTACAGGATTACAGAATAAAGAGGGAAATAAATTAAAAATATGAAGAGGAATTCTAAATTACTTCTTCTCCACTCTTTTGTTTGAACCCATGTATTTTGTTTATTCTTTTAGTATTTATTTTTTTTTATAATTTAATTTTGAATTTTTAGGTGGCTGAGATGTATAATTCTCAAAAGCACAATCATCCCAACGATCAAGACGATGATGAAGATGATTGAGGAACAACAATATGTGGAGATGTTTCCTGTGTAAAAGAACAGCAGCTTTGTCAATGCAGCCAATGTGAGTATAATATTAATGCAAATTTTTGGCATTCAACCATACAACCCAATTGGTGAGTGCCTTATCACTGTAGGATGCATCATAGAGGAGTTAGGCTATGATGTTATCTACACCGAAAAATTTCATGATATGGATTCGCTATGAATTCTAACAATTATTCCTGTATCTGCAGTTGCAGAATTAACTGCCCTGTCATGTAGAAAAATTTTCCTGTATGTGCTATCGCACAATCACAGTTTGTACATAAAATATCAGGCAATACAATGACTTTGTATTGCTTTGAGTATATTTCCAGACATTATGTTTTTAAGCTGATAAGAGTTACAATACCTGATTACACGTGGGTTGAACCTTTTTTTTTTTTTTTTTAGGGGGGGGAGATATCTGGTTTTGAAATCAAGCATATGAGATGATTAAAGTGAAAGCTTTCAAAGAAGAATGTTCTGATATGTTTGTATAACTGATCTGTTTTTATTAGTTTTTTTAGCAACCAATCATAAATTGGATACCCAGTAATGTTATAATTATACACGAGAAAAAAATGAAAAAAATAAAATAAAATATAGGCATGGTCTAAGTTGACAAGAAGTCACATGGCCATCTTTATAATTGTGAGAGTACCAATTTGCATGAGATAATAGACTTTGTGTTATCCTTGTGATTCCGTTTTGGGTCTTTGTATGAGTTTACAAAGCATTTTAGTTGCCATTGCCAGCTCAATAAAAAAAAAGGTTCTGGAACAAAGGGAATTTTGTCAAAAAATGTTTGGTCTAAGTGTGTGTAGAGTTGGTCCAATCCTTCTATGGGCTAGGCCTAGAATGTTAGACGTCCATGTCTCTGTGGTGGCTTTCCTTTTCAAACCTCCAAATCGCCAGTAAGGTTATTCAAGTCTCAAGATACATGTACAAGTCAGTGCTAATGATGATGCTAAGTTGATGGGGACGTTTGCCATGTGCAGAGAGAGAGAGAGAGTTGAGTTGAGTTGAGTTGGGAGGTCTTGTCTAATTCTATTTCAATGAAATGAACCCCCCTAATCCTAATCCTATGGTCTTTGGTCAAGCGGTCTCGATCTAACCAAAGAAAACTTTTACATTGATCATCCTCCTCTCCTCTGTGCCGTGTGGACTAGACAAACACACAGCTCACTTATTTTTTGTTTTTTGGGTTTTGTGCCTAACATTCCTATCGCCTCTACAATTCAATGTCACTTTGTGAATTCGGTTAGAGATTCAATCCTTGTTTGTTCCCTCTTTTTTTTATATCCGATTATTCCTTTTTGTGGGTTTATGGCTGCGGATCCATTCCAATTTTTCATCAAATAATTGCTGTTATCACCAAGACTTGTAGCTTAATTGACACATCCTTATGTATAAAATGCTCGAGAGTTTAGGAGAAATATGATTCGAGATGTGGGGTTTGTAACATATTGTAACTATTTAAAAAAAAATAATGTTGTTATCCTTGAATCAAAAATTTGCATAGGGTTCTTTTTTCGCTGCACTTGGATGATTTATTAGTCTATTTGGTTATGTTTTCAGAAAATGGTTTTGAACCACTGATTTCAAAGAACAAAAAAAAAAGAGCAAATGCAAAATTCACAAGTATGTTTTTTTCCCCTATATAAACTGAAAACGATAAAGTTTGAGAAGTCATCATTTTCGTTCTGGGAATTAATAAAAAACGCCTATTTTGAGTTATAGTTTTCAAAAAACTTAATATTAAAACATGTCTAAACTATAAACTATTTTTATTTTTTAAGAATCAAATAAATGACAACTGTTATCTGTGAAAAATTTCCAACAAGCCTTCAGCTTCATTATCAGTTGTGGGTAACCTATTAGAAACGGGAAATTGATGCATCTGTGTCATTGAATTGATCTTGATACTGTATGAAAGGATTTATTATTTTCATGGGCCAGTGAGAATTTAAATTGCAAGGTCCATGTGACAGCTGAAGGTGAAGACCTGTGAATTGTGTGTACTGTGCATAGATGTGAATTGTAAAGTGGTTTACTTACCAGGGTTGGGTCCAAAGGGCCCCTCCCTTGGTCAGGTTCCAACTCAAAAAAAAAAAGAAGAAAAAAAGTGTGGATTGTGAATTACGCCCAACAAAGCAAAATTGGAGAATTAGCGAGTAATTTTGCTCGTAGTAGAACAGGCAAATTGATTTGGATAGCTGAAGGTCAAGACCGATAAATGAATTTTGTCAATGTAGATGTGTGAATTGAGATTTAAGCACAAAGAAGCAAAATTTGAGTAATTTTTGTTTATACATGTCTAGTGAATAATGACATTTTGCTCTTAGTTGAAATTCCATGATTTGGACATCTAAAGGTGGAGACCCAATTAATGAAATCTGTCTATGTAGACTTGTGATTTGTGAATTGAAGACCACGCCCTTATGCTTTCATTTGCAATTCAAAAGGTTTATATTAGTAAATTGCTGAGTCATTGTAGTTTGTCCAGTAGTACTGCAATTTCATTTGCTACTTGGATATCTTAACCATTATTTGCTTAACTCGGGAAAGAGGGGATGGATTAAGCTAATGATAGACAATTTTAGCTCCATTATTTAAAAAAAAGAAAAAGCATAAACAAAGTGAGTGGAGGCAGACAGAGAGACAAAAGAGGCTTTAGTGAAATAGTCATAAATAAATAAACAGAGACGAAGAAGAAGATATTGTTGATATTAAGAAACAAAAGATTAGAGGTAAAGACTCCAATAATAATCAAACTATACTTTGCATTAATAAAATCATACATCACACCAAAGTGGTAGATCCTGATTCCGATTTGTGGGTTCCACTCAAACCCCCGACAAGCAAGGCTCTCTCTAACCCTTTCTGGTTGTTAACCATACCTATCCCTTCTTCCAAAACCTTAACAACTTCACACCCATCAGCTTTAAATGTTTCATGTAGTAATCCCTATCTCTCTCTGTTCTGTCTCTCACTCGCTCACTCACACACACAAACACACACACACACAGAGGCGCGTGCTGAGCTATACTATCAGAGTTACAATTTTAATCACACAGCAACATTAGAGAAATCAAACCCCCTTTCACATCATAGGGGTAAAAACTAAAAATGTGAAGAAGAAAAAAAAAAGAGACAAAAATCTCCACCCGAAATACCCGGTAGAAAGTAGCCTAGAACATTAAGCTCTTTCTCTTCTCTTCAGCGAGTTAAAAAAAAAAAAAAAAAACTTAAAAAAGAAAAAAACTTGGGATAGGTTCTTTTGTCTAGAACAAACTTCTGTACAAAATGCTAGATCAGTCACATACCCAACTTGCAATTTAATCTGCTCAGTAGCCTATACTATAGTAGTATTAAATTCTAAAAATTATAATGGCAAATATGGGGATTACTGTTTAAATTTGTAGTCAGTGCAGAACAAGCCTTTGGTATTTGGTCTCTGTAGGGGAATCAGAGCCTTCATAAAGAACCCTTTTTCTATTGACTCTTCCACAGTTGGTGAGAGTGTTGCAACCATTAATGTTGAACAAAGAGTCTTGGTGGAGGAGTTGTGGTGGAGGTGGTGGTGGTGTTGGTGGTGGTGGTGCTGTTGCTGAAGGAATGGTCACAGGAGGAATTTCAAAGGTTTCAAGTGGTGGTGGTGGGTGTCTCCACTGAGGAAGTGGTCCAGCTAGAAGTAGAGTTTGAAGAAGTGGACCAGCTTTCATCACTGCCTGTAAAAGCTTACCTTTTTCAGGTAATGGCTTCTCAGGCACTAGCTCTAGTGATGATTGTGATGGAGGAGGCAATTGGGGTGGTGGAATTGGGTCAACAATTGGAGAGGAAACAATGCTCTCCTCACAATCTGAGGATGAGAAGCCATTGTTGGAGTCAATTCCTCTTCTGGGTTCATCTTCAATGCTGGAAATTCCTGAGAGAGGAGCTGCCTGTTGTTGGTGTTGGTGTTGTTGGAATAACAGCTTCTCAAGGAAGAGTCTTTGATATTTCTCTTGCGCTTCATCTTTTTCTCTGATGGTTTTGTCAAGCAGATCTTTGAGATGAAGTAATTGATCATCTCTCTTTCTAAGCTCCTCTTGAACTGCCAACTTCGTTTGTTCAAGCTCCAGAGTAGTGTACAAAAGGGAATTTCTTAGCTCTTCCATGGTCTGTATGATCAAAACAGAGAATACCCAGAAAAAATTAGCTCTCATATAGCAAAGCAAGAGACCCCATTATGCATTTTAAAGCTCTAGTAAGAAAGAGCTAATTTTTTTGTTTTCCACAACATAAAACCAAAACATAGTTAACTTAAAATTCTACAAAATATCATTGCATAGAAGAAACCTCTTACCTTCCCTTGGCAGTAGTAAACCAAGTTGAGAAGAGGACTACGCTGGCTGTCCATCTTCCTATAATTAGACAGAAAAAATTGAACCAAGTAGTTCTCAAAGAGAGAGAGAGAGAGAGAGAGAGAGAGAGAGAGAGAGGGAAACTGGGAAAGGGGATGTGGGGTTTTTTGAGTGGCTCTTCTACCTCTTATAATAAGTACATGGGTGCCACTGTTCTGTGTTTGTTCTCTACTATGCTTTTCTTGCTAGGGGTTGGACAAAAGCATAAAAGGCCAAAAGCCTAGCAAGCCAATTTCTAACATCCTATGCAGAGACAGAGAGAGTCACAATCTTTTTTACCGAGTCTATGTTTCTATATACCAACTAGCGCGGGGAATCGTTTATCAGCGACAAAAGCGGGGGAGTATGAAAACGGATGAAAACGGCTTCCTTATTTACTTTTACCAAACACTTCCATAAAAATAGGGTATAACAAATGATGTTATTATTGATAGAAACCAAACTATGTAAGAGTAAAAATGACGTAGAAATGTAAAAAAAAAAATTTCTTTAAGTTTTTATATATATAATTATAATGACCTTGATTTAACAAAGAGAGAGGTTCTTGTGGGTTTTGCCACATTAAATAATATTATTTAACAATACAATTAGTAAAATATTATCTCAAAATTGTTCTAATTTTTTTAATGAGTACAATAAATTTGAACTTATAACGTTGGTTTTTTTTATTAATGGTTTTGCGGTCAGAACAAGACACTTGTGTATTAGGTTAAAGGAGAGAAAATTCTTTTTATTTTTTTATTTTTTTGCAAGGTAAAGGAGAGAACATTCAACCTAATCACAAGGGTGTCTTCTAATAGCCTTTTTTCATGACTAAATAGTATATCACCACAAGCACATCAAATATTCAAAATGTTTTGTTTGCTTCCTTAGGAAAAATTGGAAACGGATGAAATGGGAGAAGATGCGGCCAAAATTGGGTGGTAGTGTCGTGAAAATGTTTCTTTCTCTCATATGTCGATCCTTAGTTCCGTGGAATAATACACTTATTAATGTTATAATAAGAAGAGTTGAAATCTATGATAAAAAATTTGTATGACGAGGACCAGCTAATCAATAATTTTTGATATCAAACAATTGGAGCTACTATTTACTATATAAATTTTTTTTTCATTAATAAGATATGTAAATATATTGAAAAATACCCTTGTTGGATGAAATTGTTGTTGCTATGTGTTATAATAACAAATCATTGGTTTAATTGAATAACTTAATGAAATAGATAGACATTTCTCTTGGTCTCTTAGGTTGATGATCTTCTCAAACATAGGCCGCATACCTCTATAAGATTTCAATCCCCTCTTCCCCTTTCTTCTTCTTCATTCCTTCCTTCCTTCCATCACCAATCCCATATGCAAATCATGGATTGCTCTGAGAGAGATTTTACAATGTCACGTTAATTAAAAGAGAGATGCTAAGTCCACAACATTTTTACAACAAATCACAGGTGGTTAGTTGTTATTGGTTCAAATTTGAAACTAACACTAAGATTACTTTTTTGCTCCAATAATAACAACCAGTAACAACCTGTCACTTAGGATTTGTTGTAAAAATGTTGTGGACATATCATTTCTCTAATTAAAAATGTTGTATAATCAATCTACTAGGCATACCATTAATGACCAAATAAGCAAGATATTAACAAAAAATAGACCAAATGACTAAAGTGTTTTCGATTTGAAATTTAAAAAAATGAATCAAAAAAATTTTAAAATTGAGAGATCAAATTTGAAGAATAAAAAATGTAAGTTATAAATGTCGACATCAACTTAATTTACTGCATTAGCGGTCTACTTAGCATTTTGTTTGTCATATAAGTAAGAAATGATGGATGGAAAAAATTGTGCCCCTTCAAAAATTTAAAGGACTAAATTATTTGTGTTACTATTTTAATTGAAAGATTGAAATCGAGCATGTTCCACGTACAAGAGATCAAAAATGTATTATCCTAAAATATATTTTTTCATAAGTGGATATTTATTAAAATTTTGAAGTCATTTTTCATCCCTTTTGAGACTTGAAAATGCAATATTGACTCCAATGACAGAATGGTTAGTTATGGTGCTCGGAATTTTGTGAAGAGGTAAAGATTTCATGCATAAGGAGGCGTCTCCTTTTTCATTGGAATTCAACATTTAGTATTCCATGGGTTAGGTTATGGTAGCATTCTCATATTTAGTTCTGAAAAAAATTTTCTTTATTTACTTTTATAAATTTCTACATAAATGGGGAATTTTGTCCCCAACCAGTTTTGAACTTGAACTCAATCCTATAGTTCATTGGAATTGTGTTTTCTTCCCTATTTATTTAATTTTTGCTGAAAATTTATAAGACAGGTTTATTTATTTTTTGCATTTGGAAACGTACTCATTGTACTACGAGTTTCTAAAATAATATCATTTTACAAAATTAAGCCAAGTTTTCTAATTTGTTGATTTTTTTGTCACACGTGGGCTGCCTTTCCCAATAAATCCAAACAAGGTTTTCTTGTTTAAATTTTCCTTTTGTAATTGATTGAATATTTGAATTTGAATGACTTGCTTTGATTTTTTCTTCTCCTATGTTTTTGTTTTGCTTTCTTTTTGCCATGTACCAAAATTGTTAGTAAATAGGCTAATGATTGCCACGTGAGAGCTTAAAATATTATTCTAAAATTATATTTGCACACATAACTACATAGAGTTTTTATTTTTATTTTTATTTTATTATATAAAGTTTTGAATTTTATTCACTGCTATAACTATTACCTCGCAATTATATAGTATGTCTCAACAGTTTCCTCACAGGACTCTTGAAGATGGCCAAGGCGCCAAGCTTTAATAATTGATTGATTTTTATACTATTTTAATATTAAGTCGTTATTATTAAAATAATTTAGGTCTAATATTAGGTAGAATTCTTTAACTTTAGCCTCGAATTTCGAGAGAATTTTTTGTTTGTTTGGATTAAAATATTGCTTTAGTTGAATGATATATTTTTTTTGTCTTTCTTTTTTTGATAAAATTTAAAAGCATAGACTTTGGTTGAATGATTGCTCGCCGGTCTTCTTGTGTTTTTTGCTTCACATATTTTCATTAGTCTGTTGAATAATCCTTATACCTTAGTCCATGTATTCAACTTGACACCCAATAAACGTTCTCCATTTCCAGCTTTAAAAGGTGAGTATTTTTTCAAGGTACAATCATTTTGATTTTTTTTTTCCTCACTTTATACAAAAGATAAACCTAACGTACTTTTTTAATTATTAGCAGCTTATAATATCCCAAAGAAAATGAAGAACGTTTTTTTATTTTTTAAATTTTATTAATCAACAAACTATGAATTATTTATCCAATGGATATTGGAACACTTAATTAATGCAAGAGAATGCTCTCTTTTCCCCCACTTTTAGAGTCTACCTTGTCTTACTTCTTGCTTTTCATGTAAGTTTATCTCTGATTCTCTATTAGTAGACTTAATTTGACTCACATGAGAGATTATCTTAATTATTCATAATTATATGTATTAGATTTATTTAATAATATGAGTGATAGATAAAGATACATCCTATTAACAATATAATTGTAAACAGTTATTTTCAGAGAAAAGTAACTTAAAAAATAAGATAAATAAATAACTCCTAACATTAAAGACAAATAGGGTCTTTAATTTTTTAATTTTTTTTTTATAGCTTTTGTAAAAGTTTCCCAGAATGATAGAAAACAAAAAAGGAAAGAAAAGAAACGAAATTGCACAACAAATGAGGCTACCTTACTGCGAAGTTTCATGAACTTCACTTCTGCATTGTAGTTGAGGGTAAACAAAATAGGAATTCAAGAAACAATATTATAGTTTTGCCCTACAAAGCTGTCTCAAAGATGAGCTTTGTTCAAATTATTCAAGCCTTAGAAGTCTTGCAAAATATTGTATATAACTTATGAACCAGCATGTCTTTTTTGACAAAAACCAAGCATAAGATGAAATCTTCTACTCGTGAGCTTCTCATGGGAACTCAATTTTGACTCGAGGATTGGCTTCATGTGCCATTTATGCTGAGGCATGGAATACAATAGAACCCTACAAAAATAGAAATTTCCCATTTCAACCTCTACCTCCTATCCTGTCTCACAATGTTCAAAAAAAGGGTCAAGGAAATATAGTTTCATTGGTCAGAGAAAGGAGCTGGTAACCAAACTTTCCCACCAATATTTTCGCAAAGAAAGTTGATGGACCCCTTTTGAACAACAAAGTCCTACTCAAGGGAAAGAGGGGTTTCCATTTGACTAATTCAAGACTAAGCAAACTATCAAAAAATGCTTGTATCAAATTGGGACACATGTACAATTTGTGTGAAGCTTTACACATATAATATCAATGATGATGACCCTTAAAAAAATGTGCAGTGTAAGAGTGACTTGTTTAATATCTTTCAAGCTTTGTGTAGTTGGTTTTTTCGATTTTAATAAAATATTTAGGGGGTAATCTTAGTTTTTAACTTTCGAAAAAAAGAGGTGAAAAATCCAAAACAATAATCCAATTCTAAAAAGGAATAATAAGGTGGGGCGCCGCGCCTTTATGTCCCATCCAAAGAGGTGATTATCCTTGGCATTATGTCTTAAACTTTTTCAGATTTTATGTTGCATTTGTGTGTGATACCCTTAGGCCTTAGCTATATAGGATGCGGCAAATTTAAGCATCACACAGAGTACAAGGACACCAACTTCTCCATCCTTTTTCACCTTGAAGAAAGAGTAAAGAGAGGGGGACACTAGCTTTGTGTGCATAATTTTTGCATCGTTCTGGATTTTATTGGTGCTTGCTTGTCCCATTATATATATGTATATATATGTTGTGTACAAAGGCAGTTCATATGCTTGACAACCATGACTTTGATGTTTTTATTTTTATTTTTTTGCTGAATGACTTTAATATTTTTAATTGAAGTTTGATGTTTGTTACCTGAAATGGTTTCTTGTTTGTTATTATTTTACTTTTCCAATGTGCATTTACGAAGCAACATATCAATTCTTGATTGATTTTTATTTTTTTACGGAAGTTCACATGAGAAATGCATGTGTCAATTACTGCATAAAGTTTATATATATATATATATATATATTAAGAAGATTTTTTTTTTCTATGGATTCTAATTAGCTCAACTGGTAAAATCTCTGATAGTTGATATCTTAGTCTGATGATAAATAGTGAAAATTACAGAAGCGAACACTATAGATTAAAACTCCATAAAATAAAATAAAAAAGATATTTTTCTTTTTCACTAATATCTTATTATATGAAGATATAGTTTGCATAAGAGTTGGCAAGTTGCCAATTTCGTCACGGAAGTAGCTAAATGCATAGATTTGGAAGTAAAATGTTGTCAATGGGATTTGGATATGATCCAATAGAACCATGTAATTACTCTAATGTGGGTAAGAGAAGTCAAAAAAATGAAATGTAAAATTATAAATAAGTTAAAAAAAAATAAATGAACCAATTAAAAGAAGACTTTTCAATCAATATCTCTTATCTTTTATGATAAAAGGCTTTATTAATTGAGTTATGAAGCTTGAACTTCATTTAAGTGCAAAGTAAAATGCATTTGATTCTTACATGTTGTTTTCTAACTAGCTTCATTGAAAATTAAAAAAAATTGAAAACACATATTTGCTTGGTCCGATGTTCCCAATTTCTTATGAAAAATGAGATTTGAAAACACTTTTTTATTATCTGATTGTTTTCAATTGCCAAACAAATTTTTAGGATATACTTTCTGACATTCAAAAATAAAAATAATATATAAAAAATAAAACTATGATACAAAACTAAAATTAACCATATGTTAAAAAAATATAAATAAAATGAAAGATATAACATAATTGTATGTTAATATATTCCAACTTAATCATCTATCCAAAAAAAAAAAATCAAAAAATCAAAATAGAACTTGATATTTTTTATATGCCCCCTTAGAGCATCAGTATTAGCATGTGTAAAGTTTTGCAAAATAGAAAAAGTAACTGATTTTACACATTTTGAGCAAAAAAACACCAACATTAGTGGGTGTAAAATTGTGCATAAATGCACAAGAGTTACAGTAACTGCGCAAATATGCACGGTTATTGTAGCTCTTGCATTTAATATTTTAATAATTTTCTAATTCGCTCCTTTTTTTCTCTCTTTTCTCCATCTACAAAACTAACACATTCTCTCCCTCATCATGTTCTTTCTTCCTCTGATACACACACTCCCACAAACACAAAATCAAAAATCAACCACAAAATCAACAACAAAATCAACCACTGGAACAAAATCGTTGGATCGGTGATCGTGGATCATGGATTGGAGAGGCGATTTGGATCGGCGATGTGGATCGATGAACGGTAATCATTGGATCGGTGATCGGTGATGTGGGTTTTGATCAGTGCTTCTGGGTTTTGATGGTTATGGTGCTTGTGATGGAGTGTTGACGGAGATCGGTGGATTGGAGAGGCGTTCTGGGTTTTGATGGTGATGTTTATCTGACCGTGAGAGAAAGAAGAAGAAAGAAGAGGAAGAAAAAGAAAGAGGAAACGGTAGAGAGAGATAAGGAAAAAGAAAGAAGAAGAAGAAAGAAGAGGAAGAATAGAAAAAAGAAACGGGAGATAAAATAATATTAAAAAAAAAAAAATATATCATTTATATAAAATATAGTATATAATAGATGGACTGATATGAGTGTTTTGTAAAAATGAGTGTGTAAAATAGAAAAAGTAGTTTTTTTTTGTGTGCAAAATAGATGATAAGTTTGTATCCACATCATTGATGTGGATACTCTTAGTCTCTTAATAGTTATTGATGTGGATACTCTTAGTCTCTTAATAGTTCTGTCCTTCCTTGATCTCATAAGGACAGGTACTATATCCCCCAAAAAGTAATATTTGGTTTTAGTTATGATCATAGAATTTAATGTAGTTATATAAAGGGTAACAAGCCAAATAACAAAATTGATTTATATGGCCAAAACATACATATAGCTCGATGAGATCGAAGTGGGTATTTCTTCTCCAAAAAAGAAGAAGATCGAAGTGGGTATAAAACTAGGGACAATGATCTCTCCACTTCATTTGAAATAGAGAGGAACTAGGCAATTCTTTGGTATAAAATGATCAAGATCGAAACAATTAAACTAAAATTTTTGATAATTTATGGTACCATTAAATTTGATTGCTCTTAATTGCTTATCCCTAATAATTAAGTTACTCTTTCCTCTATTTGTTTTGGAGAAAACTTTTTTCGAATTTTCTAGTGTTTGATACAAATGTACAATAAAAAAAATGTAAGTCGACAAAAAACATTTTTTTGTGTTCAATGAAAACCAAGCTTAAACAAAAAACATTTTCTAGAACATTACATACTCAACATACCACCACATATAAACTTCACGTCACAAAAAAGTCTCACAATGTTAACTTCTATCTCTCTGTTGCCTCTCTTTTCAAAGATCGATCATTGATTTACCATTGAATTTTTTTCTCAATCGACATTTTGTTCAAATTAGTTTCTTTTTCACTTCTTCTTTTTTTTTTTTCATGTAAATTTTAAATTTGAGTTATGTTTTCCCATTTAAGGCTCTCAAATAAACCAAAAAATAGAAAATATTTTCCTATTTGGGCTAGTTTTTGTGAAAGAAAGTGTTTATCGTAATAATTACTTGGAATTACAAGATATTATTCATGTGAACAAAATAATATGAAATGTTTTTAGAATCTTTTTAAGATCAAAATGAAAACAAGTTAGTATTGTAAAAAAAAAAAAATATATATATATATATATATTTTTTTTTTTCCTGTAATTTTCAAAACCAACATAGTTAATTAATTACTTCCCCAAAAGCAACTAAGAAAACCCAGAAAGAATTTGGCATCAACTTATCTTATCTTTTTTACCCCCTCCAACTTCCACGGTCTTCAATGTCATAATATTAGTTCGAGTCAGGCATGTTATGAAGAATGATAATGACAATGATGATACTCAAGTTTATAATACTAGTGATTATAATGATTATTTTAATAAAAAATTCTTATAAGGGCAAAGTTAATATATCCATAAAAAGTAAAAAAAAAACACACACACACAAGATCCACCTAGCTAGTTGCTCCTGGTAGAATGTAGCAATCTTTAAGAAAGTCATACTAACATATAAAAAGAGGAGACATGTATATCATTACAAGATCACTTTTACCAACATTATTACATTATACTCTAACTATTAAATACATAAACAAATAAAATAAAATAAAAAATAAAAAATTAGCATGTAAAATGTAATATGGGCATCAACTTCTTCATAAACTTTTTGGTAGGACCCTGTGTCCCTTTTTTATTCTAGGACCCCACATTATCGTATCTTTGATGCCTTCTTAATCAAACATGCACTAGCTTCACCAAAGACTATGATCTGGTTGGCAACATGGTGAGCACAATTCTTTGGTGAGTAGTAACTTGTTATGAGTTTGATACCACGATAAGCCTACAAGGTCCCAATGCCTGCATTGTTCGAACCAAAAGAATAATATATATGGGCCTGTTTTCAATTTACTAATTTTTAGGTTGGAATTTTAGGTACTCCTTGCAATAATTTGTCGGCCAAATATAAGTTTCAATATTGAGTGGTTTTTAAGGTATGGATAAGCACTTAATTGCTTAGACTTAGACACGTGATAGTGGTTCAATTATAGAATTTGGCATCAAATGTCACACCATTTAATTTACTCCATATATGCTTGTAAAAAAAAAAAAAAATAGAGTAAAGAAGATTTATCAATGTATAGTCTTTCTCTATGTTTAGAGTGGTAGCATATAGTCATTGCTTTCGAAAAGTGGTTTCTTTACACATATGGTTGTAGTTGCCGAAGAATCATGGTATCCTGGGCAATTTTTTTGCTTCAAAGTAATATAAAGTTACAAGAGGTTAGTAAAGAAACACAGGGTTTCTTGAAAAGAATTAACTAATTGCTTTTGGGGACGGTTAAGGAATCATTTCTACCAAAAGATAAAAATGAATAAATACCGGTCTAAGGTAGGTCCCTTTTTGTTTTCTTTGACTCTTACACTTTTTCATGCATGAATTTTTTATATATCAATCCTTAAATCAGACAGGAATATTGCTACTTTGCAAGCATTTCTACTAGAAATTTTTTAATTATATATACATATTTTAGTTTAGATAGAGAACTTTTTTTATTTTTTATTTATAAATATATTGTGCCAAAAACTTTCAAGCCCTATAAACTCGGATTAATTGTCCTTAGAATACATTAAATTCAACCCTAATAAGCCCACCTACTAAAAAAAGAAAGGCAAAGTTTGACAACAAATTTGGTTATAATTTTAGGCAATATATTTGTATTAGATGTGAATTTTGATAAATTCACTATTGGATTACATTTTTTTCTCATATCCTACATGCTTGCAAAATTTCCAAAAAATCAAAGATCAATAATTATTTCATCGATCGGATGTTTAAATTACAAGTTTTTGTAATATAAAATTATGCAAAAAAAGTTTATAAATCTAATAGTAAATAACATCCATTTGATATAGAATTTTCCATGCATGTTAAAGAATATAAATAAAATACAATACAACGGTTAAATTTTCAAATTACATACCCATGTTTATTTTTCTAACTGAAGTTTGTCTTTTCCTAAGGAATGCTAAAATTGTGTGATCTTAACGTAATCTGGTACAAAGATCTTGCAAATCTTTTTTTTTTTTTTAGACATTAATTATACAGGGAAAGCACAAATTTAATTTCATACAATTAAGGTTACATCAAGCTCGAATATTCGGAGATTCATCAGCTTGTGAATTTGGATCACTTACACAACACACATGTTACCATGCAGAGGAACTAAAGTCCACTGTTAGTGGGGTCATAACGGTAATTCCTGTCGGCGTATAAACCCTAGAAAATCATGGATGACAACTTTGTTTAAACCGTGTGGGCTCCATTAATAAACACAAATAAACCTAGATTATAAAAATAGAATTAATAGGGTCACATTCACATAGGCCTCTTTAGTCTTTAGGTGGGTCGTCAATTCCGTCTCAAATCATATCATGTTATTTGTAAAAGGATCTTTGGAATCCCAAGAGGTCGTTATACAAAAAAGTTAAAGCTATATTAACCATTAACCTCCTTCTAACCATGTTTATATATAGTTTAATACGTGGGTTTCAGTTAATTCAATTGGTAAAATTTATCTTGTCGTCTAATAAAAGATCTAAGGTTTAATCTCCACTTCCAAAAACTAATTGAATGTCTTGGTTAAAACTTTCTAATAAAAAAACGGACGCCATAAGTTAAAACTTTCTAATAAATAAGTAAATATATATATATATATATATATTTTTTAATATTTTAATATATCTTATCATGAATCTACATTGTTTTGGAAAATGATATTATAGGAACATTCCTATTGTAACGTGCAAAGAGAAGATTGCGTGGACATGTTAAAAATAGCAATGATTTTCTTTATCATATTTTGGTTAAAACTCTCTAATAAAAAAACAGACGTCATAGGTTAAAACTCTCAATATATATTTTAATACTTTAATATATCTTATCATGAATCTACATTATTTTGGAAAATGATATTGTAGGAATATTCCCATTGTAACGTGCAGAGAGAAGATTGCGTGGACATGTTAAAAGCAGCAACGATTTTCTTTATCTTTTTTTGGTTATGGAAGAGTCTGGATTATGATAGGTTTAGAGATTAATATGTTTTAGGAAACTGTTCTTGAGTCAATGTGCGCTGTAAATCTCATATATCAAATGAGACTAAGGATTAGACCTTAGACATGAATTTCCTAAAACCTAACCATCAATTTGACCAACTCAACTTTTTGTGAAAGTTACTAGCTTTTGTTTTATTTTGTACAACATATTATAATGAAATGGAATTGAATGAAATGAAATACAATATGATATACTTTTCTAATTTGTTTGAGAGTCTATGAAAAGAGGAATAGAAAGCGAAGAAATATAATATTTTACAAGTATACATTTCACATTTTATTTGTCTTTTTTAAAAATACGAATAAAATTAGTATTTCACTAAAAGAATGAATGTTCCTCTTATTTGAGAAAACAATAATAAGGAAAGAATGAAATAAAATAGGTATTCTTTTAGATCCCCAAGAAATTGAATCGATAGAATATCTCATGAAAACCCTTTTTATTATATTCACTTCTCTCCTCTAGCAGGATTGTAAGTAAATTTAAAAAAGAAAAAAAAAAAAAGAGAGAGAGAGAGAGAGAGAGAGAGGAAATGATAACACCCTTTGAATATAATCTCTTCTCAATTATATGAATAGAATCCATAGACTGAATTTATTTTAGTAAATAACTTCCAACTTTTTAGACTAACACACCTCTGGGTAAACGGTAGCTTATTACCCGAAAAGTATGGGATGATTGATGAAGTCCTTGAGTGTATGAGTAAATTAACAAGAAAAAGAAAATCTATAAGCCCCTATAACCATTTAATTAAGACATTCGAGACATGACCCAAACCTTGAAATCCGCTTCTAGCTAATTAGTGATTTCAGCCTATAAAAATTTAGGGACTTGCTCAGTTGCTTGTATTTGATAAACACATCACACAGTGTTTAACTCACACCACACCTGTCCATCTTGCACGCTTGGATTAGACTCGAGTCTACCACTCAAGTATTACATCTCACGGGAAAGATAAAATCAATAAAGCGAAAGATATTCTGTCAAAAAAATAATAATAATAATAATAATAAAGCAACCGCTGCAATAAATTTTACAACTTGTTAAAATTGTAGATTATAAATAATATAATATCATTTTCGCGTGGTATATCTTCACTAACATTATTTTTATTGTACATAAATTATAACATGTCTTCTCAGCGTTATAAAAAAAAAATTATTGTATCTTTGATTGTTGAGCTAAAATTGATTTGGAATATATGGTGAATTTGGAAACAACAATTTATAATAGAACGCATGTGTGGGATCTTCTATGCTGTGCTATTAGTAATTGCATAAAAATTAACCAAAACAAGAAAATTTGAAGAGTTCATGACTCACTGAGACATTTTATTTCCCTTGAATGTTTTGTCTAGGGTCACAAGTATTTTACAAAATGTTTCGTAATTACTTATGTGAGAAGTTGTTAATAATAAATACTATAATAATAGGGCAAACTTTCTCTTCATATTAGTTTAGAAAGAAACTCTTTAAACTCCTTTTATATCATTTGTTTGGATGTGAATTTTAAAAATTTAACCGTTAGATTAAATGTTATTAACACGTATGTCAAACTTCTTTAAAATCAAATGCTATTTACTATCTAATCAATAAAGTTATTTTTTTATGCATAATTTTAGACTATAAAAATTTGAAATTTAAATATTTAATTGATGACATAACTATTTATTTTTTTATCTTATTGAAATTTTGCAAATATGAAAGATATAATAAGAACATATAATTCATTAATTTGAAGAGTGTTTCTTCAAACTAGTTTAGAGAATTTTTTTTCCCTAATATCGTTGGTTAATCCAAATGAAAACTAACAAAAACCAGACAAGTTAATGATTAAGAAAACTATTATGCAAGTAACATTACTTAACTAAACTTAACTTGTATCCTAAGATGGAAACAGTCCGTGAAGTGATCTCTCTCACGCGGTTTTGATATTGGAGCCTCGAAGTTGATTAAAAAAGAAAAAAACCAACGGCCCATTTGTCACTTCACTAAACCCTTTTTGCATGTGAGGGTTGTGATTAGTAGTTAAGTGTTAGTTGGATATGCCACGTGGTCCACTGAGTTCTCTGTAATCTTTACGGTAAAAATGGTGTTTTGTGCTTTGGATTCGTGGGGACATGTCTATTAGCTCACGGGATTGGCCAAATTAAACCCCAAAAATAAAAAAATCCAGGCTTTTCAAAATGCAGGTGAAATCTGATTATAAATTAGACATGTCCATCACAAACATAGATATATAGGGGCATGATCCACCAAATTTATATGAATATGATTTTGGCTTGTGGGATATAATAATTTGATGTGCATTATAGTTTATAAAATATACACAAAAAAAGAAATTTAAGTAAAAATAAGGAAAAAGAGAGAGAGAGAGAGGAAAAAAAAAAAAAAAAAAGAAAGAAAGAGGAAAGAGACTCCAGTATAATGGGCTCCACACGGTTTCCAACTTTCTATAACATGCCAAGCATGTTTTAGGAAGAATTGTTGTGATATAGAGAGAGACAGTTCACCATTGAAGATTTGTGTGTGAGTCTTGACTACTAAGTACCAAATCACATGGCTCAACAATTTGGTACATAACCACTTGTTAATTGTAAAGACTCTTGCTAAAGAAAATAACAAAAAAAACGTTTTCAGGATTAAGACTAATAAAGATAAGTTTCTACCGAAAGGTTCGAAATTGTGATTGAAATTTTGAATTACATAAACTATCATTTTCTAATGACAGCTTCAATTTTTTTCTAATTGCTACTTGCTAGTAACTTGAATAGTTTAGGTTGGAGGTAGAGAAAAATCTCGCAGATCTTTTAGCAATCTGGACAACTGGGGTTTTGGTGTTTTAGGAGGTGTTTGGTTGTGTTGTTTAAACAACACAACAGGTATTTCCATAACACTTTTTTCATCCACAAGTATTTTCACAACACTTAAACAACGTTACTAGAATAACATTACTAAAGAGGCCCTCAATGAGGAGTCCAAATCTTCTGTCCCACACTTCTTGCTCCACTATATACTCCACAAATAAAAACATGCCACATGTTCATCTAATTTATTAAATGCTAAATTTATGATGGGTTATTTATTTTAGGAAATTGAAATAATAGAAGGCATAAATTTAGCATTTAATAAATTAGATGGACATGTGGCATATTTTTATTTGTGGAGTATATAGTGGAGTGAGGAGTCCAAATCTTCTGTCTCATTTTTCCTGCTCCACTCTATATTCTACCAATAAAAACTTGAATAGTTTAGGTTGGAGGTAGAGAAAAATCTCGCAGATCTTTTAGCAATCTGGACAACTGGGGTTTTGGTGTTTTAGGAGGTGTTTGGTTGTGTTGTTTAAACAACACAACAGGTATTTCCATAACACTTTTTTCATCCACACGTATTTTCACAACACTTAAACAACGTTACTAGAATAACATTACTAAAGAGGCCCTCAATGAGGAGTCCAAATCTTCTGTCCCACACTTCTTACTCCACTATATACTCCACAAATAAAAACATGCCACATGTTCATCTAATTTATTAAATGCTAAATTTATGATGGGTTATTTATTTATTTATTTTAGGAAATTGAAATAATAGAAGGCATAAATTTAGCATTTAATAAATTAGATGGACATGTGGCATATTTTTATTTGTGAAGTATATAGTGGAGTGAGGAGTCCAAATCTTCTGTCTCATTTTTCCTGCTCCACTCTATATTCTACCAATAAAAACTTGTCATGCGTTCACCAAATTAATTAAATACTATCATTATTGACTTATTAATACTACTGTTATTAATTAATTGTAGTATTTAATTAATTAGGTGAACACATGGCAAGTTTTTATTGGTGAAGTATAAAGTGGAGCAGGAAAAGTGAGACAGAAGATTTGGACTCCTTAAGTAGTAGCAAGCAAAGCTTGAGGATGCAAGTTCCTTCAAGACAACATATAGAGAGCCCACATATTTGATGGAAGTTTGTAATGCATGCACAGTTTGGGCTAATCTGAAGTTGGGTGCAATTGAGTCAAGATGTAATTACCAAAGCCCAACTCAATGCTATATATAATTATAATTCAACCAAACTCATTTCTAAGCCCAAAGATACATGAAAGTCAGTTATGTCTTCATCTGCCAAATGGAAAATCTTTAAGCAAGACTCATAAGTTATGAACAATGTTAGGACCACAAAAAATTGCACAACTAGTCACATGGCGAGTTGTGCAATTTTTTTGTGGTCATAGCATTGTTCTAAATTATATAACTCATAGTTGAGAGAGTTTTCTATGGCAATAATTAAGTATGAACAATTACAAAAGAAATGCATTTGCTCTCCATAAAAAATAAAACCAATACATCATCATCAATGTTTCTTGATTGGATATACAAATTTTTTGCAATTAAAATAACATCACAGATAATATCACAACAATGTGAAATAGCAGTACCACAACCATAGAGTATCCTAAGTTACACCCGCACAGAAAGAAGTGAACATATGGAGGGAGATTCATATGGAACAGATTCTAATCACTCTACCCTTCGCATTTTACTTTTAAGAGGAACTTCCTTGTAGGACTGAACCTTCTCAGCAGCTTTGCGTAATGGTCTTCCAATTGAAGATCTTAGAGATGCTTGTGCTTCATTTCTTTGCACACAATTTTCGACTTCCTCTTCATTTTTGAAAGATGAATTCAATGGAACAGGCTCCTCTTGTATAGAATTTTCACGTGATTGACTTGCAAGAAATTTAGCATCTTCTATTTCGAATAAGTTCTCTGTAGGTTCCCTCTCATGGGATTTAAACCTAGCGGATTGCCTTCTCAAACAACGCCTGGTCAGAGGGAAAGTAGGAATTATTAGAAAATATCAAATATAACTCTGACACCATGTTAGAAAAGGCAAGACATTAACTTTGATATTAAGATAAAGTGCATGAGAAACATAAAAAAGAAAGCAGAGAGAGACGCATGAAATTAATGTGGTCCAGTCTCAGAGGCTTACATTCATAGTGGGAAGCTTCTAATGGCTACGTCTTTACTATTAAAGCTCTATGTTTTACACTAACCCAAGTTTACAACAATGCTTGCATGCCAAGTAGGATTATATGCATCAACTTAGACTAGAGTTATAAAATAGACTTGAGCATTGACTAGGATTTTACCCTTTTCTTTTAAGCAGGGATGCTAAAAAGAAATGACAACAGAACTTGTTGCACAGCTGCATGCATGACTGCAAGAATCTAGACATGACAATGGCAATATAATTGGAGGTATAAAAAGCAAACAACTATCCATCACATTTTAACTGAGAGCCTATGCCCACATCACATATTTACAGGTATGTGAGCAAAGGATTAGCTAGATGTTTCTGAGTCATGTGACGCAGTATGCAGTTAAAGACATACATCAAGGTATAGTGATTCATGTCAACTAACCTTTTATTTTCAACCTTCTCTTTATCTACAACTTTTTGGTGTGAAGTAGAAGGGCCCATAGCTGCAAGTAATTTGAAAGTTCCATACATTAATAAACTATACTGAAGAAGAATAAAAGTTTTAACCAAAAAAAAAAAAAGCCATTTTAGGTCACAATGAAATTACATTGGCTTCTTGCGGTGCGCCTTCTATTACGCTTACAAGTTTTCTCATCGTCATTAGTTACATGCAATGATTGCTCTGCTGCCACCTCTCCTTCCTTAAGCCACCAAAATAGAAAGGTAAAATGATAGAAATGTGATAAATTGAAAGGGCTCTAGCAATATAGCAGAAACATAACTGAGAAGATTAACTCACACACCTGAGAGCCAGTATTTTTATGCTTTGACTCTGTTTTACCCTGCAAATGAAGGAGAATTTCTGATTAAATCAAACAATATAATGCTGAAATGCAACATTTAAACCTGAAGACCTAGCTTAGGTTGGATTTTGTTTACTTATGTTTTCCTTTTATACTCACATTTGGGGGGCTCTTCATAATTTCTTATATAGCCTATATCAACCTAATAAATAACCAACATGGGGACTCAACATATGCCTGTACAACACCTTCACAATAAAGAAAACTGGGGTATTAAAGTTAAAAAACTACCATGGTTGGAGGGTGTTGATTAAGGTTTCTGACAGTTATGAATGCTCATTCCAGTGACCTGTGTGAAGTATCTATAGTATCCCACTTACTAATCTGTATGCTCTTAGATTAGGTGTACTTCTGAACAATGCAGAAAGCAAAAAATTCGAAAGGCGCTTAAATACAGTGAAGCTAGCAATGAAATTTGTGCTTTCACAGAGCCATGCCTGGTCATGTTATTCTATGCCATATAGTAAAGATGGTGATAAATATTAAAGAAGGAACAGAAGACTTGAATCTTGGAGAAGGAAATGAGTGAGAAAAAGGTTGACGTGAAATTTTATGTTCACAGAATAATTATGCAAAGACTACTAGTCTAAATCTGCAGAACAGGTTGAGTAGATGGCCTAGACAAGAGTGCTATTTAAACCAAACAAAACATTTGTTGAGCATCAACATCAAGATTTAGACCTCTTGTAATGAATATAATTTCTCTCCCTTTTAATTTGAATAAGGTGGAAAATATAAAAATCAAAATTAAAGTCCCTTGTCCCCAAATTTAAATTACCGTCCAATTCCCCTTTTTGTAGTGAAAGTTAAAATTTAAGCTTGTAGGTGTCCTAGATGTTTGTCTTTGTGTATCTGACATGTATCTAGATATATTTGACATGCATCTGAAATAAACTTAAAAACCCTTTTTTTTAAAGGATAAGTAAGACCTGTATCCTGGAAAGTATCCAGGAGTATCAAAGCAAGTACCATGGTACCATCTGATACAGAAACATAGGGGCATAAAGTATCCATGTTTCATAGAACAGAATAGAGTCGGAGATTAGAGCAAACCTCAAGTTCCATATTCTTTGCTTTAAGTAAGGCATTCTTGCATCCAAGCTCATGCCGAAGTTCTTTTAGCTGAAATGAGCAATGTTGGGAATTCAAACACAAAGAAAAGCAATAGCCTCATAACCAATGTACTTGAATTTCTATATAGAGTAGGGAGTTCAAAAAAACTTTTACCTTGTCTTTTCCTAAATTAAGTTCCTGCACAATCAGCAAAAACGTAGTCAGTATCACTGAGAATTAGATAATTCTAGATATGAAATTAAAAGATAAACTTTAACCAAAAAGCAAGCACACCGCTAACATCTGGCTGTTTGATTGAACAAGGTTCCAATTCTGCAGCTGCAATTTCTGAAGACTGACTCGCATTTTCTGCAACTCAGCTCCACTCAGTTCAATGATTTTACTGTAGTAATATAGTTTAGGAAAACCCATTCTTGATAGTTGGTGGCTAAAATAACTAAGAATTTTTTTTTTTTTTTTTTTAATTTTTTTTAAGAAAACGCAAATGTTTGATAAATTTTGTTATTTCACACTTCAATTTTGTTAAACTTGGAGAACCAGCTCCAGTAACACCCAATACTTCCAAGGCTTAGTAGTGTCCCAAATTATGAAGAAAAATACTAAAACTACTACCAATTTTACCACAAAAGGTTTACAAATTGAGGTGACAGTGAATGTAATTTGGTGCCACATTAACAACTTAAAAAATAAATTTCTTAGTTACTTATTGTCATGTTATATTACTCAATTATGAAAGACTACATTTCAATCATTTAATTTCTTTCCGCAGCAACCAAACATAAAATATAACAAATTAAAAAAAAAAAAAACCAATATAATAAATAGAACAATCAAAGGATACTTCCTCTCTGCAATAAGCTTCACCAAAGTCATTCTTTCCTGGTTCAGAAAATTCACAACAGAAACCCCCTAATTAAGCAACCAACCACATCACATATAACAAGAACGCAAAATATCAACAAGAGAACCAAGAAAGATTGTACCTTTAAGAGCTTGTCAATGTAGTCCTTATCTGGTTGAGAAATCTCAGGCTGCTTTTCATCTTGACTCGGGGAACCTTGCGCCTGCAAGTTCGTAATGTCAGATAGTTTCTTCCTCATTATGCTTCCGAAAGACGATCTCTTTGCCATTCTATCACCTTTCATGCTGTCAAATTCCAGCACAAACCCTAATTCAAACTTTCAAGAACTCAAAAGGGTCACCAAGAAATGCGATTCCCACTTGAGAAACAGTGGTATTGTGAAGAAAAACTAGACCCCAAGTGAAAAATGAGAGTGGGATTAGACAAAACAAGGGATACCCAGATATGAAATGAAAATTACAGATAAGAGAAGAAGAAAAAGGAGGAAGTTTCAGAGAGCAAGAAAGGGATATTCTGATAAGGGTCTTAGAGATTATTGATTACCCACAAAAGAGTGATACTAAAGAATGAAAATTATTACATATACAAGTACCAACTACTACTACTACTCTTTCAAAAGGGCTGCAAAGAATTAAGATTTAAGCAAAACCCTTTTTGTTTTTTACTCAAAAATCTTTGTTCTCTTTTCTTTGAGAGTGTATTTTGGGCCGTGAAACAACGCTTGGATTCTGAGAAAATTGGGTGAAGAAAGAAAGTGAAAAGAAAAAGAAGGAGCATTTGAGAAAGCAAAGAAAGGTAAAGGAGAAATGGGTTGGAAGGAGGAGGTTGGGTAGCCCAACGGATCTCCGAAGCAAAGTTTCCGAACCTGATTTCAAATTTGTCACCCGCTTCCCAACCTCGTTTTAAAATTGCTATTCCTTTTTTTAGAAGAACGACCTGTCGTTTTGATCCTTAGATTTGTACATGCTGACATCATCATCAATTTCGTTATGCAAGTCCTTGAGATATTATAGGAAGTACTTAAATTTTTGTGAGAGAGAATAGGAAATGCTTTATTTATTTATTTATTTTTTGTTATAATTAGGCAAAATTATATATAAATTCTTGTCAACATGTTATAGAAAAGAATTAATTTTTCATTTATGGTACAATTAGGTAAAATTATATTAAGGGTACGTTTGGATATTGTTTATTTTGCTGAAAACTGAAAACATTGTAGTAAAATAATTTTTAAATGTGTGAATAGTGTCGTGGGACCCATTTTTAATGAAAAAGTTGTTGAATAAAGAGGTTTGTGGGTCCCGTGAACAGTGCACGAGACCCACTGACAGACCACTTTCCAGCTGAAACGCGCTTCTCAACACGCAAAAAAGAAACAAAGAAAAGAAAAAAGAAACGTAGATGCAAACGCGTTTGGTTTTCATCAGTTTGGGACCTAAGTTAAGAGGTAGATGTAATATAACATTAGTATCAAATGGATGATCACATGTATGAGAGAATATTACAAATATTTGTCACATAAAATCCACACATTGTTTAATTTTTTTTTTAAAGAAAAGAAAAAAAATACATTGTTTAATTTAAATCTTTAAATGAAGTCACGTTTATTGCTTATAATTTATAAGCGACAACAATTCACATCATTTTTTGATAGTAGATAGCAACATAACCGTTGGGCACAATAAAAGTTAAAAAAAAAATAATTAAAAAAAAATCCCAAATTCTAAAACCCTCTATATCCTAAAATTTCTCTCTTTCACTAAAAGTATGAAAGCATTCAAATCTGGGTTTGAAATACTTATATATATATTTGCAAATTTGAAACCTATTTTTAGTGTTTAACCATACCACCTTTATGGATATAAGACATTGGATTTAATGCCATAGGATATAACTATTTGTAGAATTGGATGTTTAACATTATGGGTTGTGTTAACGGGCACCATAAGGTGCCTGTTAACAACTTTTTGCAGTTTTTTTGTCCTTTTTGACAATTTTTTAGCAGTTTTTTTTTTTTTTTTTTTTTTTTTTTTTTTTTTTTTTTTTTTAATTTTTGATAATCATTTTAATAGTTCTTTGTCCTTTTTATTAAGTGAGGCCCATATATGGAAGTCTTATGGTGCTTGTTAACATTTCCCTAACATTATAAAGCTCTATTTAAAACTCCTTTTTTGGTTCCCTTACCTTCTCGAGTCTGGCCTAGCATTTCAACAAATTCATTTTAATATGGATAGAAATGGTAAAACAGGCATTTGGTGGAGTTTATCATTTTGTTCCATCGTTTGTCCTCTCTAGCAATAAAAGAGGACACCTCCATGGCTTCATTTACTGCTTTACCGAATTCAAATCACTCAAAAGGTTTTATTACTATAAATGAGAGGGCTCTTGATGCTATCCAATTGACGTTGCATCTGTAATGTATAGCTCAGTTGCTGGCCAACAAACATCACTTGTAAGTTTAGCATGGCAGTTCTTCAAAGCAAATTCATGTTGGGGGTTGTTGGTGATGTCTTAAACAGTTGGGTAATGGGCAAGTGCTTCCAGGAGATGAGGGGCTAGAGATGCTGAGATGATCTCAATAGCGTCAAAGAGCAACAATAACAATGCTAAGGCCCTTGTTTGTTTATTAAACTAGAATGAAATCCCTTGTGAATGTGAAGTAGAAAACAGTTGTGAAGTCAACACCTTTATGTTAACAGTAATGCTATTAAGAATAATTAACAGCAACGCTAAAGTCAATACCTTTATGTTAATGCGCATGCCAACAACCCTGGGAAAAAAAGAAGCAAGAGAAAGAGAGCACGTGTAATAAGTAATGACCCAATGTCAACCATTATATACATCCAGAAAGTAGGTTCCATTTACCAACAGCTATTGAAAAAAAAAAAACAAAAAACAAAAAATGGGGCGGCATCCCCGAAGAATTTGACATCATGAGTAGGCAAATTTCAACATTCTTCAAAACCTTCTGCATTAGAATCTGGCCAACTCGTGGTTTACAAAAGAGATTGGATTTTGATCTATTGCACACTTTCATTTTGCGGAATCAAATTTCCTGCAAATACTGAATGCCACAATTTCAAGTGGGAAGTTAGCCTTTATACTAGCAAATTTTTTACAAAGCAAGCAATGAACTGACAAGGCAAAATTCAGAAAATCATATTAGAGTTAATCTTGTACTAAGGCATAGACAAAAATCAGACCAGGTGTGATCACGAACATAGAACTACCAATACATGGTAACCCCTCTTTCCTCACTTATGTCAGAAGAAGGCAATATTTGTTTTTTTGGCCATGAAGATGTACTTAGTTTCTTACTAATTCAGAGTTCAGACATACGATTGGACTTCAATATAATCTAAGAAATCTAAAAACAGAGAGCACGGCAAGACCACTCAAAGAAGTCCTCCATTCAAATAAAGACACAGTAAAATGCAATTAAACTTGATGATAGAACACTCCTCCCCTTCAAAGATTCTGTTGTTCCATTCTCTCCATATGTTCCACATAATTTACAGCGGAATAGAACAATGAATGAGCACGTGATCCACCGATTCCCAATCATTTTTACACATAAAACACCTTTTAACAACACAAATATATCTCTTCTTCATAGTCATTTATTATAAAATAAACTATGTTGCACGGACATGGACACAGACACGGACACGGGAATACGGCAATTTTTGAAAAATAAGGACACGACACGGCGGGGACACGGCGGTTAAATAATTAATTAAATTTTATATTTAGGCATATTTTTTAATATTTTTATAAGTTATAACTTATATAAATAATAATAAATAAAAAAAAGGACAGAGGGCACCCACAGCAGCAGTGAAAAAAAAAAACAAAAAACAAAACGCGTTATATTTTTTTTTTTGGTAATCAGGAAATTGCATTAAGACTAGAAATTTACAAGAGATATAGGACAACGCCTGTTTAAATACAACTCAGAATTGTCAAATTCTAACAGAGGTTTCACATCCTCTGGAGGACTAGAATGAAGACTAAAAGAAGAGGATTGATTAGCGCCCATCCTTGCTAGCATGTCTGCACTCCTATTAGCTTCTCTATAACAATGCTCAAACTGAATCCTGGGTATTTGGGAAGCCAGCTTCCTGCAGTCATCCACAATGGAGGAGATAATTAAATTAGTGTTGTTGGGGTTATTCAAAACTTCAATAATAACTTTGGCATCCATTTCAACCACAACAGCAGGGAAGTTTCTATCAACACACATCATGAGACCGTCCCTCAGCGCCCATAGCTCAGCTATAAAGCTTGAGGTAATGCCAATCTGCCTTGAGTATCCAAGAACCCAACTCCCTTTCTCATCCCGAATTAGACCACCCCCTCCAGCTCTGCCTGGATTCCCAAGTGAGGATCCATCTGAATTAAGCTTTCTCCACCCTATGGCTGGCTTTTCCCATCTGACTGGTTTCAATACATGGTGGGTTGCATCTCGGATATTTATGGCACAATGAGTGAATTCCAACACCTTGTGAAGGATCTCTGAATGGAGGTTGGAGTTTACAGGTTTGTTTTGGAAAACCAACAGGTTTCTTCTCTTCCATATAGTCCAAATGGCAAAGAGAAAAACTGATTTCCAAGGCAGGTTGTGTTGGCCGACTGTGTGAGCTGCTTTGGCATTCTCCGACAACCAAAGGTTAAGGGTAGTACCATAGAACCTTGAGCTTGTACCTTGCACTCCCAAGTTAGCCCATATTTCCTTAACAAGGTCACAATCGCGAAGGCTGTGGATAATAGTCTCAGGATGTTTTTGGCAGAGTAGACAAAGGGGGTCTAGAGATAAGCCTCTAGCATTGAGGCAGGTTTTGACTCCTAAACTGTGGTGGAGACATTTCTAGGCAAAAATCTGGATTCTTGGAAGAGTTTTGGCTTGCCAAATCCAACCCCCATCGAAATTATTGATCTCATTTCCCACTGCTAGGCGATAAGCACTCTTAAGATCAAAACTCCCTTTCGGATCTCCAGACTAGCACATTTTATCCATACTTCCAACAGATAGAGCCGATGGGGTAGCTTGGATTTCTAGTTTTATTTCAGTAGGGATGTCCAGAGACACCTTCTCCCAATTCCAACCTGTTAAGCTTAAAACATCCTTCACCTGAAAATTTTCTTCTTCCTGGGTGAGTGGTCCTTGAACAGCAAGCCTCAAAGGACCAGAAAAAGACCATTTGTCATACCACAGGCTGAGATTACTATTACGGCGTTATAACTTATAGAAATAAGTGAGTAACAGTACACCCACCCATTCACCAAAATTAATATCTAAAAAGAAAAAAAAAAAAAAAAAAAAAAAAAAAAAAAACAGAGAGAGAAGAGAATCAGGAGATCGGACCTGTTGTCCACACCGAGAGAGAGAGAGAGAGATCGGAAGGGACAGAGGACAGAGGGCACAGTGTCGACGTCGGAGCTCACTGATCGGCTCGATCTAATTCCGGCGAGGGACAGAGGGCAGCGGCAGCGACAGAGGGAGGGTGGGTTGAGAAGAACTTGAGATGTGGTTTCAACTTTCAGTCTAAGAGACTCTAAACTTGCTTTATTGTTTTAGGGTTATCACAAAATCAATGGTATTGGTAAGTCCACCTGTCAAAATCTGTGATTTTTTTTTTTTTTTTTTCATTGCTGGCGTGTCGGACGCGTCGGCGCCGTGTTGGAGCCATGTCGGAAAAGTGAAAAAAAAAAAAAAAAAAAAGACACCACATGACACCGGAATCTGGCGCGTCGTACCCGTTCCGGTGTCCGACACGTGTCGGACACCAACACGACGCCAAAAATGGCGTGTCCGTGCAACCAAGAAAATAAAATGGAAATTACATGTTGTGGTTGCACCTAGTGGATTGTTTTTTATTTTATTTTACATATTGAAGATTGTTGTACCATATGCTTTTTACAAGTGGCTCTTGTAAGTATATTAAAATTGTAAAGATAGTTTTCTCTAGGTAAAACTCTATTATTAAAGTATGTAAAGTTTAAAATACAACTTCAAATAAAGTTCTGTTGCCAAAAGGTTATAAAAAGTTAAAAGAAATTTAATTATATATTTTAATTTAGTTTACTCGTCTACCATAATTTTTCATTTGAATTCTGCTACACCCCATTATAACAAATGCCTTGCAAGAAATAGACAGCAAATAGATATCAAACATCACTATAGATTATATGAAGGTACTGTGTAAATGAAAATTTTTCACTCTTTTTGTGGAAAGCATACATACTCTACACTATTTGTTGATGGTGCCTTGTAGAAGATATGAAGCCTTATTACGGACCTGCAACGTAGAAAAATATTCTTTATAATTAAAAACACTAGAACAACAGAGATAAAGCAACAGTTTGGCTCCATACCTTTGATGCATAAGTTCTCAAGTCTGTGCTGGCAATTTGGTAAGAACAGTTTCGAAGATAAAGACCCCACATCGCATTAATTTCTTCATTATTTTCCAGCATTTGATTAACCAAGAGCCAATTCTCTGTCAAAACCAGGTAAATGTACATCTTGAAAAGATCACAACCTTTTTCTTTTACATTAATTGAGATAAGCAATCGTAGGATCTCTTCTTCATCACAAGCCTGAGGAAAAGAAAAATAAATTATAACATATAAGAACACTTGACCTGGCTTAAAAATGAAAATTTTAAATTCAAACAGAAGTGTAAACAGGCTGAAGCAATCATTTGCTATTATTTAGAGCTAACTTATTTGACAGAGTTCTCGTGTTAAGAAGCCCCCACAGAACTCTGTCAAGAAGCCCCCACAGTCCTGTGGTGGCATGGATTCATGCTTTTTTCAGATATAATTAGGGTTTTCCAGCTTAAACACATGACAATAGAGAAGTTCTCTTTTAAATGACACAGAAATCAGATAAGATAAATGGTTCCTCAAAATTTTATAAACATTAATATAGTGCAAGAAACTGCATACATACAGCCACCCTAAACTTGTGCAATTTTCTGTTTTTGTTGGTAAAATTTATTAAGGGCAAGAACTACACTCCGGATAGAAGATTATTGTATACAGATCATAGATTACAATACAGGCCAATTCTGTGTTAACATGGATGTATGAGCAACATATTAGTTAAACTAAGAGAGAGGAAGTTGTGCCTCTACACAAAAGTACTTGTAAAAGACACTAAGCTAAAATGTAAAGAGAATATAAGCTACCTTGTTATCAAAACCAACGAGAAGTATTTGATAGGAAACTGCACTTCTAAGTTGCTTACTACGAGTATTAACTCCTGAAATGCATTCCACAGCTCGCAAGCAGTTCAAGTCCCTAGGGACCCTGCATTGAAACCAAGCAATGAGCATTATCAGAGATAGGGAGTGGAAAAGGTGAACAGCAGAAGGGAAGTAAATAATATACACCTCAGCTTTATTAAATAATAGTAATCACCAATCATTCATTCTATCAATCAAAGGTTGTATGACAATCTAAGCAAGGTATTGAATCTCAATTATCAGCAACTCTCATGTAGGAGCCACCACTTAATTAGACCTCAAAACAAAGAAAGTGATACATTGTGTTTGCTCACATAATATTCTGCATTTGAGATCATGAGTATGGCCACATGTACCACAATGGCAATGCAAGAGTCACGGGGCACGCATGGGACACGTGGACAACTTTGAGGTCCTGCCAACACCCCGCATGTGAGTGGTGGCAGGGTTGTATGGCTCTGAACATAGATGTAATGTTCTTAGAGAAATTATTACAAATAATTGCCACTTTCTCACAGAACCCAAAACCATCACGAACACATTGCAATATACCATTAAAATCACCAAGAGTTTCCTCTACCACTCATGGAACCACTCCACTACTCAAGATGTCATTACAAAGCTCTAAATCCACTGACACCATCACCATCAGGAGCGTGCTACATATACTATACCACTCTTGGCACCACACCTAGTACTCAAGATGTCATTACAAAGCTCTAAATTCATCATCAACAATGCCCAACAGTATGCCACTTATGGTTTGGGTTGAGAATCAATTTGTAAACCTATGTTTGAAAACTTGCACTTTGCACACCTGAGGTTTAATGTATTTGCTTTGGGTTCATGTATTAATGTATTCATATTTTTTTTGATAAGTATATTAATGTATTCATATTGTAACGAGACTGCTATTTTGTTTTCTGGATTTATTGTTTCAAAGAACACAATTCAAATGTTCAATTCTTAATGATTTTGGGATAATTTTTACTAAGGAATTAAACCTCTTATGGGCAAAATGCAACATCCTAAACCACAGGTTCGCAAATCTTCAGCAAAAACCATATGTGGGTAAACTGTAAGTCATGAATGAAACGCATTACATACTTAAATATTCAAAACTAGGTCACTTTCTGGATCATGCAGACCTAAAATATTAATGATGCCTGCAGCACATTGATTCCAATGGTAACCATTTAAAGAAAAAACAGACATCCATCCTTTTACAAACTAAAAAGGCAGGGAATAATTACTCATTAAATTCAATAAATAAACAAAGGAGATAATATTCAATATCAATAAATGCTACAAAAGATCATGATAAATAGATCAAGTCCTCTCTATAACAGAACAGACCACCAATCTGAATGGCACCATATTTAGTCAATATTACAATGTATAAATCCAAAACAAGCAACTAGTACGAGTCAAAAACCTGCAAGCAAGAGATTTCGCTATTTTGTTACAGCTGGTCTTCCACTCATTATCTGTGAAGTAACTGATTACTGATTGCATACATTCGTACAGAAGCATCGCCAGACCGTGAAGCTGCCGATCCAAGAACAGAAAAATAATGACTTCAATTAACTCTTCAGCTTCTGATGTTGACAAGATAGACTGTTTATTCCTACAATGAAAATTAATCACAAAAATTAACGAGATCTTAAACCTCCATCATCAACAGAATGCTAGGATCAACTTTTGCAGTAACAATATGCAATGTTAGCAACTAAATTTGCAAGTTCCAACAAACGATCAACCATTCCAAAGCACATGATTCCACCAAACCTACAAGCTCAAGTGTTTCCGAGACAAGTAATTCCATTTGTCACTTACCTTACACAACAACAAGCAGCTGCAAATTTGATCCAAGTTCTAATATTTTGAGGTGGCCCTCCACAATTAGAATCTAAAAGACAGGATTAAAGAATGTTGTAAGAAGACCGCTAACAATAAAAGACAAAAAATTTCACTACACAAAGACTGGGGGTATTTTATGTAACACAAAATTATGGGGGGAAAAAGAAGAAGTAATACTTCATTATATATTAGACAAATTAATTCAAGAGACTCTATGAACAATCAAACACTATATCCATTACCCAATAGAAAAAGATGGCACCCTGAACTGTATGTGAAGCAAGGACAGCCTTCTTGAATCAATGCAAAATTAGGGTAATATATGAGAATGAGATAAACAATCATTTTAATCATATGATGAAAGTATGCAACATAGCTCCTCACAGATGTGACATTCAATCATTGCAAGTTGACACAACATAAAAAACAGAACAGGTATTCATAAATAAATGATTTTTGACAAGACTGAAGCTTTGTTATAGAGTTTTAAGTCCTAACTTAGCATTTAATGTATGATACTCATTAATAACTCAAACTCTAATATCAAAGAATGAATTGGATGACTAGTGGGCCAACCCAGCTTCATGAATAAAGTTCCAATTTTAGCATAATCTGCAACAAATGCATATCAAATCATCATGCTAAATTTTTTTGCTAGGTAACGTACTTGTGCACTTTGAGAGGATACCAACAAACCCACTCTCATCCACCAACATATTGGTGGAGGAGGTAATTAGCCCAAAGGCCATTGGCATCATGCCAAATACCAAAACCCATGTGAATATCCTTCATCTTACTTTGCCATATGTTGGAATGAACTCTAGTTCAAATGGGACCTTCCCCCTCGTATGAGCAAGGTGGAGGGTGAGGCTGGGGGTGTGTCAAGATGGAATGGGGAGGAAAAGAAAAGTAACTGGTAATCCAGAAGCTAATATGAGTTGCCGTTAAACCATGATTTTAAAATATACTTATGACGACAAAACACAAAGAAGAGCTCTAAATATTAGACCAACTAATATTTTCTTCATTTCATTGCAGTTTTGCATTAGAAAAAGGATACATTTGCCACCAATATTAATAATCTTATGTACCCACATATACAAGATCCAAAGTCCACAGAATAAAATTTAATCACTTTATTATGAATGGATTCCACTAAAGATACACATTAGGGCGTCCCCATACATGTGGCCGACCTTGATTAATCTATTAAAGATCCATAACCAACGCCAAAATTTTGGAACTAAGGCTTGGATGTTGCTTGTTGTTACCCACATGTAAACAACATGTGGGTAACAACATGTGGGCCGACCTTGCTTGGATGTTGCTAGGTTGTTTAATATCATAAATTAACAGGAAAAGACTTTAATATCACACTCTAAAGAATAGAAAAATAAATTTATCATGTCCATGATACAGTCTGTCTAAAATGTATTACAAAATGAAAAAACTGGTAAAGAGTCAAGAAAGCTTACCAGCATGCAAAGATTCTATGTTGGATGATAACTTAAATTGAAATCCATAGATTTCAAGAGCTCCTTTTAATTCAAAATAGCTGGGAGACCATTCAATTAGGAGAGTCTGTAGATCAACCAGGTCAAAAGTGATAGCAGATAAGCCATGGTAACTCATAGAATACCAATCAACAAGAATTGGCCGCTTTCAAGTTTTGCAATATATAATAATCAAGTTTTGCTTCCAAGAAATGATATAAGTTTTATCAACACCTCATTTTTGGATGAAAGAACACTACACCAAAAGTCACATGCAGATGTCCTCAGTTCTTCTTTTGATGAATATAGCACTGATAAACCAAAAGATAACCATAAGAAGGAAAAAAAAAAAAAAAACCACCACACACACACACACACACACAGTAGACTATTTAATGGCCAAGCCACAATAGATGGACATACTTACTCAAATTAAAGGTCCATGTGGCTATTGATTTTTGTACATGACCACATGTAGAAACCAGTTTATAAAGCCAGCCATTTGCTAACAAACCTTCAAGGAAAGTGTTTCCTGCAAGAATATATCAATGAGGTTAATGAATACAATCTTTACTGAACAGAGTATGTATTATATGAAACTCAAGTTGGTGTATAATTAAAAATTAATATTTCTGAGAAATAAGCATGATGATTGACAATTAATAAGCAAATACATGGAAAAAAATAATCACCATTTTCTGAAGTGAGTTCCAACAGGGAATTGAGCTCATTCTTCATGAAAGACTGCAAAAGCGCACAACTTTGAAGCTCAGGAAAATCTAGAGGTGGTGGAACTTTCTGCAATTCATGGAGAGGGAACAAAACATAAAAATAGTATCAGTTATCTTAAAGGGGTTACTTTCAAAATCTTCAGAATATTAAGCAAGCAATTATTTGGGCAGCACTGAGATAATGAGATTTTATTCATTCACAAAACCTGGTTTCCAAAAACCCGTATGCCCCACGTAGCCATCTCTTCCTCACCACTTATTTCTGTCATCTACTCAAAGGATTACATATTTTCAGTTGTGAATATATAATTTAGTAACAACATTTTGAAATTTTTTTTGATAAGTAACATTTTGAAAATAACAACAACTATACTATAGGGAGAATTGTTGTGCCTGATGTTCGCATTGATTGATCACTTTAGTAAGCGATTCTTCTTTGGTATTGACATCCTCGTCCGAGTTGTAGTTCTTCTGATTCTTTACTTGTTTGTATTCCTTCTCAACAACTTTGCTTTTCTCTTTGTAGTAATCACTCAAAAGATCATCCAACCCAATAACCTTCTTCCTGGTTCACATTGAAAAAAATATATATATATACCAACACAGAACCTATGGGGGTTTTCACCAGTTACTAAACAAACATTATGAACTCAAATTCAAAGGCAGTGCTGCACAAATGAGCTCCAATGTTTAAGACTAGATCAACTCTTTCTCAATATAAACCAGAAATGAAGGCATGTTTTGGGTCTTAAAATTAACTCTAAAGATTTCATAGAAAATGAGAAGCAGAAAAAATGAATAAGTGGGAGAGGTTATTTCCAACTAAATTTTGCCTAAATCGCCTTAATAAAATGGCTCAAACTATTAAATGTGCAATAAAGAAGTTGTGCATTTCATTTAATCAAGAGAAAGATAAAGAATCACACTTCAAAGTTCAAAGTAATTTTTGATGTTTAAAAAAAAGACAATTACAAACGATCACATATATAACATTAAAAGTTGTTAATAGTGAAAATCTCTAAGAACCCAGATGCACAGTTACAGTAACAGTGACAAACAACAAGATTATAGCTCTAACTACCCAGAAACTGTTTCATAATATGAAACCCAAAAAAAAAAAAAAAAATTACATAAAACCATATAAGGGTAAATTGTAAAAGAAAGAAAAGAAATTGAAGTGGGAGAATAGAACCTTTTCTTGGTAACAAGTGAGGAACTGATAAGTTGGTCTTCGAACTCAAAATCTAGAGGATCATCCATATCCATCATCACCTCTCTCTCTCTCTCTCTCTCTGCAAAAACCCTCCTTTTTTTTTTTTGGCTCTTTGGGTATGAGAGAAGCGCCAAACAATGTGGCTTTAAACCGCGGAGTGGCAAACTAGACTAGCGCATTGAGAAAGCCGAGTGACCGGTTCTTATTGGACTGGTGTGTGACTGTTGTCTTTGTGTACTTCGTATGATTTGTATTCTTCCAATAGTTTTGGGTGGGCTTCCTTTGTATGACAATTTTCAGCCCAGTGACATTTTTTTTTTTTGGGTTGGATATAAGGAAGAAGTGAAATACTTGAAAACTATTATGTTCGATTGATTGAATCTGAGATTTTTGGATTTACGATAAGCCCACTACCTAAATACACCTTTACACCTTTAGGGTTTTTTTTGGGTGATAAATAAAAATAGAATTTTAAATTATAACGTTCGTATTATGGATTTGAATCATAAATATTTTATTGGATGATAAAAGATTTTACTAATTAAATTAACCGAAACCTCCAAACTAGAGAGTGCAAGGTCATGGGATGTAATACCTAAGATCTTCTAAGTCTAGACTAATGGCTTATGTGATAACCAACATGCCACATGACAATGTTTATTTAGTGATACATGTTAGATTAAGTAATTTATCTATACTATATATAATAATGAAAAATTTTGCATTTAATTTTACAAAACTCATGTAACATCACCTCCTTAACCATGTCATTATCTTTTTTATTTATCAATTTTTCTTTTATTTTTTTAAACAATATTAAAATATTAACTTTACAAATCCAGTCATTTAATTTTAGGTAAAAAATATTAAGAGACTAAAACTTTATAAATTCAATCATAAGAAACTTTACCAATCCATTCATTTAATCTTACTCAACCATTCACCTTCATTTAATCTATTATTTATTATCTAAACGTTCCTATCCTTTTTTTTTTTACTTTCTTTAAATAAAAAAACGGCAAACTATTAAATGTGCAAAGAAGAAATTGTGCATTTCAGTTAATTGAGAGATAAAAAGAAGCACACTTTTTAAAGTTCGAACTTATTTTTTTGTGTTTAGAAAAAAACCAAAAAAACATAACAGTAACTATCAAAACAATAACAAATGATCACATACATAACAATAACAAATGATCGCATAAAAATATTTAAAGGATTCCTACAATTGTTTCAGGAGTTGGATGTTAGCTTTATAAGTATCTAAATTGCCTTGATAATTAAAATACTCATTTAAGGTGGGTTTGAGACTTACACCTATAAGACCTTCATATAATTCCTTCATTTATTCTTGATTACATAATTTAAAAAAAAAATGCAATTGCACTCACTCAAATCAACATGGCTCCGTGGCTGAATTCAAGGTTTTTTTTTTGGTTGCTAATAACCGAGAATATCATTAAAAAGAAACAGCAGTAGCATCCTTCTTGCAAGCATCCAAAAACTGCTGCAAAGAAGAAGATGCTTATTGCAACAAGAGGAAGACCTATGACTATGAGCAGCATCAAATTTATCTAAACTTTGAGTTGCTGTGTTAAGCTCTCTCCTAAGTCCTAACCCAACCCAATTAAAGTTTCAATTAACAAAAGATTTGCTTAGGTCTAAAGCATCACTAATCAGAGTTATGTCTTCAAGGTTAGAGCATCCGCATCAGTAGATATAAAACTTTGCAAAATGCAAAAAGTAACAAATTTTACACATTTTGTCCCAAAAATCTTCCACATCAATCCTTCTAAAATTGTGTAATAACGAGTTATGCGATTTTTGTTCTCCAAAGTGGCATGGTATAAAGACTGAAAAATGTAGGACACTTCAATTTGTTATTTTGCATTTCTTTCCAATTTTGCCTACATTCAGCTGCGTGATGAACCCAAAATTTCTTGAAGAGTACGGGGCTGCCGGCTGCGAGGTTAGACTTTAAAAATATAATACGACAATATGAAACTAGACATATCTAAACTGAACTACTTCTAATGGAATCTCCGTTTAGCATGTTTCGCTCTTTTCTTTTTGTATTTATCTTTCAAACCTCACAAATTATTAGTCCCACTAAGGGATATACCAGAAATTCACAACAATTTTACAATATTCCTAAGCTAGCATTAAACAAAAAAATATATACATTGTGGTTGATCCATGTGTGAGGTGATAGGCTAAATGTTAACTTTTGTTGTGTACCTAGATTTATTGGTCCACTATCCATTATTGATGTCTTTATTCCAATCAGATATCTTCATCTCTTGTAGTTGTGGATAAAGACAAGCAAGTGAGAATAATTGAATAAAAGAGTTCAATTCAAGGTTGTCTTGCTTTTAAAGAGTGATGGTATAGACGAGACCATGGACAAAGGAAGCACACATGTGACATATAATTTATTATTATTATTTTTTTAATACCAGATAGACTCTAGCCTAATCTAAGTGTATATGTGTGTGAAACTCCCTTCTACAGACTTGAATTCCAAACCTTACCCTCCACACCTCACAAGTACTTATACTTTTGAATCCCATAAAAGTGACATATAAAAAGTTAAAGAAGCATAGGGTAATAATTTTTTTTTTATTTTTATAATTGTTGATATGATATGTATAATTTGTGAATAATAAAAATTACGTCAATAGTGAACCCATAAAAGGGAAGTTGCTTCAATTACAATAAAGTTTTTTAAAAAAAAAATTTAATCATTATGTCCCTAACTTTAGATTAAAAAATTAAGGAAGGTTGGATGACTATGACGCAATCCATATCGTATTGATAGGTAAACCACTGGATGAACAAAAGGTGACTAAAGTCATGAACACATTGACAAATTCACAAGATGAAACTAAAAACAATAAAACTATATAAAAGCAAAGAATTCAGCCAAAAAAAAAATATATATATATATATATATATATATATATATATATATATATATATATATATATATAAACGCAATTATTCTTCCTTAAAAGCCAGGAAGTAAGGCATATAAGGAAAGATAAATATATTTATTTTTGTTAACTTACATAGAAACTAAAACGATGCATACAGAATTTAGTCAACATCCAAAGAAACCAAAAGACAAAACTAATTTTTGGTACATTTTCAAATTCTCTTCTTTTTTTTCTTTTTTTGTCTTTTAGGCCTTTGGAACACAAAATGGAAATATGGTTTTTTTTTTTTTTTTTTTTTTGGAGAAGAATGGAAATATGATTTTGATAACAAAGAATAGAGAATAACCAGGGATTACAAAGCAGGAATTGATAACTCCTGCTTCTGAATGAGCTATAGACTGAACATAGATTATGAACTTTTGTCTCTTTAACTACTTCTCTGGTTCCTTATCTTTGACTTTGAGATTCTCAGTTTCTATCATGTCTGTGACCATTGGATCATCTCTGAACTTCTTATATATGTCACCACTGTAAAACTCACGGGTTCTCACTACCAAAATGAGTGAAACTAGAGCTCCAAAGAGTGTACCAGCAGCCAAAATGATGAAAGGTAGCCTATAGCAGTGAATCCCAATGCAAGTGAGCTCCTTCACAGATGACCTAGTAAGACCCTTCTTTGCTAAATCCTTTATTGCCTCTCTATCATAAAGCAACCCGGTTACCTTTACATTGAGGATATAGGACCCAAGTGGACTAGCCAATTGGCCACAATTGAACAATGTAGAGTAATACTTAAGGCCAAAGAGCTCAGAAATGATTGCAAATAGCAATGGCAATTGTGCGCCAAATGAGAATCCAATGATGATTGATGCTACATACACAGCACCAGGGCCTGGGAAGGCAATGAGCAAGTGGCCTACGCATGACAAAAGAAGCACAAATGTCATCATAAGCGGGCGGGGAACTTTGTATTTTAGCATTAGTGTTTCGGAGACAAAGCCGGAGAAGACCCTGCCAAAGTAATTCCATATGCTAACCAGCGATACAAAAGTACTAATAGTTTTAGTTGGATATCCTAATGATTCTCCAATCTGTCCCAAGTTGTCAACTGCTGTCAAGCTTCCTCCGAGTCCAAATAGCGTGGCGAGGAACAGAATCCCCATGTCCCAGCTCAGGAGTGCTTGCAGTATGGTGTAGTCTTCTCCTCTTGGTGGTTTCTTACATATGTCTGCAAAACAAGATGTGTGGTTTTCATCTTCTGGAGGTTGTGATTGTGGTGGTGATGGTGCTGGTGATGGCAACTTTTTTAGCTGAGTTTCTGGTGGATTTTCAACAGGCACCTCATCTCTAGCAAAAGCAACCTTTTTCTTGAGGTTCCAGAGGGCAGCCTCTTGTCTAATTGCAATTAAGAGTGGAACAAAGAGCATGAACCAAGACACTGTGGCGCTTGCTGCATAGGCTCCCTTGGAGAAATTGACTGTCTTCTCAAGTAGAGTCATAACCATGAGGAACAAAGCAAGTACAATTGACACATAGAGGAAATGATAGAAGACTCTGACCTCATTCGGTTGCCTCGCAGTATGCAATATTCGGATTGTATATACAAACACAATGGATAATGCAGCCGGAAGCCACGCAATTAGAAGAATTAGAGACTTTGCATCGGTTCCATAGATAGCCAAGTAAAGCTGTGTCATTACAGCTCCACTTAGCCCAACAAATCCCTTCAACAAACCCAACAAAATTCCTCTGCCTTCAGGGAAGTTCTTGACACAAGTGACAAGAGCTCCTGTATTTGCAAAGTTTTGTGAATTGGCTCCAACGCATATGTATACGCACATGTGCCAGACCCGTGGTTTGGATATTTTGCCCATTACAGCTAGCCATACCATGAAGTATCCTGCAAAGTTCATAACTGCGCCTATTATCAACACAAACCAAGTTGGGGTTACCTCAGCTATTAGCCCAGACAGGACACCAATATTGGCTCCAAGGTCCTTGAAGAAGCCAAGAAGATTGAGTGTGCTTTGGTCATAACCAAGTGAAGCTTTTATCTGTTTGGAGTAGATTCCAAACAGGTATGTCGCACCAGCACCGGTCATGATTAGAAAGGAAGCAAACACCGTGAACCATCGTCCCTTTACCACTTGCACGGTAAATGGTAATATTTCACTGCCCCTGATTCCGCCACCACTGCTTGATGTGTAGCCCATTCTTGCTCTCTGATTATGGCTGTTAAAAAGTGTATAGGAACTTAAGGTAAAAATTTGCCTATATGGTATTGGTTTGAAACCAGAGGGACATTGAGATATTAACTAGATTGCAGAAATGGGAAGAGATTCACATTAGAGTTTGGCAAATAAGAGGCGTTGATGAAACTTCGGACACTCGGTGGATAGGGATAGCATTATTGAAAAAAAAAAGATGCAATGGTCCTTGGCTATAAATAAGTAAACATCTATGGTTAGTTTATGTGGGGGCTTAATCTTAACGGTGGGAGCTGTAAGGATCAAAGGTAAAGTGAAAGATCTCTATTCTTGGAACTAATGGATTTTGTCTTTGACAGCTATATTTAACTAACATTGATGACTATGATTTAGAAAATGTCATCTGGATTAACATGGTGGTTATGAAAAATTGCAAGTATTTGAATTTCGATTGTACTAAGGTCCCTTTTTGTTGACTATTGAATTGGCTTGGACATTTGAGGACAGAGAATTAGATTCGGTACCAAATCCATTAGGAATTTAGTCCTATATTTAGCACTCTGATCTGTTCAAGTTGCAGATAAAACTCACAATATCTTAGAAAATTTCACCTGGATTTACGCGGTGACCATGAATTTTTTTTTTTTTTTTTTTAAGTCTTTATTTTTTTGAGAATATCGTGGTTGTGAAATTCATGTAAGAAAAATAAGACAAGTACACAACATTTTTCCTAATAAATTATAAGTGGTAAATTGTTATCAGTTATTATTGATGGGCAAAAAAACAATTTCAGTGATGAATTCGAATTCAAATTCGAACTAAAAACAACTAACTACTAGTTATGATTTGTTGTAAAAGTGTTGTGGAAGTAAGCGTAACACTTCTATTGAAGTAAATATTTCAATTTCAAAAATTCTGAGACCACATAAAAACTCATTACTTTTGCCACAACTGTTCACATGACAAATGGTAAGTGATAAAGAAAAAATAGGAGTTTTATTTGAAAGTGATAGGCCGTCAATCATAACTTTCCATGTATGTTAGTTGTGCATCTTTATGTGATATTAAAATTACTCTTTATGAATGGTAATAACGTCTATTTTCGTTGACTGTCGAGTTGGCCTGGACATGTGAAGGCCTTAGAATTAGGAATCACAAAACTTTTAGGAAGATAATTAGTTATTAGTCCCATATTTGGCACTTTGATCTGTTCAAGTTTTCAGATAAAATTGAATAACAAATAACGAACATCCGTGACTCATTTTGTTTTAGGGTGCGTTTGGATACTGTTTATTTTGTTAAAAATTGAAAACCAAAAACTGAAAATACTGTAACAAAATAATTTTTAAATATGTGAATAGTACCGTGAGATCCATTTTTAATGAAAAAGTTGCTGAAAAAAGAGATTTGTGGGTCCCGTGAACAGTGCACGGGACCCACTGGTGTGACACATTTCGGTGCAAAATTTGGACGTTCAAAGAGTTAGTGGGTCCCGTGCACTGTGCATGGGACCCATTGGCAAGTCTGTGTCCCACATTCACGTGCTTCTCAAAAAAAAAAAAAAGAAGGAAAATGCAAACGCAATGCATGGGAAACGCAATCCAAATGCTAGCTTAGTCCAAGTCATTTTTAATATCTAATTACATTATCCTAGAAATAAAATTAGTAGTAGTAATTATAAATAATCATCTTGATCCAATAAATAGTTTCTTTCCAGGAATAGAAGAGGACTAATCTGAGAGTTATTTCTATTTATATATAATTCTTCAACACGTGTTTTCAGTTTTTAAACAATATTATACGTATTTTCACACATTTTTTTACATACACGTATTTCCAAAAAAATTAAAAATTATTATTTAAACACATGTATCAAATGGACCCTATATTTTTAGATTATGGGATTAATAAGTGCAACAAAGAGAGGAATTCTCAACTAAAAAAGGATTATGGGATCAAGTATATGAGTCAGGTGCTCGACAGCTTGGATTAGCCAAATCTAGGAATTCGAGCAAGTGATGAATGATACAAACAAATGAATATTTTTAAACTTCCTTAGCAACAAAAAAAAAAATTAGACTTCTTACTTTTAAATTACTATTTTTTTTCATGAATACTTTAAAATTAATCGCCACTTGATATGGCTTGCTTTTTTAATTGTCACTAGTATGATGCTTGTTATCTGCAAGTGTATACCACTTTGACAGTTTACATCAATAATGAACATGTGGAGAAGCTCCGTATTCTGGACCTTTCTGGTTGTCTCACAAGTCAGCATTGCTTATATTAATGTCCTGCTATTTCTGTTTATTTATCTTATTGAGCACATAAGTACTATAAACCTTTTCATATGTTGTTCTACATAGTATTGTTTTTGTACCTTTACAAAGATAAGGACGCTGTTTCTGAAGGCCTTCATCATTTACTTTCTGTTTCTCCTTTGTCCGCACTGCCACTACAATTTTAATTAAGACGTTAATATAGAACAATGGAAAAAAGAAAAAGAAAAAACATGTAGCCAACCTTGATTAGTTTGTTAAAGATTCATAATTGACCTCAAAATTTTGAGAGTAGTTTGGTTGTTGCTATTGTTACATGTTAATGTAGTCTGTCAAATTGTGATGAGTGTTGGCAAGAGATGCGAATATGGCATCGAATAATCCAAAAAGTCGTCATATAAAAATTTTCCTCAGTCATCACTAATATACTTCATGTCTATACCAGATTCTATATAAATTATAGTATTAATATTATCCCTACTACTACAATCTATTAGACATATATATATACACACACACATGTAGACCACCTGAACACCAACCTATAGAATGTGATGCTACTCCACGTATATATTAGAATCTGTTGGCAACTCAAGGAAACCATGTACTTGCTATTAGAAATTTAATCTAATATATCTAAACTTTTATTTGAAGACCAAATGTCTTCAAAGGGGAGATGAAAAGATAAGGAAAGAAAAAAGGTTGAAGAAAGTGTAAATATTTAAAAATAAGTGAATGTAAAAAAAATTATAGGAAAAGTGGAAATAAAAAAGAAATATATATATATATATATATATATATATATAGATGTTAAATCTGACAAAAATGAATATGTAAAGTCAATAATCTATTTTTTTTTTTTTTTGTAAAAAAATAGGAATAAATAATAAATAATAATTATGTGGCGAATGACATGGAGATGAGATGGTGCAACAGGAGCTCAGCAGTAATAAATGCCACGTTTCAGCTTTTTTTTTTTTTTTTTTTTTTTTTTGGAGGGGGCACGTTTCAGCTTTTAGTAATATAAAGATGTTTGAAGTTAGATTTTGCTCTTGACTAAAGGCTATGGAACCCTTTTATAGCAACATAGAGATATATTAGCCCAATAGACTCAAGTCTAAACCTACCTTGTGCGTAAGTTAAATCTTTTACTTATACTACAGCTTATTAACTATAGTTAGTGTATGATTAGTTTAAGATTTGGCCTACTATATATACTTATGTTAGGTTTATTGTAACAAAAGATTTATATTAAACTCATATATGTTAGAAATATATTAGACATGTTAGTCCATAGTATAGGCCCAAGCCCACATTTACTTTTTGTGCAAGACAAGTCTTCTATGTGTACTAGAAGTCTAGGGTTTAGCCTACTATATATATACTCATTTTATGGTTAATTGTAACATAATTTATTGTACTAGTACTATATTCTTATATAATAAAGATGTAACTCTTAAGAGTTTCCTCCATAGACGTAGACCGACAAGATTAAACCATGCAACCCTCGTATTCTTGTGTTCCTATTCTATACTTTCTCTTCTGCATTTACTCTAACATGTTCAACATGGTATACATCAATGCTAATATTTAACAATATATTCAAGATTGATGTAACTCTTAAGGGTTTCATTCTTGGACATAGGCTGTCAAATTGAACCACTGTGTTACTCTACTTTTTGCTTTTGCTTCCGCATCTATTTTACCATATTTAACGATACTTATTCTTATTCTTCCATGTTCTTAGCACTCATATCTATATTATTATTTAAGGGGCTTCCCATGTTTGGACCGGATTTTTTTTGTTCTAAAATACCCTTATTTCTCTAAATTTAAGTAGAGATAAAATTAAAGGATAATTTGGTAAAAATACATATCTAACTTGCACTAAAATATTGCCTACAAAATAGAAACACTCTCTCACTAACCTTTTTTTTTTTTAAATACTTTTTATAAAAAATAAAATAAAAAAACACCCCACGTACTGATAGTCATACAAAAACACAAAAATTTACCACAAAAATCTCCTTTTAACTTTCCACTAAACAGAAAAAAAAAAAAAAAAAAAAAAAAAAAAAAAAAAAATCCAACGCTTATTTCTTTTTTTGACAGGCACGCCTGTTTATAATAACAAAAAAAACTTCCCACCCCACTTACAAAAACAAAACTTCCGTTTTTCTTTCATAATTTAAATAAATTAATAAATTAAAAAAAAAAAAAAAAAAAAAAAAAAAAACCTTCCATTTTTCTCTCTTCCCTCCCACTAATCCATTTTTATATGATTTCCTCCTTTTTCACCCTTATCATCACATGTCTCGCCATTCTTTATTCAAAATTTAAAATTAACCAAAACTACTCATAGATATCTTCCACAAATTGAAGACTTATCCCATAAAAAAGTCACCAACCCCACGGATTGATCTATTTCTCTCTTTTTCTTTTTTCTTTTCTTTTTTTAATGGACATCTATTTCTCTTTCTCTCTCCTTTTTTTTTTTTTTTTTTTTTTTTTATAATTTTAATGGACATCTATTTCTCTTTCTCTACAAGGAACAGCCTACCAATAAACTTCTGAGGCTTACATTTCCAATCTAGGTTGATAACTCTAATTTATAGAGGCTCTTTTTATTTCACACGGTATTTTTCCATTGAGTTTGTAGAATTTGTATTTTACTTTGAGTTTTCAAATAAAGTGGTAGCCTATTAGATACTTTTAGTAGCTTTAATTTTGACTAATTTCATAAATTCATGTTTAGTTATTTGTGGTATTTGGTGTTGTGATATTTTTTAAAACAAATACTAGCCTCTGAGTGTGAGCGCGTGCTCAGAGGCCCTTCTATATTTTGGATAAAATTTAATAATTTACATAAATTATAATTTGGGATTACTACATTTTCCAATCACAAAAATATCTAGGGGTGTGATGAGTGTTATGCGTCTGTGGATGAAATATTTTTTTCATCACACCCCTAGGTATTTTGTGATTAGAAAATGTAGTAATCTCAAATTATAATTTATGCAAATTATTAAATTTAACCCAAAAAATAGAAGGACCTCTGAGCACGCGCGTGAACGCGTGTTCAGTGGCTAGTCTATATAATTTGTTTGATATCTGTCATTTCCTTTGGGAAATCGTATTAGATCCAAGTTCAACAAACAAAAGTTATATCACAAATATTAATATGTGAGATAATGTGTTAATATCTTGTTGCAATTTCAATGATTGCTAAAAGAAAAGGGAATCTCATCATACCCACTAGCGAGGCCAAAGCAAGAAACTTGGGTGTGTGCTAGGACATTGTCAAAGTGTAGGACCTTCCACTTGGGCATAAGCTTAATTCTCACTTTCTCAGTAGTTGATGAAGAAATAACGTATATGATTGCATCCCAACCATATTACACCAGTGGGATGACACGAACAAACATATAAAGAGCAGCATCATGGTTCACGAATCACATGCTAATGCTACTGTGGGCATACTTCAACAGTTTGATATCAATTACAAATTTGTAATCAAATACTGGTTTGACAAAGACTACACCCACCAATCAGTGCTTAGAATCATCAGCCTAGGAGTCACATTCTTTTGTGTCCGTCTGGGCCGACCACCATAAAAAAGTTGGGCTAATGACGGTAAACAGAAAGTGCAGAAAATGCTAAAATTTCTGCTCATTTTTTATGGATTCGAGACCTTTTCATCTAGGGAAGGTGTACAATTGGTGGGACCTTGAAAGTTGAAAGCTCAGCCCATTTCTGTTGTCCTGCTAGAAGATACAACCAGGATATGTTTGGATACAACTTATTTTTGTTGAAACTGAAAATTGAAAACACTGTAACAAAATAATTTTTAAATGTGTGAATAGTACTGCGGGACCCATTTTTAATTTTTTTTCTGAATAAAGTGACTGTGGGTCCGTGAACAGTATTGTAAACAGTGATGAACAGTGTTTTTTGTCTCAAAAAGCAGAAAATGCGTGAAAAAAAAAAAAACAAAACAAAACAAAACGCAAACACAAAAACGCAAATGCCGGATCCAAACACTCACTTAATCCAAAACATAAAGTTCAACTGTATAACTTGTGATAAATTATTTGATTTTATCTTGACTCTTGCTAAGAAGCTTGTAGTTTAATGGTATCACTTCATTTCCTTTATGACGAAAACTAGAATCCAAATCCCCCATCTCACATTCATTGTAATAGTTGAATTATGAAAAAGGTTATTTCCTTTATGAGGTGAACCAGAATCCGAATCCCCCATCTCGCACTCATTGTAATAGTTGAATTATGAAAAATGTAGTAGTTGTTAGTTGTTACATCAAAGAATGACTTGTAGGTATCTTGAGAAAATATTTAATTACGTGCAATCAAAGAGTGCAAATGGAAGTATGGAACAAAGAAAGAGAGCAACAAAGTTTCCATTATAGGCCATTGGAGATATTTCTAAAGCCTCAATATGCCTCGTACTGAAATGCTAAAAGTTGAAACTCCTTTAATTTTCCATTAGAGATTTTCAACTTGCCCGTGATTGTCTCTTCTAATTTCTATCTTATGCTCTTTACATCATCCATCAATTATTAGCCTACATCCCTATCTTATGCTCACTGTTCACAATGAGTAAGTGCATCCCCACTAGCTATGTAAACAAATAGTACCTTTCTTTAAGCAACATCTCGTGACTTCCTCTGGTCCCTTAGAATATGATCTCCACTCAAATGAGTTGCATAGGGATAATAGCTATCATATATTACTCGGAGCTTATAATATAATAAATTCATATTTCATTCCTTCCAAAATTGATTAGCTGAGAGGCTGTAATGCAAAAAAAAAAAAAAAAAAAAAAAAAAAAAAGAAAAAAGATGATTGTGCATAACAAAATGGTAAAAACAGTTGAATAATTAGAAAAATGAAATCATGCCCTTGGCTAGGCCAAGGAAAATATCACCCTGGCCTGCCCTGGTGATGTGAAAATATGGATCTATATCATGCCTACACAAAGTGATTTATCTTACAAAGCCAATCCTCATAATTAGATAAGACATGATTAGTGATTTATCTAGGAATTCATGTTCTAAGGGAAGAAATGTCTACTTCTTTAGGTTCCTATCTTTGAACTTTCTAAGGGGTTTGACATCTAAAGTTTCAATATTTGAGATATTGAGTAGTAGCCTATGAATTTTGAACACTTTTTCTCTTAAATTATGAATTAAGTTCTGGATAATTTCCCCTTAAATTACTCATACTTTGAAATATGAATATTAAATTTAGAAACTAGTTATGTATCCATTAAAAATAAATAAACAATGTAATGTATGCAATCAAACAAAACCAAACAATTAAAGTGAATTTGTCTTTAACTCAACACCTCAATTTAATAATTACCCATGCTACTATATCAAATATAAATGTGACTAATAAACAAGAATATAAGAATAACTCAATTTAATTACTCAAATTAATATAATCAAATATAAATAGCAAAAAATTCTCAATATATATATAGCAAATAAACAATAGCAAACCATTAAATATCAAATAAAATAATAAAACATTAAAATTTAGGTGTAAATCACTAAATCACAATAATATGACCCATGAGAATGAACCCCATCACCTCTAGGCTGATTAAAGAGAAGCAAGCAAGACCATATAAAAAATGTATGACCATTAAAATATATAAACACACACAAGTAGTAAAAGAGAGTTCTCTCAAAAAAAAAAAAGTAGTAAAAGAGAGAGAACAATAATTATCTCATACATTCAACATATACATCACTTTTTTTTTCAACATATGAGACCTACATATTGTAAGAGTGATAATAGATATACCAAATCCACGAGATAGGAGATACCTTCTTACGAAGGAAGAAAACTCACCTCAATTTTAGCAGGATTTACTGTTTTGGCATTTACCCTTCCCAACTTAATTCCCATTGGACTTAAAATTACTGAATGATGGTTTCTATGGTTTACATATGACACCGAAGCTTGCTTCAGTTTCTACTTTCTACAATGTCATTCTCTTGTTTTCTCTGCAGACCCCAAAGTTTTGAAGTACCTCATCTCATGTACAACATAACATTATGTACCTCATATCATGCCCAAATCATCTACAGCACTTATGCCCCTCATCTCATCCAATACAAGATGTATATTCCAACACTGTAAACCATGACATTACAAATGAAGTCAAAAAGTTTTTGTTTTTTTACAAGACCAACCTCTGCAATTTCAACCTCAACTCCATCTTCCATGGCCCTCTTCAGCAAAGTTGGAACTTGGCGCATTAGATATTAATACCTTTTTGTTATCTTAACGATAGGTGAAGAGAAGAGGCGGGTGAAGTAAATGTAACAACTTATCATAATTTAGTAGAAGTTCTATGGCCTCCATAATTTTAAATGGTATAGATTAGCGTGAAGTCAATTGACTGTAAATGCAAAAAAAAAAAATGTTCCAATTTTATTTATAGGATTATTGAGCCTTGTAGCTCGGTGATATAGCTCGCTCTTTTTTATGAGGAGAACTAAGGTTCAATCCTCCAATTGTTGTAACTATCGAATATAAAAAATAATCATAGGATTATTATCTATCTATACACTACCATGTAAGGGGTTTCCCCTATTTGGGATGGATTATAAGATTATCTTCTATCTATACGCTACCATTTAAGGAGTTTCTCCTATTTGGGATGGACATTTCTTTGGTTTAAAAAAACCCCTACATCCCTAGGTTTTAGTAGAGATAAAGTTGAAGAACAACCCTGTAAAAATACATCTCTAATTCTTATAAATAACATTACCTACAAAATAGGACCACTTTCCCATTAGTTTTCAAATTCAACTTATACTTAAAAACCGACATATTGTCTTCCATCAAATTTTTACTGCTTATCCATTTTTTTTAGGAGATACTATCTCTAATTTAGATATTCTCACACAATTTCTATAAAAAAAATACATATCTCACACATCTTTGACATATTTTTCCTAAAAAATAGTACACACAATCTTTATTTAAAAATATCACACACATCTTATAATAAAAATCACACACATCTCTTTTTAAGTTTCTCTGCACATACTTTTATATTGTATCTCCATTCGTTCCCGATCCCAGCCTCTCTAGTTGAATTGTTCAGACACTGTGGAACCAAACCAAAGATCATTAATACTGATTGAAGAATGGGAAGAAAAAATAGTTTATTTTGACAGTAGTTTAGTACCACAAAAGAAATCAAATTCTGTCTTTGTTTTTTTTTTTTCTTTGTACTATTTATTTCACTGGGTTTACAATAGTGGTTTTCGTATTTAGTTTATTGTGTTTACAATTATGAGTTTCTTTTCCTTCCTTTTTTTTAATTAATATCTATGAACATATTGTGAGTGAGATTGCACTGTCATTGGAGTCCAATACACTATATTTTATGTTGTTATTGGCGTACGTTGTCATTGATATCTTCTTTTTATTTTGTTTTTAAAATATATATATATATATATATATATATATATATTTCATTATATTACTTGATTTGGTTTGAAAGTATATATTTCCTTTTTACATTGATGGTTCTAAAGTCAAATGTAGAAAATGAATCACTATCACCAATGTGATTGTGTTTATATTTAAGTACGTGTTGATTTGAGTTTTAAAAAAAAATGAATGAATAGAAAACTGTGACACTAAACCCAAAATTAATAAATAAAGAGTTTCATCGCACGTGTAAAGGGTGGCGTATGACGAGGCTAGTATAATGGGCTGGAATGCGACAATATATTCTCTAAATGACAGTTTAGCCCTCCAAGGGCATAATAAAAATGCTCATCGACTAACATGGAACTGAAATCCCAAGTATAAACCTTCTATCTAGCAATAGATCCAATCAGAAGTCAGAACAAACATCACCCTCACATGGAGGAATAAACAAACAAAAACAATATGCGGGTCTGATTTACAGTATATTTTTAGCTCAATCTGTTCAATATCGAATTTCAGTCCACTAATAATAATAATAAAAATTTAAAAACACAGATTCTTCCTTGGTTCTGATGTTGCAGGTTGGCTTTTATGTAGCACAAGTATAGATTACCATTAAAATTCTCTGTATGCCCCAAGTCCCATAGTTCTTCCTAAAGATCAGCAACTCTCATATGTACATACACGGCAAACTGACTTCACTCTCATGATTAGGTCAAGAAGACCAATACAAACAGGACAATGAAAAGAACCACCAAAAACAATATCATCATTATCTGTCCCTTGATACCAGCCTTCTTCATGACCATAGCCACCTTTTTCTGCAAGGAGAATTAAAAAAGATCCATTTGACCTCTTATGATATCACTAGTACAACCAATTCTTTTAAGGACAAAAGTGTGGTTACAAAACAACATTTCTCAATAAAATAAGCATTATTACATATTTTGAAAATCTAACCGTTGAATTGTATGTTCTATACACTCTTAATACACATGTTAAATTTTGTGTCAATCGGATATTATTTACTATATGATCTATAAACTTATATTTTATGCATAATTTTAAATTACAAAAACTGCAATTTAAACAACTTATGACATAACTATTGGTCTTTAATTTTCTAGAAATTTTGCATGCATGGAGTATATAAAAAGAAGATGTAATCCAATGGTAGATTTGTCAAATTTCACCTCTAATAAAAAGATACTAAGGTTGTAGAGTAAGGCTACAACCAATTTTGTAACTAAACTTTGTCCTTCTTTTAATTAGCTAGAATTGTGAGCTACAGCCAACTTATTATTAGAGGACTAAAGAGTAGCCCAACTTCTGAATTTTGGATTATTGGTAGGGTGATCCATTTTTTGCAGGGTTGGAAAATATAATCTTAGATTCAAACCTACAGGTAAAGTGATAAAGGTTCACCTGAACAAAATCAAGACGATTTGATGTACTATCCATTTCCATGCCCAAATCATCTAGAATCCTCTCCTGAAGCACCAAAAGATTTCACATTTTAGTATAACAAATCAGCAAAAATGTTTAGAGTTCGTCAAGATAAGTTAAAACTTAAAAGTATTAGGTGCAAGAGTGTTACTCGTGCATCAAAATGCTTATAGAAAAAACATGCACCATAAGTTGTGCATAACTTTTTGAAGGTGGATTTGAGGTAGAGGCATCAAAAAGAAACGCAAGCTTTAAAGTCTTTACCTGCCCAAGGAGCTCATCGTGTATGGTAAGCCCAACATCTCCAATTCTTACCAGACTTGCACCAAGCTCGTCTAACTCCTCATCCTGTTGCCTACAAGCACAAAATGACAACCATAACAAATCAAAATGAAAGATCTTATGGACTAAACTGCTTGTTCCTAAAAATGATGCATTCCAATCCTGATGCTTCTAAAATAACAGGTCACCTCCTGTTCTGTCTAGTCAGAGCAGTTTTTTTTCTTTTTTCTTTTTCTTATTTTGAGGTGGGCAAGGCATAAACTATCATAAGTCAGCACATCAACAAAATTGATGGAGCATCACCCATTTTTACATACAATGGTCAATCTTTGTAATAACTTAGGGACATCCAGCAGATATAGGAATCTAATAGAAGAGATGTGAAAGTGAAAACTACAAATTGAGTTCTTATTTCTATCAATAAGATTTACTAACTCAAGAAAACTTGGAAAATATAAATTTTTATGATTGGTATATTTCTTATTAGTAATTACACACCTTATGGATCTTAAACCCACAACCTCACCCTCACCACATTTTTTAAAAAAATATTTATATAATATAAGTACCTTTCACCTTGATCTTACTAATAAGGGGAGGTGCCATTTTTTTCACTAGAGCTTATTGGCATGATTTATAGATTTATTTTAAAAATTAGGATTTACAAATGATATAACCATTGTACATTAAAAAAAAGGGTAATCTTTTTTTTTTTCTTTTTCTTTTTTTAAATAAAAATAAACTTTTCCTCCAAAGTGATTTGAAAGGAATCTATTCCAATCCATTACGTTGTGATTAGATGATCATCTAAATGTATTTTAATTACATGTGATTAAAAGTACATATGAATGATCACTTACATAATTAAAATATCAGAAACTACAACAACAAAAAAATAGCATTGTTCTTTTTCTTACTACTAAAACAACCAAGACTTAATCTAAAAATTTGGAAGTTGGTTATAGATCCTCAACAAATTAATCAAAATTGGCCACATATATTTTGTTTCATCATTCTATTCTATTTGAAGTCATTATCTTTGTTGCTCCCGTACTTGACACGTCATTTTTTACTACTACTAAGTTATTTTAGGTCTTTCTTTACCTTTTTTTTTTCATTCCCTCGAGTTAAATAAACTCACTTTCCTTGATAGTTTTTTTTTTTTTTTTAAGTAAATATAAAAATAATAAAATTAAAATTATTAAAAAAAAAAAAAAAAAAAAAAAAAACCTAGTGAGGAAAGTGGCTCTTAGCACATAAAAGATCCAAACATTTTTTTTTAAAAAGGACCCAGATTTTTTTAAGACGGCGCACACACATATTAACTAAATATAAAATATGTATGATTCAGTTCATGTGTGCAAAGAAGGGAGAAGGAAACGACAACGTTACTTTATAAGAAGCAGCTGTCTATCTGATTCTGATGCTATAAAGTCATCATCATCCTCACCAGCGTACTTGTTGGATCTGTCTGTCTGATGAGAATTTGGCAGCCTCATTAGTTCTCTATGCATCCCATTCACACTAGTACTGCTAGTACCATTCGACTCCTTTCCAGCTTCAACTGCTTTCTTTACAGACCTCACCTATTGAAGTATTGCAATCATTTAGGAGATCCGCACAGCACATACAGGCCATGGGTGCACCATGTAATATGCTGTATGTGACAGAATCAAAACTATACTACAGGTTAAATTTTTATATAAACACCGTTAGTTTTGAGTGGACAAATACACACAACAACAACAACTTTGAAATGATTTTTGGGCTTAGTATGTGATACAGATACAAAAAGAAGCAAACAGCTCATGATGCAACGTTCTGTGTAATATACAACATAACTTGAACACTCTTTGGCTAATCATGGTAAGTACAATTCAAACTTTGTTAAGCCATCGTTGCAAATGACAAGGTTCACTACTTTACTTGCTGTAGCTGAAGCCTGTTAATACAATACAGTTGCAAAAGAAAATACCTGAGTGCGAGCAGTGCCGGTCCATCTCCTTCGTTTTTCAATCTCCACTTCATCAATGCCATACCAGGCAGGATCTCTAGCTGCTACAGCAATTGCTTTGTCCAATTCATCCACCTTCCTATCAAGAAAGCAGGACTTCAGCAATTGCAGACAGAGGTAAATAGTGTAACAAAGGCCAAAAGTCATAAAAATCTTTATTGCTATCAAGTTAGTATAGAATACGGAAATTTGATTGTCAAGTCGCACAAGTAAAGGTAAGATAAGAGTAAATTGGATTAGAAGATTTATTCACACCCTCATCAACTTCTCGCTGACTCTTTAATATTCAATAACACAATGGAAACCCAAGATGGATCTCAAATTACTACAATAGGAAAAAATATTCAATTTGAATAATAATAATATTGGATGTACCTGCCACTCAATGCTCTCACAACCAGCAAGCAGCTCCTTTATAAGATTTACTCGCTCTCCAATATTGGAAGGAATATGCTCCCATTGGTGAAAAGTAGATTGCAACTTATCAATCTAACCAGGAAGGTAATCAACTGTAAGACAATTAATACATACTTCTCCTAAACATAATGCCACCAAATAATTTCAAACACCGATTACTGATACCAGGTGGGTTTGTAAACAATATCAGCAAGAGAATAAGTGTCTTTGTGTGAATGCGTGTGTATATTTTAAAGAGAAGATACAAATATTGTTAATATACAAGCAAAAGAACAAGTGTTTATTATAAATTAAGAATGACTCCAAGTGGACAACACTTTCAATTATTCCAACAAATCGATGATACATAATCCAACTAAACTGCTCTTGGTTAATAAAGGGAGAGAGGAAAGGGGGGGTGGGGGGGGAGCCATACATCTACCACAGTTATATATGGTGGTGTATGACCATCCCTATGGGTCACAATATCTTGATCCAAAAGTGAAAAGTTAAATAGCTATTTATATGTTAATATTAGAAGCTAGAATAGAAAGCACCAATAAGGACATGAGAGACATATATGATACAATATGGACATGGGAATACATCAATTCTTAAAAATTTAGAATATGATACGGCATTAATAATTAATTAATTATTATATAAACAAATATTTTCTAAGTACATACTATGCTAATTTATAGTTTTTTTTTTTTTTTGATAAGTACATACTATGCTAATTTATAGTTTACGAGATAAACAACGAATGCACATAAAATATGTCTAACTATTAAAACTAGAGAGAAAGTAAGTTTAAGTATCCCAAGGTATCCAAGAGTATCCGTACCGGATATGCGTCCAATATGGATATGGCATGGCTACCAGTTTGAAGTTACCATGCTTCCTAGATTAGCAGAAATCAAACGCAAGACTGACCAAACAAACCAATGAATGAGACAGTATCAACATACACAGACCACAACATTTCTACCCCAGTTTCTGCTACATCCTATCTGTTTTGTTTATTCAAATTATAATTATGACAGATAAAAGTGGAATTAAGCCCATCCCAATAATACAGAGCCAGGGAAGTGAGGGAATAAAAAGATGAGTGATAGAGCTGACAATCTAGTTAACACCTGATGTAAACACCAAATACATAGTAACAACCCATAAAATATGGAAAAATAACAATTTAAATCCTATAGCTTAGGGGGTATAACAAATTAAACCATATAGTTTCAAAAGTAACAAATTAATCCCCAACCCATTTAAGCGAAACGGCATTGTTTTTGGGGTTTAACATAGGTGGAAGGTTTAATTTGTTACTTGTAAAACTACAAGATTTAACTTGTTATACCCCTGAATTATAAGGTTTAAAATGTAAATACTTCCTAAAATATTTAAAATATGCCTAAATTAAAAAACTACAAAAACAATTAAGTACTTAGTCAACAAACTTACAGATTCTTGAATTTCTTCTTTGACAACATAGAATGGATCTTGGGCTGAAGGCATCTTCTAAGTTAAAGCAGTAATATATATAAATCCTGTACACATCCAAAAAAGGACAATAATTTGAAAATTGAACTAAATTTAGAGATTGATTAGCTATTATAAACTAAAAAACGCAGAGGTATTGGATTATTCCAACAATGGAATTCGAAATCTACGTAAACAAACAAGGGATATGGTAGATCTAGAACAATGAGATTGAGAATTGTGTTACGAGAAAAAAAAAAAAAAAAAAAACAACATTGAAAACATACCTAGGAGTAAAGGCGTGATCTGTGAGATGTGGATGCAGCAAAGAATTAAGGAAGTTTTGTGTTTCAGAGTTTTTAAGATTTCAGGAGAGAGAGAGACACGAAAGCTTTTGTTTGTTTGTTGCGTAAGTTGTCCCGTGGCCGTGGGGACTGGGGACTCTGTTTCCTGATCATTTCCCAAATGGGCTCGTCTCAGTCCAAACCCGAAAATGTTTGTGAACTGACTTAGGCCCGCCAACTTATATCTCATTTTTTATTTTATTTTTTGAGAAACTTAGAACTACTTTTTTTTTTTTTGAGAAGAACTTAGAACTACATTTTATAAATTATGTAAATAAATTTATTTTAAATGTCAAAAAATATAATAAAATCCTAATTATATAATATAATATGTATATATTTTTAAATAATAAAAATAAAAAATAAAAAAAAAACACTTTTTCCCTCTTTAAAAGTATGGGAAGTTGCAGTATGTCTTTAATTAGAATTTTTTTTTTTTTTTAATGAAATTTTTTAGTAAAGACTATAAAATGTTTCCATTTAGTTTAAAAGTTAATTATGTCCACCCTTATTATTAGTATTATTTTGTAATGAGCAATTTATCCAATTTGTTAGTATTTTTCGTCCAATCAATAAAAAAAGTTTTTTTTTTTTCTTTAAAGTGTGTTTAGACCTCATACGTTAATATCTCTAATATCTTCCAATAACAAACAAATCATATGCACAATTCCAAGGGACATTATTGTCATGTGATTTATTTTGTGAAAGTATTATTAAATCGTCAAGTTTTCTGCAGACCACTTAAATAGTTGAAGAGATTTTAGTAGAAGTAAGCGATTCCAACCAAGTTCAATTAAAATAAAATATAAACCTATGGAATCTTCCTCAACAAATTTTCTCTACAAACTCTCAGTCAAAACAAACCATAACATTTCGAACTCTAAGAAACCTCCTTGAAGAATTGACAACAATAAATTCGCTAGAAAGGAACTATGTGGTTTCAAAATCTCAAAACACTCTCCTTGGATTCACAAGATAAATGAGTAAACTAACATGGGCTTTTCAATATGCTCAATGGAGAAGAGGCACAAGATGTTATCTCAAAAGCTCTCAAGTGTGGCAACCTCAAAACTCTCTCAAAAAATCGTGTATAAGACACTTTTCACACCACCGTTTCTTGATTGAGGGATGGGCAATTAGGCATACTCTCGGGTCTCCTCAGTGTTTCACTTGAGCCAACCCATCTTGCTTGATAGAGCTTCATGTTCGCATGAGCAAAATTCTTCATTCAACACTTCTTTGAGAATCTTCAGAGCAGATTCTACCAAACTTATTACATTGAATGCAATACATTAACAAATGAAGTCTCATTACAAGCAAATGTTCATGGAATGGACCAGCTAAAATCTTAACAAACTACCCTTTTTAGCCATTTCCATGACAAAACATCCCAAAATATAGATTCAACTAAAATGGTAAGCCCTAAGAAACCTCAAACCAAACTAGGACTCACTACTACTACTGGAGACTCAATACAGACTTGTAAAAATAATCAATCTTTCCTGAAATCACAAGCAACTACATTATACGTATAGAGAATTTGATGGGCATAAAATCGCACAGCATGTAACATATCCAACAAGCATAAGCAAACATATCACCAGAAATAGATAATTCTCATAAAATCCAGTTGCCCATATTTCAAACTCTATATTAAACTCTTTGTATTGAATCACATATATCAAACTGAATCAAAGTTAACATAGAACAATAATACATATATGAGCATCAGTACACTAACACGCTTAACTGCACCCTATCAAGAAACAGAAAATACATACACCCCATGTCAGATAACATATGACATACAATACATATAGAGACCTACTCTCCCTACGGGTAGTCCCTTGAGTTTAATCTATCCATCTAAAACTAAGAAAACTCCCTTTTTTTGTCACGAATAACAAGGGTAGTCCTCAACGATATCCAGGCGGGGGACCACGACTTTCGAGACGATCCAAGCGAGAATTAATTTGAGCCAAATGAGTAGTGATAGTTTCCTGAGAACGGAGAATGGTGTCTTGATGGCGGAGAATACGCTGCAAAGTATCCATAATGTCAGCAGAGGATGGCTGAGCACTATTGGATGATGATGGTTTAGACTCTATAACAACAGCAGCTGCATTCTTATTAATATCACGATCAAGGCCGTCTTTAGAAGTAGGTGCATGTGCCTCATGTCTTGTACGTTTGTGATGTGAGGAGCTAAGTTCTATGCCCAAATCATCTTTAATCTTCTCCTGAAAAGAATTCACATTTTAGCATAACAAATCAGCAACAATGAACATTAGTGTTTTTAACAGAAAACGATAATATATAAGTTAAGCATAACTTTTTGTCAATGAACTTGTGGCAGATGCATGATGCATCACAAAGAAATGCAAGCTGTAAAGTCCTTACCTGCCCAAGGAACACTTTATGTACGGTAAGCCCAACACCTCCAATTCTCGCCACACCAGCACTAACCTTCTTTAACTCCTTATCCTGTTGCCTGTAAGCACCAATGACAACCATAAGGTCCATAACAAATGAAAGATCATAAGTACTAAACCGCATGTTCCTAAAAGTGATGCAACCCGACCCTGATGTTTCTGAAATAACAGGTCAACTCCTATTCTGTCTCTTCTAGTCAGAGAAGCTTTAAAAAAAAAAATAAAGACGCAGGTGAGGGGAATAAAGTCATAAACTATGGTAAGGTGGCAAAGTAACAAAATTGATGGAGCATCACCAATTTTACATACAATGGTCGATCTTTGAAATAATTTAAGACATTCAATAGATTTAGGAATCTATAGAAGTGATGAGAAGATGAAAACTACAAATTGAATACTTGTTTCTGTTATATGAAAGTCATTTTTGGCTCATTGATGAAATAAGATTCACCGCACATATAAAAAGACAAATGTGTCATTTTACTAACTCAATAAAATTTGTAAATTATTTATTTTAATGATTTGTAGATTTTTTTATATTAGTAATACATATAATATAAGTATCCTCCACCTTATTCTCACATAGGGAAGAGTTGCCATTTTAGCTGGAGCTTATTGACATGATTCATAGATTTAATTATAAGATTAGCATTTACAAATATTTTAACCATTGTACGTAATAAAGGGTAATGCCTCACCAAACTTGACAAGGCACCTTATGTAATTTTCTAAATTTTTTAATTAACTTTTCCTCCAAACAGATGATTACAAGTACATATGGATGATTATTTTTTTGATAATTAAAATGCCATAAAAAAAAAAACAAAAACAAAAACAAAAACAAAAACAAAAGAAAGCACTGTTAACTTTCCTACAACAACCACCACAACTAAAATTTTGGGGTCAGTTATGGATCCTCAACAGACCAATACAGATTGGCCACATATTCTTTTCTGTCATTCACTTCTATTTGAAGTAATACTTTCTGTTACCTCTATAATTGATGTCTTTTTTTTTTTACTTCTACTGATTATTTTAGGTCTTTTGATACCTTTTTCCATTCCTTCTACTTGAATTAACTCACTTTTCCTCACTAGTATGCTCCTCTACACATGACCAACTATTTCAAGCAACCATCCTTCATCTTTTCATTAATAAGGGCCACCCCTCTCATTAAGTGAATTTGCTACACACTCAATTTATGAACGTGTTGCTTCTAAAATTTATTAGTACAAATGAACATAGTAAACATCGAAACTAACATTTTGGTGAGAAGAGAATGGACCTTCATGACCATGGAATTTGTCACTCTATCAAATCACCTTGTGATTGTTTTAATAACAATTAGTTTTCTATTACTATTTCTTTATCATAGTGATAAGTGAAAAAATGTTCTAAAAAAAAGGAAGGTCGAATGATCTGAAATAGAATGTTGAGATAGCACATACCTCAAGTGAGATAATTATTAACTCTAAGACAATTAGGGAGGTCACATTTATCTTTAGAAGGGAGATTTCTGCAATTTTGTTGATATGAGTTTTGAAAATATAAACAGAAACCTAAAGATGTCTTCCCATCTGATACACAAAAAAAGCACTGGAATTCAACACTGAATCTTTAGCAAGTAAAAGACCCAGTTTTTTGAAAGAATACACATGCACATATTAACTAAATATGTGTGATTCTGTACAAGTGCGTGCGGAAGGGAGAAAGAAACAATAACATACTTTATAAGAAGAAACCGTCTATCTGATTCTGATGCTATAAAGTTTTCACCATCCTGGGCGGTGTACTGGTTGGATCTATCTGTCTGATGAGAATTTTGCAGCCTCATTAGTTCCCTATGCATCCCATTTACACTAGTGATGCCAGTACCATTTGAATCCTTTACAACTTCCACTGCTTTTGTTACAGCACTCACCTAACGAAGTATTGCAATCATTTAGGAGATCCACACAACACATACAGGCCATAGGCACACCATATCATATGCTGTCCAAAAATATATGACAAGATCAAAACCATACTAAAGGTCATACCCAGTGCACAAAGCTCCCACTTTTTGCGGGGTTTGGAAGAGGTCATGGTAAATAGCCTTACCCTCAATTTGTTTTGGGGAGGTTGATTCCCAGACAGAATCAAAACTGTACTAAAGTTTAAAACTGTAGATAAACATCATTAATTGAGCAGACAGCAGCTCACAATGTGATAGACTGTTCAAGACAATAACATAGTTGAAATGATTTTTGGGCTTAGAAAGTGATACATACACAAAAAGGAGAAGCAAACAACTCACCATGCAACATTCTGCCTAATATACAACATAATTTGAACTACACTTTGGCTAATCATGGTAAGTACAGTACAAAGTTTGTTGAGCCACCATTGCAAATGATAAAGTTCACTTGCTGTAGCTGAAACTTTTTAATATAATACAGTTGCACAAGAAAATACCTGAGTGCGAGCAGTGCTGATCCATTTCCTTCGTTTTTCAACCTCCACTTCATCAATGCCATAGCAGGCAGGATTTCTAGCTTGTACAGCAATTGCTTTGCCCAAAGAATCCACCTTCCTATCAAGAAAGCAGGACTTCAGCAGTTGCAGACAGAGGTAAATCATGTAACAAAGGCCAAAAGTCATGTAAAAATCTTTATTTCCATCAAGTTAGTATATAATAGTGATCTTTGATTGTCAAGTTGCACAAGCAAAGATAAGATTGAGAGTATTCCTATGTACGGGGTTGAGTTCTTCTTTAATATATATCTTCCTTTACTTATCAAAAAAAAAGATTGAGAGTACATTGGATTAGAAGCTGTATTCACTCCATCATCATTTTCTCACCGACTCTTTACATATTCAATAGCACAATGAAACCCAAGATTGATCTCAAAATACTGCAATAGAAAAAAAATTAAATTTAATATATGGTAATATTGCAATGTACCTGCCACCCAATGCCCTCACCAAGAGCAAGTAGCTTCCTTCTGAGATTTACTTGCTCTCCAGTATTGGAAGGAATGTGCTCCCATTGGTGAAAAGTAGATTGCAACTGATCAATCTAACCAGGAAGGTAATCAATTGTAAGACAATTAATATATCCTTAAACATAATACCACCAAAACAAAAACAATTTCAAACACCAATTACTGATACCAGAAGGGTTTGTAAATGAAGGACACCGATATCAGAAACAGAGCAAGTGTCAATAACCAGACTCTTGGTTAATGGGGCAGGGGGATCATACATGAGATACACACACAATATGATACAGACACAGTGATACATCAATTCTTACCAATTTAGGATACGATATGGCATGAATACTTTAATGAATTAATATTTATAGAAATAATTTGGGAAAAATTCATTTCAAAGTTCAAACCCTAAAATTTAGGGTGTAACAAATTAAACCTCACTTATTGTATTGGAGGTTTAATCTTGCCAGGTTGAGCCGATGAGGGTTTAATCTGTTACTTTTTTAAACTATAGGATTGAACTTGTTACTTTTTAATACTTCAGGGTTTAATTTGTTACTAGTAAAACTATAGTTTAAGGGTTTAGGATGAAGCTTTCCCAGATATTTTTTATTTACATATTATGCTAATCTATAGTTTAAGAGATTAAAAAAAAAAGCATAAAATATGTCTAAATAAAATGATCATATCATGTAGCAAATAAAATATTAAAGATGTGCTAAAATATAAGTACTTAGTGAACAAAACTTACAGATTTTTGCATATTTTGTTTGAAAACATAGAATAAATCTTCTTGGTCTGAAGGCATCTTGTAATATTATATCCTGTACTGCTGTACACATCCCAGAAGAGAAAACAAAAAATTCCCATTAGCCAAAATACATCAACTAATTAACAGAGTACTTCCACATCCGAAATAAGTAAAAATTCAACTAATTAACATTTTTTTAAAAAAAATTCACTTTGAAAAGATAATACAAGAGCATCTTAGGGTTTAGAGAGAGAGGGGTTGTACGGACAGACCTTGAAGTTAAAGCTGTGATGTGTGGCAGTGTGAGACGTAAGTGGATGAAGCACTTTGAGAAGTGAACTTTGATTGTCTTTCAGGGCCAAAATGGCCAAATAGCCATAAAATTGTAAGTATATAGTTAGTAGGCTCAGTTTGCAAACATTATAATTTTCTAGCATCTCGAGTTTAAGAGACTCGATTTTGGCTTATAAATCGACTCTTAGAGACTCGATTTTCATGGTCTAATAATTTCCGATGTGGCATTATTTTCCACGTGGTTACACCAAAATCGAGTCTTTAAGACTCGATTTTCAAATCTTATATAGCCCAGCACAACCCAAATCCAGAAGAACTAAGAGAAAAAAAAAAAAAACCAGAAACAGATGGAAAAGAACCCAGGCCGCACGGCAGACCGTGCTGCCTGGCCTGGGTCGCGCACCGGCGAGCGCGGCCTGGCCTGGGTCCCGCACCGGCGCTCGCGGCCTGGCCTGGGTCGCGCGCGCCAGATCCAGAAGAACCCATAGAAAAAAAAAAATCCAAAAAGAGATGGAGAAGAACCCAGGCCAGGCCGCGCGCGCCGGTGCGCGACCCAGGCCAGGCCACGCGCGCCGCCGTGCGGCCTGGGTTCTTCTCCGACCGATCCAGGTTCTTCTGTTCTGGGTTCTTCTCTCTTTCTCTTTCTGTTTTTTTTTTTTTTTTCTCTGGGTTCTTGATATGTTCTGGGCAGATCTGATTCTTTCTCTTTTGATCTGATTGCTGTGTTTCTTAAAAAAAAAATTTGTGTATCTAGGCTTGCACGAGAGAGGATTGAGAGTGGGAGGTTTTTGGTTTGTAAATCGAGCCTTAGAGACTCGATTTCCAGCTAAGAAACTACCGGATGAAAATCGAGTCTTTGAGACTCGATTTATAAACCAAAATCGAGTCTTTTAAACTCGAGATGCTAGAAAATTATAATGTTTGCAAACTAAGCCTACTAACTATATACTTACAATTTTATGGCTATTTGGCCATTTTGGCCGTCTTTCAGAGTTAAGGTTTTCACTGTTTCAGAGAGACAGAAGCCAAAGAAGTGAACTTTGTATTTTGTGTTGTGTTGTGTTGTGTCGTGTTGGGGGCTATGTTTCAAATGGATTCGAGCTCAGCTCATGATGACCAACGGCCCAGGCCCGCCAAATCATTAAAATTTTAAAATTCACATGCTATAAGTCAAATAAATAAATATATATATATATATATATATATATGTGCAAAATTACAAAGTACAACACATGAGTTTAATGAATTATCATTTTAGTCCATAAATTTTAAAATTTATTATATCAGTTAATTAACATTGACAATTTTGTTATTTTAGTCCTCGTCCATTGTCGTTTTTCAAACGTCATTAATTTTCTTAAATAATATCATTAATGTTTGTAACATTAAAAAAATGACTTAAAACAACATTGTTTTAAGAAAATTAACGATGTTTTTTTATTGGTAATTGACAGAATGACTAAGATAACAATGTTGTCAAAGTTAACAACTGAAAATGACAAAATTTTAAACTAAATTGTCTATAAAATGACAAGTCACTAAATTTATAGGATTTAAATTGTATTTTTGCCAAATAAATATCATTTCTCTACAATGAAAAAGGATTTTATGTCATTGTTACACATGTAACAGCACTCACATAAAACTCACTCCCATATTAGTATTGTTACATGTTTAAGAGTGACACCAAATACTAACTTCTCCGTAATACCCTAGGACCATAGCTAGTGGAAATCTTGACCTTCTAAATATTCGCCTTTAAAAAATCCCTTAACTGAAACTAGGTAAATATGTTTGAAATACTATATATATATATATATAAACAAACGTGTATATGGATAAAAAAAAAAAAAATTTAATTGCTATCTTGACAATTTTTTTTTTAAAGTTACTATTTTTATAAAACAAAAATGGCCACTCGGAATATCTTAAACTTTAAGGAGCTGCATAAATTGATGCAACTATATGCAACTGGAAGATTGACTCTCTTGTGTAACATTAGGGGGCAAAGTGTAAAAGCCCTAAATAATCTTTTTATTTGCTTGCTGCCACTATTTTCCTGTTTTGTTTTGTTGTTTTTTTAAGGGATGTCTCTACTCTCTAGAATTGGACTATGATTATTTGGACTCTATGGCGCTCCACAACTTCCCTCTCATTGACAATTGGGCTTCCCCAATGTTCTAAATACTGAACCCATCAGTGTTTGCAAAGTGCAACTCCCCTAGTAATTTTTTTTAAAGATTGGGCTCAGTATTTAGCAATATGTCCACTTCTTTGTTGGAATTTGGGAGCCAGTCCTAAATCCTAATCAGAAGACTGGTTGCAAGTACTGGACCTATCGAGCTCCTATAAATTACGGTACAGTTTAGTCCATATCCATCTCTTAATCATTGGAGTAGCAAAAGGAAGAATAATATGGCTGCAATAAATCTTCCAACTGATCAATTTGCTTCTTCTCAAATGCACATGGGAACATGACAATATGCTTTAAACTTGTTCCCATTGCCAGAGGCAACATAGTGCAATTCTTTGTTCTAATAATTGAGCACATGCTCTCTCTCTCTCATGCACACACATATATATAAGCAAATTCTTCAATACATAGTACTTGGTTTAGCAGAGCATGTGACTATACAGCTCACACTTCAAAGTAGTAGGGTCAATGTCCCAAAAAATGTTTCTGCCTTTTGGGTTCAAGGTCCTCCACTGGGGGGACCCTCTAAACACCTTTTCAAAATACTTGCATGAATTCTAGGGTAGAGCACAGACCCCACATCCCACAATCAACATATAGGTACACTCAAGGGTTTGGATATATATGGGTGACCATTATTTATATGTTTTGTTTAGTGCTCATTGGCCAGAGGAGCACTAAACATATTATCCATGCAAACAAGCTATAAGGGACCTTTATGTGATTTTATGTCCCTCCCTTTTAGTAGCTAATATGGATGACCCCCAAGTAGGGCCCAATAACATGATTGGATTCAAGATCAAAAAATAGACACTTTTACCTTGTAGTAATTAATTTCGGTATGGAACTATTAACCGTAGGTTTGGAAACAACTTATTTAGTTGAAATTGAAAATTTTTTTGTTAAAAGTATAGGGAGAAAAAAAGGTTAAAAGTTAACTGAATAGTACAATAAGACTCATGAATAGTACTAAAAAATATAATAAGTCTCGTAAATAATACTAAAAAGAAGTTAAAAACTTAAATAAACTGAAGCAAATAAACACATCCCAAACAAGCTTTAAGTAGGTTTGATTTTGCATGGAGGGTGTGTTACATATATGGTGGTCCATGTTCCTTATTAACACCTATCTGTTTCTTGGAGAGAAATTATTGAATGGGTCATCGCTTTATGGGGAAATGAAAAATCTAATGGCAAGATACTAACTGAGATTTGTGCTACATAATTAGAAGGAGACACATTGGTAGGGCTATCAATGCACATGCACAACGTCAATCAAGTTTCTGCCCAGAAGGATAGCTCGAGCAGTAACAACAATATGGGAATTAAATTAAGAACAATTTCAAACCTTGTCTTCAACTCACGATTTTATTTGTTTTTAATTTTGTGCACAGACAGACGTATGTATGCGCTGGTGTATGCAATGGATTTTACCATTAAATTAATAGCAGTATATACTATGTAGTTGAAATCAAACAATAATACATTTTTTTTGGTGGGGGGCGGGACAGTCCTTTTAAAAATAAAGTACTAGCAAGTAATCATTTGTTGGAACCTTACAATCAACGTAATCATTAGTAACTTCTACTTATTAGGCTCTTTCAGAACTAGCTTTGGTTTTTTAGGAGGAGGGGTAATGCTGGGTTTTAGGCTCCGTTTGGTTGAATGTAAAATATTTTTCGAGTGTAAAATATTTTTAGGAAAGGAAAATATTTTCAAGTATTTGGCTGCATTATGAAAATTGTTCTAGAAAATATTTTCATGTGTTTAGTTGCATTCTGAAAATGCTATTTTTCTATTACTTTCTCACATTTTTTCACCCATTTTCTCAGTTACCAAACAAATTTTATAATATAAAATTTCAATATATAAACTTAAAAAAACAAAAATCAAAACAACACCATTCGTTAAACTCCACCATTTAGTCAAACTGAGAGAGCGAGGAAGAGAGAGTGATCAAAAATGGAGGGAAAGGGAGAGATCGGTCATGGGTCATGGGCGATGAGATCGAGACGACGACGCCGATGAGATCAGTTTTGGGTGGATCAGTCTTCAGTGGTGATGCGATCTCGGTGGGGTGCGATCAGTCTGGGGTGATGCGATCTTCGGTGGATCGGTCTGGGTGCGATCGGTCTTCGATGGGGTACGATCGGTCTGGTGGATCGGTCTTCGGCGGTGATGCGATCTCGGTGGTGGTGCGAGATATATGGCGGCGTCGGTGCTGGGGTGCGATCGATTTTGGGTGGATCGGTAACTCTCTCTTCTTTCTCTCTCTCTCTCGCTCTGTCTTTGCGCGTCTGAGACCCGGAAATGGTTTGTAGTGAAAATAAAAGTGTAAACCAATTTCCGAGTCAAAGCCATAAAACACACGGTCAACTGAAATGCTTTTCCGGAAAATTTTATTTTCCATGCGCAACCAAACATGCAATGAGGTGTAAAATCATTTCCTGAAAAGGTTTTACATCAAAACAAACGCAGCCTTAATTCTTAAAGTTAAATTTAATCATTTTTTTATTTTTGAGAATCTAAATTTAATCATTTTAGTTCTTAAAAAACTTAGAGTGATGGTATTTTATCTTTCTATATATTTACATCAATTAAAATCTCAATAACAGAACCAACCATGATATGAATAAACTAAATTATAATACGGTAATTATTCATTTTGATACATTAGAAACTAACAGCAATCATTTTAAATTTTAAATACTAAAAGTTGTCATTTTTAAGTTAATTAAGTATTAAAAATAATTATTTTAATTTGAACTGCATTGCCTAAAATCACTAAAGTTTATGGACTATTTTGGTCAAAGCTAAAATCAACTAATTTCATTAAAAAAAATTATTTTTTCATTAATTAGTAGAGCCCAAAACGAAAAATCATAAACTTTCTCACTCCAATAATGTATGAATAGGCCGATCTTATATGCTATCCACTAATGGTGGATGTATATAAGGACCAGACAACGAATGTTGGAGAGCTGGGCATTTGGGTCATAGAACTTTATATTCATTCATCTATTGGACGAGTATCAACGTATATTCGCATCATCGTTCTGGTTGACCTCGATCCATTTTCTTAATAAGAAAACAGATTTAATGCTTAAAAATACAAGTCAATGCACTAACTACTGACTCCAAATTCTATATAGATTAATGTCCATCCCAACCTCCTTAAACAGCTGTCCTTCAAGAACTAAGTTCAATGTAAAATTGCAAGAGTAATGAATTAAGTAACATGATTATTTATCTAATAGAGACTTTATATGGAAAAACATGAAGTTCTGAAATGTAACATTTTATTATAGTAGTTTTACATTGAACCTTCTCCATTAACTTCTTTCTACTGTATTCCAAACAATGGGTTGATGTTTTAAATTAGCCAAATAACTAATATGCGTTTGTTAGTTTAATTGTTGTAGATAGATTTAATGGATAATTTTTAAGTCTTTTATTTTCTGCATAAGAACTAAGCTCAATGTAGAATCACAAGAGACGAATTCAATAGGTTTGGTAATATGATTATTAGTCTTTACACATTTGTCCAATCAAGCATAAAATAGCATCCTCCTTAAGAGTTGTCATTTAAGAACTAAGTTCAATGTAAAATTGTAAGAGTCGGATTCAATGGATTGGATAATATAATTATTTGTCTGGCAAAAATCTCACATGTGAGAGTATGAAGTTCTGTCATGTAGTGCTTTATTAAAATAGTTTTACATTTAGAGCACATTTGAGATTTGATTATAAGCCAACTTATTACTTATTTTTCCTACTATTTGCGGGTCTCATGTGAGTCACCTACTTTCTTTATTTAACTTTTACCGTTTATTTACAGTATTTTTAGCAAAAATCTAGATAAATTATTCACAAATAGACACTTAATTTTTTCCCACTATACTCCAAATAATGAGCTGATGATTTAAATTAGCCAAATAACTAATATGTCTTTATTACTTTAAATGTTTTAGATAGATTCAATGGATAACTTTTTAGTTTTTTCATTTTTGCAAGAGTCGAATTCAATGGATTAGATAATATGGTTATTTGTCTCTACACATTTATCCAATCAAGCATAAATAGCAAACTCCTTACGGGTTGTCATTCAAATTAAACATTGATGGAGTGATTTTTAAATAACAAAGCGGGAGCAGGAGTTTTGATTCGAGATGATAACGAGTCGTTCATTGCAACATTAAGTTGCAAAGGAAAAGCAATTTGGATTTGGAGAAGGCAAAACTAGCAGTAGCTATCCAAACTATTAATTTTGTGAGATAGGTGTAAGAGATATCATCTTAGAGGGAAATTTAGTCTAGCATGTGTTGCTGACAACTTCGATCCAAGGAGAAAGATAATTTATGATTGGAAGCTATATATGGTAGAGACAACAATATTAACAATAAGTATTATACGTGGTCATAAAGAAAATTTCATATTGAATAATATAGTTTTTTGTATAGAATATTTTTAAATAAATTTATATTATATCCGTGCATTGCACAGGACACCAGCTAGTTTCAACTTAATACTCGTGATTTAGTGGAAAAAAACCAACACAACACAAAATAATAATAATAATAATAATAATAATTTGTTTTTGGCTCTTGACTTTTTAGTGATCTTATGTTTTCACTCAATTTATTTTATCAACCAATCCCCAATATCAAACACTATGCATCCCACACTAATTAACATCTTCAAACTTTGTTGAAACCCAAATTCCACTCCATTAACAAAAATGAATTTCATTCTTCCAAACATATATAACAAAATGAATTTGAAGAATTTCAAGTTTTCAACCCTATCCCTATTAGGGCCAAAATGAAAAAGAGAAAAAGAAAAGAGACTGAAGCAATCCTGAATTGTCAAAAGTTTGATCTTTGATCACACTCTTTAAACCCACAAAATTCTAAATAATTTGGCATCTTTTGATTTCTTCCAACAGGTTGCACCGCAACGACTTGACAGAGGGGAAGGACTTTTATTATCTCCTCCAAAGTCTGCAAAAGGCCAAGAGTGCATGATGATGCACAATATATATGACCCCTTGATAATGATAACCCAAATCTAAAATTCCAAAAAAAGCTTCATGATTTAAGCCATGATGAAACTATTCTCCAACCGCACACTTCTTTCTTTCCGATTGGCCAATAGAAAGCAATAATCAACAAAGAATTATGACTTGGTTTTGGAAAGGTTAATTAGAAAATGAAAGGTGGGGCCAATTTTTTTTATTTTTTTTTTAAAGATTCCATAAGATCCAATTGTAAGTTGTAACTCACCTTCAATTTGAGTATCCACTTAGCAACAATGGTCTGGCTTCCCTTTAATTGTATTTTAAGAAATTATTGTTTAAAAACTGTTTTCAGAAAATAAAATAATATAAAAGGAGATTTTTCAGATATTGTTTTGATTTTTTTTAAAATAATTTTAAATTTTTTTAAAAAAAAGACATTTATATCGCCAAATAAGAACCGTGATACCTAAACTGGTTTTTTCTTAAAATAGTTTTTTGTTGTAATTCTAAAGATAGAAAACTGTTTTTTAGAAATAGAATGATAGAAATCAAACATATCCTGATTGTGAAAACTTAAAAAGCTCAAAAAATAGTAACTTTTTATTTTCCTAATTTCCCCTTTATTTTTTGTTGGTCACTTCTCTTCATTTTAACATTACTTTTTTGTTCCAGGCCCCTTTCCAATACTTTATAAGCTCTTTTTATCTTAATGATAACAAAGTTCTTGGTCTATCTTTTATAGCAAAACTTTTCCGTGAAACAATATCTTTTCATAATCTTTAGGGATTCTTCAAGAACCACAAGTATTCACAAAACACTTGTGCTCCATTAACACGACCAAATCCATAAAGACCTGGTCATGCTCAAATAGATGACAATTATAGTTCACTGTTTTAATGCGCAAAGTGCGAATGTGACTTTGCATTCATTTTTGGCTTGCCCTTCTTCCTTAACGAGCAAGAGAAAGAGACATTTTACTGAGAACTCAAATAATTACTATAAATTATGGTTTCATGGGTTTTAGTTAGTTCAATTGGTAAAATATCTAATGGTTGAATAAGATATTTGGAGTTTAATCTCCGTCTACACTAAAAATTGATTAGTGTCTTGATATGATGATAAAGAGCTATTATATAAAACGGATGTCATAAGATGAAACTTTCTTTTTTTTTAAAAAAAACTATAAATTATGGCCCCCACCGTGATAGTTAATAATTAATATAGTACGCTTATGATTACACACCATTCCACCAAAATAGTAATCCTACTATTAATTTGAATTCACACGTATTCCACATTTTCGCTCATTATACAGAAATGAATGCACTCAAAAATATATAATGTGGATGTTTTGGCTTTGGCTGCTCAAGGAAGTAACCTGATTATAATGGCTTATATGACCAAATATAATCCTCTCAAATAATTTACAACTCCTCCAATGATATCATTTTTTTTTTCTTTTTTGAGGGTGCAATGATATCATTTTTGAGATAGAAAATTCAACCCATAATTAATTTCAAGGGCCGCAAGGACCGCTTTTGAGCTGTTATGACTTTGGCATATAACTAACACTAATAATTTTGTGTACCTAGAATTAATTAATTAGATATAGAGAATTGTATTGTATGTATTTTTGCTTTTTAAGAAGATTGAGTGCCCATTGGAAACAGTTACTGTTTAAATAATTATCAAAGCATTTTTGTATGATGAAAATTTTAGGCGGAATCACTAATTTTATATATATATATATATATATATATATATATATATATATATTTATAGCAATCTATCTTTTGGGGAAAAAGTAGATAAATAAATTATTTGAAACTTTATAGTTCCCCATGAACCTAAAAAAAGCTAAATCCATATGGCGGCGCGGCCACTATTGTCTTGTAGATAAGCATAATATTTATTTGCTAAGTATTAATAATAAGTACATACCATAATAAGTATAACTCGATATATATATATATATATATATATATTTATATACTACTATTTAAGGGGCTTTCTTGTTTGAGATAGACAATTTTGTGGTTTAAAAATACTCATGCATCCTAAGTTTAAGTAGAAACAAAACTGAAGGATAATCTAACTCCTGTTGGTTTTCAATTTTTTATTATTTAAAAAAATCCACATTTTAGGATAATGAAAATGGAATGTAACTTTATAGATTTTTGTTTTAAAATTTCAAGCAAAAAAATCCTAAATTTTAGAATTTTAGAATCCTCTACTAATAGCCAAGTAATCACAAATAACTTCTCTCAAACTCAAGCTGTCAAGCACTTTTTTAAAAAAAATTTAAAAACCAACGTTTTAGAGTAATGGAAATGGAATATATAGTATCCTCACATTCTCATTATGAAAACTTAAAAAGTGTAAAAAAATATGATCCATTATGTAATTACATAGTTTCAAAATCCAAAATTTTAGGGTTTTATTTTTATTTTTTAAATATCAATTGTCCAATTCATTCAATTCATTCGTAAAGACGTACACATTCACCTTCTTTTCCTAAAAGTTAGCCCATTATAAGCAGTTTTTTTCTTGAGATTTACAAGTTTTTTGTTTTGTTTTTTTTTTTTTTTTTTTTCACTCATTATAATTTGAGCTTTTCAAGTTTTCCTACAACAATTGTGCATTTAAAACTATTAATACGGTTAGAAGTTTCATAAAGTTAGCTTCAAAAAATGAACAAAATAATATTGAAATCATATATTCATGTGTAGATTTGTTATTTTTTTGTAGTTAGCATTATCACAATTTTGATTATATTAGTGATTTTAAACGTACAAGTAAAAAAAGAAAAAAGAAGAAGAAAGAAGTATAAATCAATAGATGAAAAATTATGACACTAAAGTAATTTTATAGTGCTATAAAAGTAAGCGAGAACGCACTCTTGCCGTGCACGGGACTCTTAGAAACAATGGAAGACTGAATGACTTTCTCTTAATTGATCAAATGATTCAAGTCAGCCCCTCTATTGTGGCAGAGACAGTAAAGTAATTATGTTTGTATGTATGACATATATATATAGTATATATTATACATTGAATATCTTTAGTCTGGTGCAGTCCACTGTTTTCATTAAGTTTTTACCATGTGAGAGAGATAAATGCAAAAATATCATTTTTCATTTATTATTTACTCCAAGAAAGTGATCATAAATAATTTAGTTATTTTTGGACAGATATAATAGAATTCAACTTATAGGGTTTGTTCTGTGATATAATTGTTCTCTATTATCAAATTAGTATATCAATTGATCTTTGATTTTCTTTTTTTTGAGTTAGTGGGATTCAAATACCAAATTTTTTTTTGATGATATTCGACTTTATTAATTGAAGTAATTAAAACCTTTTTTTTTGGTGAAAGTAGTAATTAAAACCTACAAATAATATAATATGAGTTTGGATTTTTTTATACCATCTCTATATTTTGTGACCAAACTGCCTCTTCAATTACCAGAGAGGTTAGAAAAAGGTTGCCAATTACTTAAAAAGACGTCCAATTGCCCAAAATTAAACATGTATTTAAAGTATTAATTACTTATCTAGTTATCTTTAGTATGTCTAAAATTTCTTCAATGTAAAAAAATGTCCAATTAACGGGTGCTCTTAGAGAATTTACTATGTTAATATACTATTTTTAAAAAAATTTAATAAATTTTCATGAGAAAAATAAAAAACCGTTAAAAATTAGTTATTTTTTTCATAAAAATTTCTAAAAATATATTCTAAACCAATGATTTTAGGAAAATCCGTTAACTTTTCCTATTAAAAAAACATATAAAAAGTTTGTTATGGCTTATCAATAGCTGGATTAACAACCACTAGGGGTGGTATAATTACGTCATTTACATGGCCTACTTGTATTCGAGTTCAATTTAACCATCACTAACTTAAGCTACTTGCATTTTAATATGCCCCAACCCATATTTTTGTATACATGGTGCAAACTATTAATTAGGGCACATTGCAGTACAATCCTCATCAATAGGCTGTGGTTGTAACTCGTAACCATTATTAGCCATCCCCTAATATTTGGATAGTTGGGAGATTAAAATTAAAATCTTGATCGTCTTAAGAAATAAACATTAAGTTGCAAAGGTCTTGGTATAACTCTTAGTGTTAATATAAAAGTAAATTTAAACAAGAAATGATTTCCTTTAATTGAATCCTAGTTAAATATATTAATTGGTGTCTTAGTTTAATGATAAAAAGTTATTATCAGAAGCAGATGTTATTGGTTGAAACTCTCTAAAAAAATCATAATTTTTTTTTTTTGATGAAAAAAAAAAATCCTAGTTAAATATGCAACATATGTCATTTATTTAAATAAAAACAGGAAAGAATAGGATGATTCAATTTGAGGGATCTTAAACATATTTTAGGCTCATAATTATTTATTCTCTCTGAATATTAATCATATGTTTTTAGCCAGGCTTTCATAAATATGCATTTTTAAAAGCCCAAAGTGCCCCTTTTTTCACACCGAAAAAAAAAAATTCCACTGGCTGTCTGGCCACATTGTCAAACTTTTGTCACCCCATATATTCTATTCCAACATTGCCCTTATCTTCAACTGATTTTTGTCCCTTCAAGAATTAAGACCACTATTAATATCTACGACCACCCAACAAACATTTTACACTATGCAACATAGGAGTCTGTTGCTATGCCTTAGCTTTGAAGAATGAAGAAGAATCTCAACGCTGCATCAAATGCAATTTAAGGTCCTCAACAACCTCATAAGTATAACCCAGCTGGACACACCTCCCTATATAATATTATTCCTTTTCATTAATAAAAGTCACATAGATGCTGATCATGATGTTTTACACTTACATGGATTCAATCACTGTTTTAGGACAAATCTTATCTGATAATACAAGTGAACAATCGTTTTATTTATGAAAAATGTTAAGATCACAACTTTTTTAATAACTTTTAATGCAACTTGCTCATAGGATAAGTTGTAAATGATAAAATAAAAGTTATAAATTTATATGAATCTACAAATTCACTATTTATAACTTGTCACGTTAGCTGCAACAAATATTACAGAAATAAATTACTCTTAATTTACCAAACAAAATACTCTCTCACATACAGCTCAAACTACTAGGAAACCCAACAAGGGTGTTTTGGTCATTGAAGTCGTCAAAATTCTGAAAAGGACCAAACCCAAGCATAGAAACCGAGACCTTCGCCGCTGTCCATTCCGCTCCATCACCATGTGAATCCCTGCAACCCCCACTCTTTCTCTCTCTCTGTCTCTGTCTCTTGCCAGAACAGTTCTATGTATTTTTCTATTCACCAGAACTGAACCAACCCCATAAACCGAAAAGATGTACTAACAAATTTGGTCCAAACCCAATTTTTATTATATTTTTTCATTTATTGTTGGTTGCAAAAACGAAGTGCCAACAAACTCATCATATCTTCTTCAATCACTATTCCTTAGTCTCCACTTCATCGCCAGACCAAGAACCGAAAGCTTTATCCCAACCACTAAAACGTAATCTATGGTTTTTTAATTTAAATGGGATGGTGGAGAAGAAGGTGCCCTCAAAGGAGAAGAGGGGGTTCTATTTGAAAATGAGACTATTGCATGCCAAAAATGGCAGAGCCCAAGAAAAGAGCTGCTTTTTCAAATACTACAAATGGTTTCTCTGGCTTTCTCTGTCTCTGTACCTCTTCAGCTCCTATTTCATCACCAACAATAACCCTCCCAACAAACCTACCTCTCTAACCAAAACCCGTGTCTCAAACGCCAAAACCATCCTAGCCTCTCGTGCTCTTTTCGAGTCCACAAACGCTTCTCATCTCCAAGAATCCACAGACGATCAAGGTTCAAAGTTAAATCAAAAATTTTTTTTTTCTTTCTCACATTCTAGCTCAAAAGTTTCAACCTTTATTGCCAACTTAATCAAAAGTTAACATCTTTATTTACTTTTTTGATCTTTTTCTCAACAGGGTTATTGAAGGACTTGAAGATTTTCGTGTACGAGTTACCACCGAATTACAACACGGATTGGCTCACCAACGAAAGGTGTACCAAGCACTTGTTTGCCTCGGAGGTTGCCATACACAGAGCTTTGTTAAACAGCGATGTGAGGACCTTTGATCCTTACGAAGCCCATTTTTTCTTCGTACCCGTCTACGTGTCCTGCAATTTCAGCACCATCAATGGCTTCCCAGCCATTGGTCACGCCAGGACTCTAATCTCCTCAGCTATCCAACTCATCTCATCAGAGTACCCATTTTGGAATCGGACCCAAGGCTTTGACCACGTCTTCGTCGCTTCCCATGACTACGGAGCTTGTTTCCATGCCATGGTAAATCCATATCCAAAAAAAAAAAAAAAAACCCTTTTAATCTCTCTTTGTTTTATGTGTTTCTAAAACATGTTTTGGTTCTGTTTTATCTACTTTGAAGGAAAACGTGGCAGTTGCTGATGGGATACCTGGGTTCCTAAAAAACTCGATCATATTGCAAACGTTTGGTGTCAAATACAAGCACCCATGTCAGGAAGTTGAGAATGTGTTAATCCCACCTTATATTCCGCCGGAAAGTGTACGGACAACCTTAGAGAATTTTCCGGTGACTGGTCGGAGAAATATTTTCGTGTTCTTTAGGGGAAAAATGGAGGTCCACCCAAAAAATATCAGCGGTCGATTTTACAGCAAGTAATTGATTTGATTCAATTCATTCATTATTTTCTCTAATCAAACTTGTAATCATGTGTTTTATGTTTTGTTTTGACTAAATTACCCTCGTGGGTGTTGTTTATTACGTTGTCTAATTTGACTTTTGTGTTTTTTTTGTTTGTGTTAGGCGTGTGAGGACGGTGATTTGGAGGAAATTCAATAGTGACCGGAGGTTTTATCTAAGGAGGCATAGATTTGCCGGTTACCAGTCAGAAATCGTACGGTCTGTGTTTTGTTTATGTCCGTTGGGGTGGGCCCCGTGGAGTCCGAGGCTGGTTGAGTCCGTTGTGTTGGGTTGCGTGCCGGTAATAATAGCTGATGGCATCCGGTTGCCCTTCCCCTCCGCCGTGAACTGGGCGGAGATATCACTCACGGTGGCGGAGAGGGACGTGGGAAATTTGGGAACCATTCTCGAACACGTGGCGGCAACCAACCTTAGCACCATACAAAAGAACTTGTGGGACCAACGGAACAGGCGGGCCCTACTGTTCAACAATCAGGTCCAAGAAGGTGACGCCACGTGGCAGGTGTTGCTCGCTTTGGCTGGAAAGATGGACAGGTCGCATGAGAGTAGTAGTCGAGGTTCGAGGGTTTCCAGCTAATGGGATCGCGACACGTGGCGTGGCTGGCTTTTTTTAATTGGGTGGGTGGAGATTCGAAGTTGCCAGCTAATTGAATTGGCTTTTTGTATCGTGGATGCGCTTACATGCAAAAATAATAATGGAGCACAGCTGGACTTATATAATTATTTCCATGAGGAGGTGGGGGAATTTTTTTTATTTTTACGTGGAGTGGGACACGTCTAGTGCAGAGATTTAAAGATTTGGGAAAAAATTTATGGCATTGCGGATTTTTTGATGAGGTGGCGAGCTAGGATTGGATGGCTATGCGGTGTCCGAGGAAAATACAAAATTTTACACTGTAAATGTGGAAGAGAGAGAATTTTGAATATATTTTTTTTTTTATATTGGGTATATAATATTACTATATAAATGGGTTCTTCATGCAAGATCCCGCTAATTTGTTTTTGAATTTTTTCTATTGGGTATAAAATAATAAGGTATGTAATATTACTATATAGATGGGTGCTTCATGCAAGTTCCCACTAATTTTTTTGTTGTATATATAAGTCTGAATTTTTAATTACTTTGATCATGTAATAGAGAAATTGTATTTGGTCAAGGTACTCAATAAGTTTTTTTTTTTTTTTTGAGAAAAAGGTACTCAATAAGTTGTGAGCATATCACAAAAGAAAGAAGAAAAGTTTATAATAATTGCATTGGTAATAATAGAAATTGTTAATTTATGCTTTTGAATGTGTTGGACTAATTCAAATTATACTGTTGGTATTTGAATTATAATATTTTTATTTTTTGTGTTAGAAAGCTTTTGTAAAAGTGGGGTTAGCTCCATGAAAAGAAAGAAGTGATTATTTTTTGAAATATCGGGAAAGATGAGATGGGGGCAGTAGGGTTTAGGAGAGAAGGGAGACAGATTTAAAAGACGAAGCAGTGAGGACAGCTAAGGTGTGTCAGATAAGCTTTAAATTGTTAAAAATTGTTATTTGTGGGACGGTACGATAGTGGTGGTGTCAGTGAGTGACCCACTGGTCACGGGATGAGCTAGGAATCCGACGAAGAGGAACGACTCACACTGTGACTGAATGTATTATATACGGACAATAGAATGGGTTCTTTATTACTCGGCATCATTTTTAATTGATGTCTATTCTGGCTTTTCGATAAAAGATTTCTTGGGTCTCCAATCAAAAAAATAAAATAAAAAAGTTCTTGGATCCTATAAGAGCACACAAAAAATATCTCCCTATGTGCCAAAATTCTACCATTTGTGTCCATACTGTTGCAAATTTGCAACGGTACGGACACAAATGGTAAACTAAAATATTGTTTTTTATTCAGCTTTCTCTCTCCTCTCACTTCTGGTATTGATTTTTTTTCTCTCTTCTCACATTAGACCCAGCTCCTCCCTCAACAGAGAAAGAACAAAATGACACACTCTACATCTTCAAACAATAAGTTCCAAGGCAAGGTGGCCATTATCACAAGCTGAAATTGGTGGTTACTGGGTTTAAAGTGGTGGGTTGTTTCAGTGGTTGCTGGGTTTGGATTGGTGGTGGTCGTTTGGGTGTTGGCTGGGTTTCACGGTGGAGATTGGGTTTGGGTCACAGTGGAGATCAGGTTAGGGTATAGGTCACGGTGGAGATTGTGTTTGAGATCGGTTTTGGGTTTTAGTTGTCTCTCCCTCTTTGGTCGTTTGGGTTTCAGTTTCGGTGGTAGTTGGTGTTTCAATGGTGGAGCTGTGGCTTGAATCGGTTGCGGGTGATGGGTATTTTGGCTTGGGCTGAATTGGTGTTGAGATTGGTTGGTGTTCATGGGTATTTTGGCGCAAGTGGCATGGGCGAGGCCACTCCGATCATCGCCATCGTCATCGCCGTCGTCATCGCCATCGTCATCGCCGGGTCTCACCAGCGCCGCTGCCGATATTGGTTGTGGTGGTTGATGTTGTGGTGTTTTTTTTTTTGGTGTAGGGGCTGATATTGGTTGTAGTGTTTGTTTGAGTTTTTTTTTTTTTGGTAGCAGTGGCTGATATTGGTGGTCGGTGGTTGATCTATGGGGGTGGCCGGTGGTTGTGGGTTGTGGCAGTTGATCTGCGATGTGGGTTGTTGTTGCTGTTGTTGATGATAATGGGGGAGGGGATAATATATTATTTTAATATGTAGTAAATATTATTTTAATGTATAGAATTGAATGATAAAACATCTGATAAATAGGATGTCGTAAAATGATGTCGTAAAATAATAAAGTAGGCCTTTGGTGTGGTAAAAATAACATAATTTTTGCAACAGCTGCTACAGATGCTCTAATTGTTCTTTTGTTTCTATTGTTGGTTCAACTTAAAGATTTTGGGGCTGATTGGTAATATTGTTTTAATAATGTATTTTTTTTAAATTATGTGTGGGTAAAAAAGTGTGTAAAAATACGTGTAATATTGTTTAAAAACTGAAAATATATTGTTAAACTACTGTGGGGCTTTTGATTTTGAAAACAATGTGCTATATCACTGCATGTGATATTCCAAAATCCAAACCAGTTTTACAGCAATGACAACAGCTACGAACCTGTTCTGTTTTTTTTTTTTTTTTTTACAAAAAAAAAAATGAAGTGTTTTGGGGAGTGAGAGCATTTTTCAAGGCTTAGAAAAGCACTCTAAAAGAGTGTAGGGATGTAATTTTAAGGGACGTGTAGGAAGCTAATTCGTTCCTATTTTAAAGACCCTAACGTGATTCGTGAATTCTCAAGGTAGTTTTATTTATTTTTTATCTTTCAATAGATAGAGTAGCTTTATTTATCTTTTGTTTGTTGACATTAACATGAAAAATGAAATCATTTTCCAAAAGCATATTTTGGAGGAGTCCAAATCTTCTGTCCCACTTTTTTTGCTCCACTCTATATCCACCAATAAAAACTTGCCACGTGTTCACATAATTAATTAAATACTACTATTAATTAATAACAGTAGCATTAATAAGTCAATAATAATAGTATTTAATTAATTAGGTAAATACATGACAAGTTTTTATTGGTGGAGTATAGAGTGGAGCAGGAAAAATGGAACAAAAGAGGAAGAGTTCAAATCTTCTATCCCACTTTTTTTGCTCCACTCTATACTCCACCAATAAAAACTTGCCACGTATCTCATTTTTTTAAAAAAATTTATTTATTTATGTTTAGTAGCAACTAGCAACTTTAAAATGAGTTGGAAAACTATTTCTTCGCTTCCCTTATTTAATTTCATGTGAGATAGAGTTGTTTTCCTTATTTAGCTTCGTACGAGATAAAGTTATTTTTGGGAAAATTTTAATGGAAAACAACTTTATCTCATGTTTAGTTAAATAATGATAGTTAAGATAGCTCCAGCTTACTGCCAATTGCAATTTAACAAGAGATCTCCTTTTATTTTAGGGAAAAGTTAACGGATGCCTAAGAGCAATAATTTAGAAAATAATTTTAAAAACATTTTATGGAAAAATGATAAAGTAATTATTTTTTTAATGACTTTACATTTCTCATGAAAGTGGTGTTAAAACTTTCCTAAAATAACAATTAACACCCATTAACATGAACCTTTATTTTAACAGGACATTGCCACTTCATTTACTTTCTTAACCAGTAGTTGAGATTTAAGCTTAACACACCTACCACTTCATTTACTTTCTTAACTAGCGGTAGAAATTAACCAAGAAAAAATGACATGGTGCGTAATGCTTAAATCTTTATCGCTTGTTAAGAAAGTGGATGAAGTGACAGTATCTTAAGTTAAATTGCTACTAAAGGTAAGCTGAACTCAATTAAAACATAGTTTTCCTTTGACTTATTTTTTCAGATACTGTCACACTATCAAGTACACAAAAATGTAGAAAATCATCTCTACATAATTTTTTATTTTTTATTTTTTTATTTATTGAAACGAACAGGGCATAATATTTTTTATAAGAGTAGTGTAGAGTAACTTTATTTGAACACTACTTTTTTATATATATATATATATATATTTAGTATCCATGTTTCTTTTATAATATATATAGGAGGGTTTTTTTTTTTTTTTTTTTGTGGAAGCAATATATATGGGAGGTTTATTTACATTATTATTATTATTTTTTTATGGGGGCTCACGTTTACAAGATTCGTCCATAGTGGTCGTCTAGTCTTCCAGACAATCAAACCATGTCCATCAAACCATGTCCATAGCTTGATTGCACCCAGAAAACCTTAAGAGGAGAGAAGCCCAACAATGGCATCATGTATATGACTGATACTCATCCATTAATAACAAGACCATTCATTCTCATGATGGTCATCCAGGATTGACACAAGGGTATGGACGACCAGAAGATAGTGAATTCTACAAGAAAACTTCTCACAAGGCTCCATGTAATCAGACCATGATGCACTACTCCTAAGACGTGGGAAGAATTCCCCATAATTCGCTCCACGTTTCCCATTTCCTCCATTAACCACTCACATCACCCATGATTGTGGTGGATTCGAACAAGTAGACCCACTTCTAACTCTCTATAAAAAGAACAAGTCTTATTCACCTGAGGTAAGTCCCACCATTCATTATTTTTCCTTCCTTGTGTTCTAGAGAGAAAATTAACTTAACCGTCGGAGGGTCCCTTGGCCAGGTTACACTGATTACCCTTGACAGTTCTTTCTTTTCTTTTCAGGACCAAAAAACCATCACCATAGCCCGAAGCATTCCAGCCTGCTAATTTTCGTGCATCAACAATTTTATTTTGAGAATGAGAGAAAATGCAATCATATCGGCTAAAATTACAAGGTTAAGATTTAGAGTAACATTGATTCTCTATTTACACAGAAGAACTTGTGACATGTTTAACATATTTAACAAGGGTGTAACCTACATAATTGCCTTATTAACATACATGGGAAAAAAAAATGTTTCTAAAGGATTTACGTAAGAATTTTTGCATCACCAATCATGTGCATCAAAAGAGAGTTCCTTTATTAATCCACAATGCATATATTAGGGAGGGAAGCAAATAAAATAATCCATATATAGTAGCTAGGTTGGGCAGTGCGATATTATATTTTTATATAAAGCACCACATTTTTCTTGGGAGGGTCACAAGAAAGACACATGAAAATTCGTACAAAAAAAAAAAAAAAAAAACAAGTGGAAAAGCATGAGTTGTTGAATGGATCTCTGATTCCATCACTCATCATAATTCTCTTGACGTGGTCATCGGGATGACTTGTAAAAAAAGGTTGGGGAAAGCCTCTGAAAGCTTGACCAAAATGTTTGGGGGTATAGTAAAGTTGATTGAGTTTGAGTGGGTCCCCACACAGAATTTCACCAACTCTTTTTGTTTACCTTTTCAGACTTTCAATTCTCTTGAATTACTTTCACTATTTTTTAAAAATTTGGTTCGCATTTGGACTTGTTGTAAGATTTAACAATCAGGGCTAAAGATGATATTTGCATGAAACACCAATGGCTCTGAGTGAATAATGAAAGTGGGGGAAAAAAGAATAAAAAAGAAAAAGTCCGACCTACCGGATTCGAACCAGTGACCTAAGGATCAGCTGTTAATGCCAACTACAGTCCTCCGCTCTACCAACTGAGCTAAGGTCGGATTTGGTAATTGCTTTGAATAAAATAATATATATAGCTAATTTATTCAACGATTTCTTAATTTTCTAATTTCTTCCAACTTCCAAGCACCAAGCAGTATGGAGCGATTGAGATCGTTCATTTGAAAAAATATTATAAATTTTAAAACATGTCCTGTACAACTAATGTGTGCATTATATAAAATTCTAATAATATGCATTTTTTTTTTTTTTTTTTTTTTAAGATTGACAAACAATATTTTTGGTTTTCTTTTTCCATTGGAAAAGTTTAAAAACATGTTCTCCAAAGAACAATCATGGACTTGGTTTGAGAAAAACTTTTATGGGCTTTGTAGTTCTTGTTAAGTAATAGGCTTGCAGTTATGAGAATTGTTTTGGGCAATCTTCTAAGCACGCAACCAAGCTAAATGTCAAAATGGGCCTCAAAATTGAAGAAATGTTAAAACATCTCATGGGCCAGTATGGATGATCCATAGAGTCTTTGAATTTTCATCAGTATGTTTTTTTTCATATCACATTAAAGCAAACAATTATCTTGTGGCATTCTTAATTTACCAAAACATTTGTTTGTTCCTGGACATTTTAGGATTTCATAAATTTATTCTCTTAGTGATGTCTTTTCCTGATCTTAAACAGTTCTGATGCTTGGTCCCTCACTTAAAAGCTATGTTTCTCTAATTTCAAATGTTGTGGGAAACGTTGAAGATTATCTAAGTCAGAAAATTGTACTAATTTATTTTCGCAAGAAAAGGTAGAGATTAGCTTGAGAAAAATCAAACATTTAGCCATAAAAGCTTCATAATATTTTAATAATATTAGAGAATAATAAAGTTGGAATGAAGGTCATATACGCTTAATCATAACTATTTACTTTAGGCATATCCTGCCTAATTTTGCTTTGCATGACTGGTGGCTAAATATTCATCTTTTGTTGGCATCCAGTGACTTTTTTATTAGGCATATTTATTTCCTTTTCTTGATGATCCTGTCTCTCTCTAGAAGAAAAATTGGATATGCATGCATTTTTGATAGCTTCATCTGGATTTCTGGAAAAAGTAGTAATGACTATCTCTTTTTTCAGGCAAGTGCATAAAGGTCCATCTAAAGCTAAAGGGTAAGAAAACAAAAGAGTTCGTTCAAATTAAACTTCTAAGCACATTTTAGAGGATCTATTGGCTAGCATATTTTCCTTGGTCCGTGACCCTTGAAAAGTCTAACATGGCAGCCATAAAAGTACTACTATATGATCGTGACTCATATGGTGTCATAAAAGTACTACTTCTATCTCAATCAATCAATGTATAGTACAAAAACAAGGATGTTATTTTATTGATTTAACATACAAAGTTGCAAAACTATTCATAGCTAATCCTTCCATGCCAACAGCTTCTTGAATCCCTAATTTTCATTTCTTGTGACCTTGTTATAGTATGCTCTGATTGGATATTTGGATGAGGAATTGGACAAGCTAAAACGTTCTGATCATTCACAGGTTTCGGATTGAAATTCTAGGGAGGAAAAAAGAGCAATTGAAATAACAGGTAGTAGATATACTATCAAATCTTGTGCCATGTACAACCTATATTTTTTTGGACTATACTGTGAAAGTGTGAATCCTATAGATACCCTATATGGCCCTTAGTGCACGACATTTCAGGGCTTTCAATTCACGCGGTGCTTTAGTTTTGTTCTAGTGAAAACAAAACGTATAAACCGAGCATCCAATGTGATCTAGTGTTACTATGTATGCGAAATTTGTCTCACAAAATCTGTCATTATATTAGACTGGAGTTTCATGTAGCTCTTTTTTTCTTAGAGAATGTTAAAGTTATTATCAATTTTATTATAGAAAGCTTACAAATGACTTAACAATGAATGTAATGTAATTGATGTTTCATGAATAATATAATAAATAAATTTGGAATTATGTATTTAAAAATTGACATATAAAAGACATCTAGTAAAATTTGTAATAGTTGTAACATCACATTTTAACATAATATTTGGCAAATCACAAAATTAAGTAATCCATAGACACCACCTATGTTGGGCAAGTTGGTACTTCCCGAAATTATAAGGCTTGGAGGGTTGAGGGGACAAGTTCAAGCGGTCCCCAAGTTGTGTTCATCAAATTACGTAAAATATATACCTTATTCTCAATTTATCATTTTTATTTTGATAATTAGTGTTACATGTTTAATAAAAAGACTAAAACTCCATTATGAATTATTTAAACAAATTGTAGACAAACTAAAACATTTTCAAAGTTAAGTTATAGTTTTTATTTTAAGATTGATTCAGAAGCAGACTAACTTTTTTTTTTTTTTTTTGAGAAAGAGAAGCAGAATAACTTAAATCTATGATTTGCCACACACTCTAAAAAGTTCATTTATGAGGTGTTTCTCTAAGTGGTAATTAGTAATTACGGCTATTTTTAGAAGAAATAAAAGCTAGTTCTGGTAGAGCTTTCTTTCAAGTCTATGTTTAAGCCCTACTACAGAATTGCATGTGAGATATGGAAACTGCATTTAGCTCATGCCCTGAAAGTTACAATTGAAAATTTACTATATTAGAACACGCTTTCACAGATTATATAAAAGTAAATATATGCCTTATGAGGAAGCATATATATATGTTGCTATTTCTAGCCAGTAGGTAGGCTTAAGAGTTTTATTTTTTATTTTTTATTATTTAAATGTGGGGGTTGGCCTAAGATTTAAGAAGAGCAGTATATGCCATTGGCAGATGGATTTTAGTGTTATAGGATCCGAATTTTTTAGTTGGGGCCAATGCGGCAAAACTCAACGCTATAGGAAAGCAAATAGGTGTGTAGATGCCTTAGCAATGGCGACTCTAGGATTTTCTTTTAGGGGGGTCAAAAGTGTCTTGAGCTAAGATTTTGTTGTGGGGAGTAAAAAATAAAATGATTATTTATATATATATATATATATATATTTGTATATACAATTGTCATATTACATACAATAATCTAACATAGTATTCTAAATAGTATATGTGGGGCCGGGGAACTTATGATCCGGCCCACATTTTATTAAGGCTCAGGGTCCATGCCAAGGATGGTATGTGCCGAGGACGAATGGGAAGGAGGGCCGGTGTGTCTAGTGGAACAGCCGAGGATGACCCTGTCCTCGGCACCACTAGACCTCAAAAAGATTAGCAACGTCTCAATGATGACTATCCCCAAAAAGCCCCTAGAAGAGGATACGAATAGAATGGGACCCACGTTGGGGGTATGGCGCAGAACTGGTTCAAGATAAATACAACCTCTCCGCATTTAATGATTTCACCGGTGTCCTGACCGTGTTAATGAGAGAAGACACCTGGTCAAGGTGATTTCGATTGTCGCAACTAATAGAAAGCAAGATGGGACCGTCGATGGGACGGGTACAGAAGTTAGCACCTGCCTAACCAACAAGTGGAGGGCTAAGATCAACCGAGAAGGGTTATATAATGTGAAGGCTGACACACCTCTAAAGGGGCTGGGAAAAATGGCCAAAACCAGAGCCTCCCAGCCCACCTCTAGGAGGAAGACTCCCAGAGCGTGCACGACCTATCTATGTATGTACACGTTTTATTTATGCATGAACACCCCGGAAAACCGTCGTCTCGTGATCAAGGTCTAGCCTTTCAAACCCACGCTCTATAAATGATATTGTGAGGGCCTATTTACGTGCGAACCCAGTATCGTTCTTGGGTCGCTCCAAATCGTGTCCTTACAATTGGCGCCGTCTGTGGGAAGGGCTTGTGCGTTGGCTCAGGCGTTTGGTCGAAACAATCCCCTCTAAACAGCCGTTTATGTTGTATGGTGTTAGCTTAAAGTTCCACCAGGGGCTATGTTTCTTTAGTAGGGGCTGCGCTGGGTAGCATCAATAGCATGGATGGTTCTAGGGGCTTGGCCGAGGAGCTGATTCCCCGTGATCCAAGGACTCACGCCATAACCGAGAAGTTAATGCCCCTACGTCCTAAAAATTGGGTTTTGGACAGAACCAAGGTATTGCATGGTCCTCGGACTCAAACCTATGGGGAAACCAACTACTTCCTAGAAATTGGGTTTTGGACAGAACCAAGGTATTGCATGGTCCTCGGACTCAAACCTATGGGGAAACCAACTACTTCTAAAAATTGGGTTTTGGACAGAACCAAGGTATTGCATGGTCCTCGGACTCAAACCTATGGGGAAACCAACTACTTCCTAAAAATTGGGTTTTGGACAGAACCAAGGTATTGCATGGTCCTCGGACTCAAACCTATGGGGAAACCAACTACTTCCTAAAAATTGGGTTTTGGACAGAACCAAGGTATTGCATGGTTCTCGGACTCAAACCTATGGGGAAACCAACTACTTAAGAAGAATTCTAAGATGCTCAGTCCTCGGACCAAATACCGGAAAAGGTCAAGGCTATGAAAGCTACTAAGGGGATGGTGAAATACCTTGTTACTCAGCAACCAACAGGGGTTGCACATTTTTGGGTTATATATCCTCGGATAATTGCTTCCTACACGGCATCAAACATTCAGCCACCACCTCGTTCAAATTTGGGGGGTATACAACCCGATTTCAGGTTAGTCTTACTGTGCACGATAGCTCCAACAAAGTTTATATTGGTATCTTTTATTCTTAGTAAGGCACTTTTGGCCCTAAGTATCGCCTTCTCAGGTCGGCATTATTGTGCCGAACAATTTCATTAAGTTTGTTATAGACGTCTTTTTCTCAGTAAAAATTTCTGCCCTAAATGTCGCTCATTGAAGTCAGCATTATTATGCCAGATAGTTCCAATAAGCATAAAGCAAGATCTTTTTATTAATTGGGATTTCGGTCACCAAGCATCGTTTAAAGTATAAAAAAGGTTTTATTTACAGGATAGTACGTCTATTTACAGCATAGCCATTTCAAAAGAAGAAACAGAGTATACGAAATCAAGAAATAATGACCTTTATTAATGTAAAGAGGTGTTACAGCGTATAATAAAGGGCTTAAATAAAGCCTATGTAGAAAATGAGTTACAAAAGAAAGAAAAAAAAAAAAAAAAAAAAAAAAAAAAAAAACAACAACAACAACAACAATATGACAAATAGATAGTCAGACGTCTTCTTAAACTTGTCTCTGAAGTCCTTCCAAACTCCGCCCCAGTGGCGCCCATATTGAGAGGAGGACCTTCTTCAGAAGAAGAAGGAGGAGATGAGGAGAAAGAAGGAGGATGAGAAGAGGAAGAAGAAAAAGCGCCAGGATGGATCTGGCGGTGGAAAGAAGAAGAAAGAGAGGCAAAAGGAGGCACCAGTGAAGGAAGAGAGGAAGAAGTAGAGATACTTTGTCCCTGCGTCAGTCCTGACTCCTAACACGCTGGTGCCATGTTGGCTATGCTCATGAGAGAGCGGCTGGTACTGATGATGGATGACCCCAGCTCAGCCGCGCCGAAAGTTTGACGTGACGAGCCGTGATGAAGGCTTGGCATTCCCAAATCCCTCCTCTCCAACCAAAAGGTTGGACAGCAGGATTTTGAGGGGCTATTGTGGGGCCGGGGAACTTATGATCCGGCCCACATTTTATTAAGGCTCAGGGTCCATGCCGAGGATGGTATGTGCCGAGGACGAATGGGAAGGAGGGCCGGTGTGTCTAGTGGAACAGCCGAGGATGACCCTGTCCTCGGCACCACTAGACCTCAAAAAGATTAGCAACGTCTCAATGATGACTATCCCCAAAAAGCCCCTAGAAGAGGATACGAATAGAATGGGACCCACGTTGGGGGTATAGCGCGGAACTGGTTCAAGATAAATACAACCTCTCCGCATTTAATGATTTCACTGGTGTCCTGACCGTGTTAATGAGAGAAGACATCTGGTTAGGGTGATTTCGATTGTCGCAACTAATAGAAAGCAAGATGGGACCGTCGATGGGACGGGTACAGAAGTTAGCACCTGCCTGACCAACAAGTGGAGGGCTAAGATCAACCGAGAAGGGTTATATAATGTGAAGGCTGACACACCTCTAAAGGGGCTGGGAAAAATGGCCAAAACCAGAGTCTCCCAGCCCACCTCTAGGAGGAAGACTCCCAGAGCGTGCACGACCTATCTATGTATGTACACGTTTTATTTATGCATGAACACCCCGGAAAACCGCCGTCTCGTGATCAAGACCTAGCCTTTCAAACCCACGCTTTATAAATGATATTGTGAGGGCCTATTTACGTGCGAACCCAGTATCGTTCTTGGGTCGCTCCAAATCGTGTCCTTACAGTATACAATACAACTATATTGTAAAATAGTCAAAAAAAATATTATTAATAGTTTAAAGATCAGTTAGAAAACAACGATAAAATGCATATAAATAAATAACTAATCATAATATTTGTCAAATTAATAATAATTTATTATAATCATATGTAATATCAATTAAATAAAAATATATGATTTTTTTTTTTTTTGAGAAACAAATAAAAATATATGATAAAGAAGAGTAGTAACACACCTAAGAGTAGGTTTGAAAATAAACGTTAAACTAAGGAAAATAAATAATAACTTATATAAGATTTTGCTTTTGAAGTGTATGGATTTTTAGCCACACGTGTGGTCATTCTCTTGGAATTGGAGCAAGTACTAAAAGACTTTTTGGACTCAAAAAACTGTAGAACACTTATCAAATTACTTTATGAGATATAAAGAAATATAGAAGGGAGAAAGAGAGAATGAAAAAATAATCATAGATTTAAATACAGATCAATTGATTGTACAAGTGGTGTAATTTTTTGTTGATGAAGAAGAAAAGTGCAGGAAAAAAGAGTTTCGTTCTACCATCAACAGTAAAGTAAGCCAGAGTTTAGAGAGAAGATTTATTTTTTTTTTAACAAAGGAGCAATTTTAAGAGTAGTGCTACTAATAAAACATTTACACAATAAAATCTAGATGGCAAATTGTTAGAAGTATGTAAAAAAGTGATGTCAGTTATGGTTTAGATAAAAAATCAATTACAACTTGTCACTTAACTTTTATTGTAAAAATATTGTGAAAATAACACTAATATGATAATATTTCAAGTTTATTTCAATTGGGTTTAAACAAATTTAAAGTCAGGGTGTTCAAAATTTTATTTTATGGGTCAAAACAAAAACAAAAATAAAAATAAAAATTATATATATATATATATATATATATATATATATATATATATATTTATATATATATTTGGGCCAAGCCAGGGGGTTCATTTGAACCCCCTGGGCTGGCTGTAGAGCCGCCCGTGTGCCTTAGCTAGAATTGGTATTGTTTATTTTCACTATCCTCTTGTGAACATTTAGACGTGTTTTATTTCGACCTATGATTACATGCGTTGTCACGAGACTTTTGTTTCTGTTTAGTCAGTGAATTCTTCATTTCTATCGATTTTTTTTTTTATATTGCAGACTAAATTCATGAATTACTTGGGTGCATATAAAATTTACTAATATTATAAAATAAAGAATCTTTATAAATATTACCTTTAGATTTTGACAGGTATGTGATTGTTATACACTTATACTTTTTTTTTTTTTTTGGGTGAAAAAAGAGCTTCATTACAAACTAAGCAGCACCAATACAAACAGAACAGACTCTATTACAAAACAACCCATTAAGGTCATCCTCAAACACATCTAAAAGGTCCACAGGCGGACTATCAAAGGTAGAAAAATCAGCATCAAGATAAAAGTTCAATCTAGCAAGACTATCCGCACACCTATTGGCCTGACGGAAGCAATGCTTAATACAAAACTGCGGAATGCGAGAAATCAATAATTTGCAGTCATCCAACATAGGCGATATGACATTATTCACATAAGAAGAATTATCTAAGGCATCCACAATAGATTTGGCATCAAGTTCAACTTTAAGAGCATTAATGTTAAGGTTGCTGCATAGAAGAAGACTCTCCCTTAAGCCCCATAGCTCAGCGGCAAAACTGTTGGTCATGCCAATACTCCTACTAAAACCCATAATCCACCTACCTGGATCATCTCTATACACTTATACTTTCAATTTCAACAAAAAATCTTTAGATTTTTAAGTTTTATAATAAATCAATCCTTCCTAAAAATGATATGCCTACTCAAATATTTTTCTTTGTTTTGGTTGTAATTTGAAACCTACCTCGATACTATTATGCCCTTGTCACCTTACCTGTTCAAGCCTCGGAATTCCTAGGATCCAATGTGAAAGTGCTATTTGGATAGCTCACAGGTGAGGAACAAAGTATCATTTTGTGGTCCAATCTTAGTTCACATGTGAGCGACCAAATTCCAACATAGGTAAAGACAATGAAATTCACGAGCGAGCTAGCTAAAAAATTGCTCTATAGTTTGCATGCTGTGAAGGCAAACCAAATGCAAATAATTTCTCAAAAAAAAAAAAAAAAAAAGCAAACAATCATCACTCTCTTTATCAAGTCAAACATATCTATATATTTCTTTATAAAGCACACATCACTAAATAAATTATTCCAACAATAATACAACCAAATCAATAGCACAACATAAACAACAATACACTGCAAATCTTGGGGGGCTTGGACGCTCAACTACTCTTTTAGCAAGTTGGACCCATCTCAAGGACCCCCCCTAAACAAGCTTTTGACAACTGAAATAACTGTGTGTTCACAAATTGTAACATGCTTTAAAAAGATAAAAAATTAATTTAGTCACACACTAACACTCTAGTACTTGAAAAAGGATCATCTTCATTTGAAAAAGATCCAATTCTTAGTTCCCTAACACTCAGGTATAAGGGTGTGGTCTCTTTTTGGATCCTGACAGTAGTTGTAAACCAAATAATTTTTCTGGACCCATTCCATGGCCGAGTACTGCTGTCCGCTTAGGCCGCTGGAGCTAGATGGCGAGGCAGAGGGCGGGCGGCATGAGGCGGGTCCATTGGCAGTGCAGCCGCCTAGTTTGAAATTTGTGTATTTACCAATGAAGGGTTGGTACTGATAATCAGCTTTGTATTTTCCATCCTCAGTTGCCCAGGGTGATGCATCCCAAATTGAACCGTACAAATACATTGGCCTTAATGGAAATGTAGCATCACTTTTTCTTGGATACCTCCTAATTGGCACATCATCCACTAGGAAACTGTAAATCACGACAAATTATTGTTAGCTGAAAATAAATGCAAAAAAAGAAAAAAAAAAAAAAAAAGAATACATACATCTCTTTCAAGAAAGACACATGCATATATTAAAAGGAAAATAACCGTCACACTCATTTTGCATCTATTATTTTACACAATATCCAAAATTGATACTTTGATGTATATTTTTCCAAAAAGTGAAAAGAAAATATCCAGATTTAAAACATGAAAGTGGACGTGAAAGTATTATTACCCTGTAAAAAAAAGGAAATGTACATTATTAATCTTGTGTTGAAATATGCATGCATGATTAATAATTGTAGAAAAATCCATAACGCTTTATAGTATGGTATAATTTTTTAGTATGTGAAATTGATACTATTCTAGCACAAGGGGAAAAGAAAGTGCTAATAATTACATTATCTCACTAGGATTCCACACTATAGCATAGTTGTGATAATCTTGTGTAGGATCAAACCAGAGATGAAACCTCAACTCTCTTCCAATAATATTTCCATCTCCACTTCCTTTGACATATACATTCGTCTGCAAAGTATATGGCTTATCTGGTGTAGTTCCAAGGAACTCAATGTCGATTTCATCATGGTTCCCAGGGTAGTCTTCGTTGTTCGAAAGCTAACATTCACCAATTGAGGAACAACAAAGAGTTAATGTCCATAAAGAATTAATCTTTAAAACTAAGCTAATGAAATGTAAATTATGTAATTTAATGTAATGCTCACATAGAGTGATGTAATGACTCCTGCAGTATAACCGGATTGGAGCTTGATGGCTGCACCAAAGTACCCTGATCGATATGTTTGTAATGACTTGAACCCACTTCATATATTTAATAAAGAATAAGTAAGTGAGCTTATAATTGAGACAATAAAACTAAGACAAAACCAATTAGACAATAAAGAACCATTAAGGGCTGTATAAAGAACAAATGGGACAACAATTGAGGACTAATTATAAGACCTGAGCTACTATCAAGCCAGATTGTTAATGTGTCCTGGTCTACTTTCTGATGCTGAGGACCCCAGCGGTTCCTAAAGCCTTGATCAAAGGTTATGGAGTTAATTTTGGAACTTGGGCTGTAGCCTGGTGAGGGTGGACCCTGAGCACTGATTGAAGCAATCATCAAAGAGAGAATGAGGTACAAAAGAGGAGCCATGAAGAGGAAGATGGAATAAGATGGCATTGTAGCAAATATTGGAGTCACTCTGCATAAATGCAGGGTGGGACACTGAATTGGGAAGTAGGTGGTGTGTATGGAAGAGTGTGGCTTTGCAGTTGGTATAAATAGAGAGATTAAAGGCCCCACATTGCAGGTAAGGTGATAAGTTAGTTGATGGGGGAGTTATTCATGTGGACAAAGTGTGAACACAAAAATTGTGCAACTTGTTGAATGTGCTACTCTCTTTTCATTCCTTCTAGTGAGAAAACTACCTTCTTTTGTGAAAACTTGTCAGTTATGGTTGCTCACTTGGGAAAGCAAAGATGAAGATGTTAGAGGAGAAGGATTGGTTTAGTGGGCATCTTTTACATGACACTGATTAGATTAATGCTGACAGAGATGACTAAGATAGCTAGCACTAGATCTATATCTGCATAGTTTTGTATGCCTTATCAAATCATAAGGGTCATAACAGAAAACACTGACATGGGATAAGGGTGAAAAGAATGGAAAGTCATTTATCTCCAAGCTCTCTCTTTTTGGCCATATGTTTATCTCCAAGCCTTTCAAAGTATATATAAAGTGTCATATGATACTGACTTACTGTATCATTGGGATAAAAAGTTTTCTCTGAAAGGGGAGTACGTACTGAGGACCAAAGGCTCCTTTTTGTGAAATGTATCATGTAGTCATAAGTTGTGACCTATGAGGACCTCTAAATTTGTTGCGCTTGGCAGATTTTCTCATGGATTTTGGTTAGTGTGTGTAACAATCGGAATTTGGTCTTTTGTTAAAGCAAAATTTTTCATAATTTCAACAAGAGAAGCCACTATCAAATATATTTGGTCTTTTGTTAAAGCAATTTTCATAATTTTTTGTGATCATCTAAATGATTCTTAAATGAATTATTTGAATGAGACTGCAGATAAGATTTTTTGTTAGATAAAGCTGATTTAAGTTCCAAATTATGTGAATTTAATACTTGGTGGGGGCCTTATTAAGAAAAATAAAAAAAATTATTCGATGTCAAGTAGAAGTAGACAACACTCTTTTCTTCAACTTGCCATGAAGAAGACTTTTAGTGATCGGCTCTTAGCCACTTTTACCATTTACTATTGTTCCAAGCGGTTTCTGTCAAGTAATGACTTTATGTTATTAAGTAGAACCGAATCTTGAGTTTGCTCTTATCTAGAATAGCTAGAAAAAAAAACTCATTCACACCTTCAAATCACCATAATAAATGGAGATAATGAAATATGTGATTAGGAAAAAACTGAATAACCTATGTTGGATGTGATGGTAAACAGGATGAGTTAGTATCAGGCTCCAAGACATGTCAAACCTACATATAATTCTAAATGCATGTATATAATTTTCTTTCTTGCATGGTTGAACTTGACTTCTATGTCCATTGCTTTTCTTGTTGTCACTTCTAATCCACTTTTACCATCTTTTTCATTTCAACTTTGAGCATAACAAATTACCGATTGTCCTAAATACTTAAATTGTTTGAAAATGATATATTTAATAATTTAACCATAATTCTATAAGCACCTTTCAAGTGTTTCTCTCTAGTCTTCATTCACATATCCATGTGCAATGGTAGAGTCAAAAATTTTTTTTAATTTTTTTTGGGAAGGAGGTACACATTGAAAGTTTGAAACAACAAATGGTAACCGCTTATTGACAAGACGACCCATGTCACAAGCCGATTCTCCCAAATAGATTCAGCAAAAAAAATAAATAAATAAAAAAGATTCTCCCAAATAGATGTCACATAAGTTTGAAATTGGTCACCATCAAAATAACTTTTAAGTTTATGAATTGATAAGCCATATTTACTGACATAGAATACATACTTGGAATACATAAAAAATGACACTCGTAGTTTGAGAAGAACATAGATATAAAGACGGATTTTGAGGGCACACGTTAAACTATTTATTTTTGGAAACATTTTTTCGGGAATTGAAAAAGTTATCAATACTTTTTCAATTTTCGAGAAAATATTTTCAAATATAAATGGCTTAATGTGTGCCTTAAGGGCATATATTAACCAAACCCTATAAAGACATATTTGATTTAAAATTCTTAAATATAATATGAGGAAAAATTATGTTTAAATTGTGAAAAGTTATTACAAATTGGGAAAGTAATAAATGAAAAAAAAAGAAAAGAAGAAAGGGGCAATCCATTCTTTCGTACAGGTAAAATAGTGAAAGCCATGTCTATTAAAGATCCAAAAAGCAATGGAGTGCCTCTCTTTGTTTTGCTGCCGAGTGTTGTCCTTGTGACCACTTTACTTAGAACTATACTTTTCTTTCGTACAGGTGAAATAGTGAAAGCCATGTCTATTAAAGATCCAAAAAGCAATGGAGTGCCTCTCTTTGTTTTGCTGCTGAGTGTTGTCCTTGTGACCACATTACTTAGAACTATACTTTATATGTCGGAGAAAATATCTTCTTACAGTCATTTACGTCTCTTACTTTAAATCAATATTCACAATTTACGAGAGAATGTCCACATTTTAAAAATGGATGTCAAAAAAACAAGTGTAAGACCTCTAAAATAATTTCAAAAACTTGGTTTCATGGTCTTCAATAGTACAATGAGAAAGTCAAAGTAGTTACCAAAATCTGGAGGTAAGTAATGTGGATCCATATTTGTTCAACCTCCTTTGTACTTATGTATATAGGCAAATATTATGCCTTGTTAACGACTTTTAACTAGGAGACAACCTCTCAAGCTCACCTCTTCATATTGTTGAATTACTTGTTATTGTTGATTCTCTTTCCATGAAATAATTTAACGACAAACTGAACCTACCAACAACTACAATTTCGAGTTTGAAAAGGTAGTTATATATAAACTACTTATGCTCATAAGTCAATGTAGGGAAACCTAAATCAAACGCCTGAGTTTACTAGCAAATTAAAGTAGCTCAAAATCGGTTTGAGGCATGTAAACTGAAAAGCTGGGTGAGCTGCTTCTTGTTTGGAATTATTGGTTGCTTAGAAGTTAGAAGTATGAACATAAAAATATAAAATCAAGGGACATTGGAACCCAAGTTTTTTTTTTTTGGTTCAAAGAAGCAACATAAAACTAACTAATTCTGGATTTTGTAAAAACACAAGATGAAGGTAAGTGAGCAAGGTTTCAAACTCTTATATTTTTTTTATTGGATATTAAATTTGAAAATTTAATCATTAAATTGCATGTTCTTTATTTTTTTAACACGCATGTCAAATTTTGTTCAAATCTGATGTTATTTACTATCCGATCAAGAAACTTATTTTTTATGTATAATTTTAGACCATAAAAACATGAAATTTAAACATTTAAATGATGACATATCTATTGAATTTTGATCTTCTTGAAATTTTGCAAGCATGAAGAATATAATAAAAACATGCAATCCAGCGATTAGATATTTAAAATTCACATCAAATAAAAAGATACATGAGGAGTTTCTCTTCCATTTGGAGAGAGAACTTTTCCAAGGTAAGGTACTCTCATTTACATCACGAAACGCATTTAGGTCATCGTTTAATTAGAACTATATTTATGTGATTCATGAACTTAGTTGGGGCATGCATGTGAGAATTGATGTAAAAGAGCGTACTTAATTGGCTAAATGTGCTGAATTTAATGTAAGACGCAATTCAAAATTTGACAAATTTTGTTGTCCTTGCAGACATTGCCATGTGATGCATATGAAACTTAAAATATTCTTTGGATATGTTATCTCTTAATTCTTACGTATATCTCTATCTTTTCTATGCCTAATTTTTGTCTTAACGTTTCATACATATTCCACCATAAATGCAAATGGGCAGGCTTGTTGCATGAGAATGAAACAGAGCAGCATTTTTATAGAGATATCAATTCCAACATAACTTGGTAGGAGCATAATTTTCAAAGCATATTAATCGTATTCATATCTTTTTTGCATAGTTTAAGACAAGACCATGACAAAGAGAGATTATACAAAAGGCTAATTAGTTGGGGTTTTGGTCGGTCATGGCCTACGTGATTGAATGTACGTATGGGACCATAATTGGCCGACAAATCAAGAAGCTCTCATCATGGCTATGTATCAGATCAAATTTGAGGCTATTTGGAATTTTGATATCGAACACATCTAGTCGCTTCTAATTAGCATGTCGTGGAAGCATCATATTAGGGAGACACACTAGGTGCTTTACCATCAATTGATGTCTGAAAAGCCCTTTAACCCCTACATTGATTGGAATGCTAGGGAAGTTTTCAATCGAGTAAAAAAAGTCGATCATATTGACTTCCACATAGTAAGAGTCAATCTTAGTATTGTCCAATAGTTAGAGAATATACGGTTGGTGGCAGATTTAATTTTTGCTTAAAAAATATTTCGGGTCTTACTATATTCTCAATTTTAATCATGAAGGAAATAGTTTCGTAAATATACGATCCTAAGTCATTTATTAGAAACAGAATTACTGTTTATTATATAGGGTCTTGTTAACATATGGTTTTAGAGTAATTGTTAATAGATTATTTTATGAAAATTTTTGATACACTTTCATGAGAAATATAAAAAGATGTCAAATAAATCAATTGTTCTTTTCTTTTTTCATAAAAAGTTTTTAAAAGTAATTCATCAACTAATGTTTTTAGATATCCGTTAACTTTTTTTGACCATTGAGAATTTGGAAAAGATGTCTCTTTGATTTTTGGCAATGATCAAGGTATTTCCACTCCCCATCCGTTAACTTGTCCCTACTCTAGAGTAGGGACAAGTGCACATGAACGTATGAGAACACCGTGAAAATAGTCATTTGAAAACTAGATTTTTCTTGGGAGAAATTTCCAACTATTCGGTAAGGAATTTTAAGACTGTTCTTGCATAATTTGGCAGAAAATCCATGGTCTCAACAACTTATAGTCCTCCTAAGTGGTCTATGAGACTATGATACATCCGGCTTAAAAAACCAACCATCATTGACTAATCACCACTAGTTATAGACCTTTAAAGCCTTATGAATATTCTTCCCGATCATGGTATTGCAGCCTGCAATATACGGTAAATTATAAACCCTTCTTTATTCTATGACTATATGAGTCTTTCTTAACAAAATATTGCATCGAGTGTAATTGAATGTTCATCCAATTTGTTTGTTTTTTCTTCCTTCCTTAATCCCAACATAAATTTTTTTATTCTATTGTTGAGAAAGATCTAATGGGAGACAAAAGAAAAATACAATAGTGTTAGCCCATTCCATAACCCTTGTAATGAATTTCAAGTTTATAAACATAAATCATTTATAATAAAAGGTTGGTTAAAAACTATTGACGTTGCTCGATCGCTAAATTAATGAAGAAGCTTGCTCAAGCAAGATGGAAAAGGCAATCAAGTCTTGAGAAGAGAAACTCGCTCAAGCAAAATAATAAAATAGTCCGAGAGTTCACTTGCGCGAGGCTTGGTTGAGTAGGTTGCGCGAAACAAATTAATCTTTGTATCTATTTTAACTTAGTTTTCAACCATCACTTAAAACCTTATTTTGTGCACCTAGATAAATTGCTTTGTGTACAAATTTCTCAGAGAGTGGAGGCTGCCACACTTGGAGTACTTAATGGGAGAAAAATCGATGCCGCTTCTCCATTGAGCTATTTTGAAAAACCACGTTTCTTTACACACTCATCTTGTGATCCCAAAGTAAGTGTTTGAGAGATTAAAACCACATAGTTCTCCTTCTAACGAATTTCCTTGGTGTTAGAGGTTTTGGTTTGTGCAGATGAGAAATTCGTGAATTGGAAGGCAAACATAACATTTGTAGAGGTTACAATATTTTAAGGGTCTAATTTTACAAAAGTCTTATAAGTTGATCATTGTAACTCTTTTTCCTTAGTGAATTTTCTGCATGATTGCACTTTTAGAGTGCTTTTTTATTATTAACATATACATTGCAAAATTGAACAATTAATTAGTATATTCCGCAAAACATTTCAGTAGGGGTCTCAATTAAACATTCAAATAGTAGTAAACTAGATTGAAACTGAAAGTTCCAATTAAGGAGGTAGTATTATATGTATCCGATGCATATAACCACCCTTTCACATGAGAGTGTATCCCACACTTGTAGGACCCACCCTCATGTGAGAGGGTAGACACATGTTTCGTATACGTGATAAATTTTCTCTTAGTCAAAAGTGCGTGCTCTAGATTCACGTATCTATAAATTTTATCAATTATTTTATTTGCTAGTTTTTGTGTTATTTTATATACACACCAAAAGATTTGTAAACTTTCACCCATCTCATGTGAGAGGGTAGATATATATAGTAGATTTTCTCCGAGTCAAAGGTAAGTGTTCCAGAATCACGTGTCCATAAATTTCATTGATTATTTTATATGTCAGTAATTGTGTTATTTTATATACGCACCAAAAGATTTGTAGACTTTCACAGTGGGAAAAGTCATAAAACACAAATCCACTTCCTTCTACATAATCTACAATATTATATATTGTTCATTTATCAAATCTCAACGGTTCTTGGATTATTTACAAGCCCCACATTATGGAGTATCTTTCGAGTAAAAGATCTTGTTTGTTGGGGAGAAGCAAGAGATTAGAAGCTGCAAATGTCAAAACAATTGTACGGTCCTAGACAAAATACCCAAGGCCCCATCATTTTAACAATAATATAAAACCTGATAGAGATAAATCAGGAATATTATTTTCTATTTTCTATTTTCTAGTGCATTTTGGTTACCCCACTATTGTAGCATTGCTTTCCACTTTAGACATTGTGTTAACGTGGTGCGTTCATGTTTAAGCCTCGATTCTTGTCATTTATGGTTGATTCTTTCACGTTATCTTCTGCTAAGATTATTGGACAAATAAGTTTTGGCAGATACGAAAGGATTCATATCAATGAACACAACGTCCCGAATGTTACATTCTAACTGAATTCAGGCGTGATTGAGTCCTTTGATATGTACGTTTGTGATTTTAAATGTTTTATTCTACATAATTTGACAAATTTACAGATGATCAGTAAATTCATTATTATCTATAAATACCAAAATGATTAAAGATTAATAACTGTTTAAATTATAAGGGGTCTTTTTTTTTTTTTTTTTGTATTTTAAATTATACACATAGTATGAGTTTGTTAATCAAATAGTGAATCACATCTGATTACACATGAAATTTAGCTTGCCTATTAACAATAAAAATGTGTAATTCAAAGGGATTTTTGAAAACAAAAAAAATTAATCCAATAAAAAGTTAACTATATATCAAATATTGTGGAACAAGAGAAAATAAAGATACTGTGCCGACATGTACGGTGGTGTCAAACATTCATAAATATTCAAAGACAGATTTTCAATAGCAGGAGATCACGTAGTTCTCTGCATGCGCCTCCAGATTGAGCATCAAAAATTGATTTAAATGATGAAAAAGAAACCTACTTTGCTGGTTGGCGGTGGCACGTGCTTATTATGTTGAACTCTGATACAAAATAAATTCAAAGACAGACTTTCCCACAGCAAAAGAGAGCAGGTATAGTTGTATCTATCTGCGACATACAATTATGATGATACAATACGTATTGGAATTTGGAAGTCATATATAACAGCTTTTTTTTTTTTTTTTTTTTTGAAATACATATATAACAGCTTTTTTTGTATATAAACGTGAGCCTCAAATAACATATTGACATACTATATATTTACTTGGTTAATAAGAAAAAACTTAAACATATATATATCCTGCCGACACTTAGTGCCCGTTTAGATTCAAATTATTGTGGCGTTTGTGTTTTTGTTTTGCGGTTTTCTCTCTCTCTTTTTTTTTTTTTTTTTTTGGTTCAGCCCGCATTTGTTGACTTGTCCACGGTGAACAGTGCATCCGTGCACTGTTTACAGACCCACAAATTTCACTTTTCAACAACTTTTTCATTAAAAATGGGTCCTACGGCACTATTCACACATTTAAAAATTATTTTGCTACAGTGTTTTCAGTTTCAGCAAAAATAAGCTCAATCCAAACAGATTAGTGTGCGTTTGGGTCCAACGTTTGCATCTGCGTTTGCGTTTTTCTGCTCTTCTTTTTTTTTTTTTTTTTTTTTCACGCATTTTGGGACAACTTTTACTGTTACAGCTACTGTTCATACACTGTGCATAAACAGTAGCTGCAAAGTTTGACTTGTCAAACCATTTTTAGCCAATCAGTGCATATCGTGCCCTGTTCACGGATCTACAAATTTTACTTTTCAGCAATTTTTTCATTAAAAATGGGTCCACGGTACTATTCACACATTTAAAAATTATTTTACTACAGTATTTTTCAGTTTTCAGTTTTCAGTTGTATCCAAATGGACCCTAAGTATGTAAAAGTATAATTGATGACCTGAAATTGAAAGGACTATAGAGTAGTACTGCTTTGCAGTTGAAGTCATATAAAGTCTTATTTTTCCACTAGTAAACAATTACTGTCTGCCTCATCAGTCAATTTCCAGAAGAAGGGTACGTATCATGGTTGAGCTTCTTTAATTTGGCATTGGTGGATCAACATCCATCCTTTCGACAAGAACGACATCACGGGTTTGAGCTTTTATTGCACCAGTGGAATAAATGAACACAAGGACATGGACAAGGGGTGAAAAATAAGTTGGTTTAGGTGTTGGAATAGGATGGGTTGGTTTTGGTTGTGGATATCCCTGAAGGAAAGGAATGGTCAATATATGCATTAGGTCAAGGTTTCTTGATCACTATCATACAGATATGTGGATTGGAAGAATTAGTGACTTTTGGATTTTCAAATAAATTAGTCCATGAAAAACACATATTAATTGTATCTCATATTCTAACAATAATTTATAGAAGTGTAAAGGCATTTTTATTACATATGGCCTCTCACATCCAAAGTTGATTTGGGATTTTTACTATTACTATTCTTTAAAAAAAAAAAAAAGTCTAACTCTTAAGAGAAGGAAAACATAGGAGATTTGAGCTAGTGCCATCCATTTTTTAAGGCATAATCCCCAACTAATATACTACCTTTGAGTGATATCACATCATGTATTATTGTCATCTCTTTCTCTTGTTTTCTCCTATTATTATTAAAAATATCTACAATTTTTTTTAAAAATATTTTGGTATGTGTTTCATGAAGCAAATTAAATAAAGTAGCTCTATTCTATTATTTTTCATGTTCAAGAGTTGATTAGTTTCGATTCTATTTCAGTTAATAAGTGGAGGGTGATCACAACATAACATGATAGCATTTTTATGCATCTTATTCTACTCTCTGAAAATATTTGTACAGCTTTTTTAAACATCCTCTTTTTCTTTTTTTCTTTTTTCTTCTATGGTTTTTTCAAAGTCAATTTTTAACAAAACTGAAAAGATAAGATGGTAAATCTGACTAGCATTTCTACCAAAAAAAAATCTGAGTAGCATAAGATATCTAGCTCATAAAGGGTAGCGTACTAGTGCACGTGGGCTAAATATTGGGGAGAATAGTGTTGGGCATTTTGGTGTCTTGCTTAATATTGGGCTGCATTAAATTGTGGGCTCTACTTCCAGGCTTTGATAATGCATGAAGAGTTTGTGTGTGATGGTAGGTATTTGTTGGAATAATAGAGTAATCTAGTAATTGGGCTGATAGCTTTCCATTTGGTCCATTATTAGACCCACCATAAGCTTCAAACTTTTAGTTTTTATGTATAGTTTTTTAAAATTTCATATTTTTTTCTTATTTTTCTTATTTTTTCAAATTTTTTCAAGGTACAAGTATACTTTAGCACACTTTTAGTTGAAAAAAATGTTCAGCAAAAAGCTAGATAAGCTATTCTCAAACAAATCCTTAGTATAACTTAATCATGAAGTTCTTAAAACCCTTAAGAGATCAAGACTTCTAAAGAAGTTATGAAGCATGAAGAATCGGTGAGCTCTTGCTTGGTTGGATTTATTTTATAGTTGAGTAATATCTTGCATTTCAGCCTTTTTCATCTATGTACCAAATTAAATTATAAATTGTATATATTAATTATCTATAGTGTGCATTAATTATTTATTTATATTAAAAGAATTTATATGATTATTTTTATAAATTCTATATTATAATTTTTTGGAATAATAATAATAATAATAATAATAAGTTTAGAATATAATATTCTAAACTCATGTTTATTTGCTTTGACAACCATTGATGCAAACATCATAAAAAATTAAATATGTGTAAATTCACTAATTTTTTTAATAATAAAAAATCAAGAATATAAGAGATCTAGGCTTTAATCCTCCGCTTACACCAAAAACTGATTGGTATCTTGGTTTGATGATAAAGAGTTATTATCAGGAGTGGATGCCATAGGTTGAAACTCTCTCAATATATATATATATATATATATATATATATATATATATATAAATAATGATTGAAGGATATTTTCATTTTTATTTTATCAAAATGATATTTTCATTTTTATGTAGGCATGAAACGTGTTTGTTTATATCGATCACTATATCATGCAATTTTTTAAATTTGCAAATATATATAATAGGATCAAATCACTACACTACTCTTATTGTCTTTCTATTTTATAATAAATTACAACACTAAATATTACAAATTTTTACAAGGAAAATTATAGAATTTTTTCCCCCAATGCTTTGACTCTTAAAAGTCTCTGATAGAAATACCAAGAGGTGTCAACCAGTTGAGCTACAAGTCTTTTGTTGAAAATTGACATATTGGAGGAAATTAATAATTGGATAGTTCGATGACTGTATTGGTTAGAATAACTTAAGAGTGGTAAATTAATGCGTAAATGAATTGTTGTCATTAGTGTCATTTTTGTAATATGTGTGATTGTTCTCGATGATTATGAAATTTCACCAATAGTGTCATTTATGTATCTGGAGAAGCACAATCAAGTTTTGAATTTTTTTGGAGAAACAATTCTGAAATTTAAGATAAGCATTTTAGGGGATATGTGTTTTAGAGACGTGACTTCTTAGTGAACGATATGACTTTGATTACTTTTTAATTTAGCGCTATATATGAGATGGTGACTGATGTGCATTGATAATATCTTAATTTTATATATTTATATCATTGTTAGAAAGCATTATCATACTTATTTTGAGTTAATTCATGCATTTTATATTTAGTTTTGGAATAATGCTGAATAATCAATTTTGTGCTTAATTGAATCTTACTGTGTGAATTTGTCTTTTGTAGGAGAATGAAATTAAATAAGTGGATTTGTGGAAAGAAGAAAGCTAATGGACTCTACTTTTACAAGGGCCACGATGAAGTTAAAGAAAACCAACCCAATTAAATTTAAGTCCAATTGGAGTAAGGAATCAAAGGAAATTTGCACCAAATCCAAGTCCAATTCGGATTAGAATTCCAGCCTGCACATTAGTTAGTATTTTTGGCGTAACTTTTGGTTCAGACATCCAATCGAGATGATTCAAGTTGTTCTGGAAAGTTAACTTAAAGGGCTACAACTTTTTAGTTTACCAAAAGTTCTAATTCTGAAGTTAAATGGGTCAAAATAGTCGGTTAAGTGAAGCCTAAAAATCTGGGATTTTCTCCAAACGGAAATTCAACTTGTAATAGAATTCCTTAACCTATTTAAAGACTCTTTAGGGCAAAATTCAGGGAGGCTAGTGTTAGGGATGGGATGCAAAACAGAAAATTGGAGCAAGAGGCAATGCCGCATGTGGCTTCTCTGTAGCTTTTCTTCATGATAGCATTGTGACTATTTCTTTCTCTATTTTATTTGTCTAGTTTAATGTTTAGTATTTTATTCTTGTGTTTTATTTCAATTACCATGATTAGCTAAATTTATCAATAATATTTATGCGATTTGATTTTTCCCACAATAGTTGTTTTTTAATGATTTAAATTGTTCTTACTTCATATCAATTGACTAAGATGAGATTCTAAATATGAGTTCAATCATGTTTTTCTCATGATTTAGGATTTGTCTTAATTAATTGAATGCTTGGTTTATTATTTCTTGATTTTAAAATTGGATATCTCTTATGATTTGTTTGGCTACGGATACAATTGATGATTTGATTTTATACTTAAGAAGCGAAGAAGAACACGATTTAGATTTTTAAATATAAGTTTTAATGGTGATATTTTCCATGATAGCAAGATTGATTTCTAGATTAACATGCAGTGTTTGGGAAAAATTAATAATCATAAATATATGTTGATATAAATTAACAAGACGGATTCCAAAACCTTAATTCCTTTTCTCTAGATTTTTTACTTCTCTAGATTGTTTACATCTCTTTACTGCTTTATATTATATCATTGCTTAGTTTAATTATTTGCTTAGTATATTTAATTGCAAACAACCAATTTTTATTAAACTAGATTAGGATTAATTTGGTTAAGATTTGATTAATTTTTCTATGTTCATTCAAGTCACTGTGGGTTCGACCTCGTTCTTGTTAAGCTATACTTCGGTACAGTTCGTACACTTGCGATTACTTTAAAATTTCACAACAGTGACTAATGTGCAACATATGATGGAGAATTCTTTGCTAATTAGGATGATTGGGCATGATTGAGACTATATTATAAAGTTGCCTAGTGTGTGGTCAATTCACGAAGGCTAGTTCAGTTGGTGTTTGTTGGGTGAGAAAATGGTGGAGTTGGTGATGAAGTTTAAGGTGAGGCTAATAGAGGAGCTATTCTAGATCATGGTCGAACTAAGGAGAGCCATGGCTGATTCATGCTGTAATAGTCTGTAATTCTTTATAGAGTATAGAGCATATATAGAATAAATGATGGTCAAGGTTCTCTCTTGAACACATCTCAATATTGTGTATTTAAGTGTGCTATAGCTTTTCTTCTCAAAAAAAAAAAAAAGTGTGCTATAGCTAATTGAAAATTATTGTTACTGTTGTGTCTTTTACGTATGTTATAGCTAATTGAAAATTAGATATGTCAATACCGTATTTTGTTTGCCTTATTTTGTGTGACAAAATTCTATCTCTTTTAAAAAATTATGAAAATCATTGTTTTAATCATGAGATTAAGGGAAAGCTTAAAATGTTGGAATTTGTCCTGGTTAAATGATAAATTACCCCGTTTTCCATGTTTAAACTAAAATATGACTAAAATCCCTTTTGTTAACTAATTTTTGACCAGGTTGACCAACGGTCAAACTATGTCAAATTTTTATCCACATGATAAATTTCACGTTTTTATGTCAAAATTAATATTTTCAAGTGTTGTTTAAAAGTTCGATTGCGGTTAGCCCATATTTGACTCTCCATTTTGACTAAAAAATTCTAGCCGTTGGATCGGAATAATTTTGGACCCATGTTGTAGATAATTTAATTCTATTCAGTGTGATAGTTCATGGGCCTATATTGGACTTAAAACAAGAAAGGTATCTCAAAAAAAAAAAAAAAAAAAAGGAAGAGAAAAAATGCTTGTCGATCAATTTTGGCGACATGTCATTAAATTCTAATTATAGTTTGATTTCATCAAATTATAATCAAATGACCTTAGATTGGCCCAAAAGAGGTGTCATTGGAAAGATCTTGTGATGAATTTCAATTTGGTGAGATTGATTTGCTAAAATTCCTTTCAAATAAATGAATTTATTGAAAACCTAAACAATTACTTTACTTTTATTATTTTATAAAACCTTGTTTTTACCCCTTTTTCTAAAGCATCAAGCTTCAAGCTTTATCAATTTGAAAGTTGGAGATAAAACGTAAGGATCTTTAGAAAGTAGACCTCATAAGCTTTCCAATGACACCTCGTTTGATCAAAACAGAGGTCAAAAAGTCCAAAATTATTTGACAGAAAAATAGGCCAAAGTTAAGAAAAATCATAAAAATCGATCACATTTTGGTACTAAATTTGTGCTTGGATTTTTTAATTTTTTAATTTTTTTTGAGAATCATGCCGAAGAAACTTTATTAAATCAACCAAAGTCGGTTACAAGAACATGATGAAGTTGTGGTGGAACATCCTCCATCCACACTGTAAGAGCATCAATATGTCTAGCGTACTGAGCTAAATTATGAGCTAGAGAGTTACCTGACCTACGGGTGTGCTTGGATTTATTAAATATGCTTGGATTTTTTAATTGAATTGGATAATTGGACCCATTTACATACTAAAGTAATGGTCAAAACATCAATGAAAAATTCACTGTATATATATCATATACTATATAAAAAAGTTGGGTTTAAACATCGTGGTTGTGTCAAGTGGCTTCACCAAATTGCAGAAATTTTAATAAATTTTTAGATTTTAAGAATAGATATATACCTATTTTTTTGGATAAATATGACAAATCAAGTAATGAAAGAAAGTAGTATTTGATTTACAACTATAACAATTGTATCTATCTAAAATGTTATCAACAAATCTTAAAATCAATAGAATAGAATTTAAATAAAAAAGAGAGATAAAAAAGCGTAAATGAAAAAAAAAAAATGGAATTTGCATTTTTTTCCTTTGTTTCTTTAAAAAAACGTAAAAGGAAAAAAAGATATAACTTACATTTTTTTTTTTTTTTGGTGTGGATAAATTTGCATCTTATATCATATTTTTCCCAAAAGGTTAGGCCATTTTGTAGTTGTACACTGATTAAATAATGTATTATAAACCCGGTTTAAGACACTGATATTACTGTAGGGTCTCATTTCTCAGCCCCTTTGCCACACGGTGTGCGACATCTTGGGCTGGCAGGTCCAATACAATGAATTTGTAGAGAGTGGGCTGAAAAGCTAGGCCTTAACGGACGGACAATTGTTAGTCATGGTGTTCATAGCGATCGCACAGAGATGAACTGAGCTTCTTCAAGGAGATTTTCTCCTCAGCCCAGTTTGGGTGGCTCCTGTTCTTAGGCCCGGAGAGTCCCCTCTTTTTGGATTGCTTCTTCCTCCTTTTATACTAGCTTCCCCTCTCCCTTGAACGTCCACGTGTAGGTTGAGATTCATAGAGCTGATACTTGTCCCATCAGCCCATACCCAAAGTGGTTGGGAGTGGTTGTAAAGGCTGAAAAGTATGGCTCTGTCAGGTGCAGAGTACTTAATTACAGTAATGGCAGCCTTTCCCTTGTTCTTTGTCGTTTTAGTACTTCTCCTGTTCGGCGAAATAACCCGGAGTGTCATCACCAGGACCGAGTTGCTCCCTTTGTCCTCGGTTACATTTATGGCCAAGGAGGGTCCTTCCCATGGCCGAGGAGGATCCTTCCCATGGTCAAAGGGTTGGCCTTCCTTGGATCGGGCCCTGGGCCTAGTGTAGACATTGACGTGGGCTTCCCGGTTTTATACCCCCCACAATTACTATTTTCGTGTGTGTTCTAATAAGTATTATTGTTTACTAAAAAAAAAAGTATTTGAGTTTCACCTAAGCTACTTTTTTTTCATATCATCTTCTTCACAACTTAAAATTCCCACTATATATACACACAGTTTTTTGGTATTCCATTATTTCTACTACGTACTTTACAATTATTTGCTATATTCTTCATTTCTCCTCTTTGCCCTACCTACAACCTTGAAGGTAATTTTTTTTTTCATCAAATTGAATAGATTTTGTGTATTTGTTGCCTTTTTATTATTTATAATATGATTTTTATTAACAAGTTTTATAGATAGGCTGAAATTTTATGTTTGATCACACCTTTAAGTGTTTTTCTTAGAAGTCAATATAGCGAGCAATATATTTGTATTTTTTAATTTCTTATCACATGATTATTTGTTGTTGACATCAATATTTTATAATGGATTTAATTTGTTATGGCTTTTGTTTGGTGCTTTGTTCCATGTAATCTATATTCTTTAATTAAAAGCAAAATTTGCTGTTAAACATGAAATTTGATACGAGAGAATCCATCCATCCAAATTTTTATGTAAGTCTATCTTTACTTAACTCCGTTTTTTTTAATTTTTTTAATTTTTTATTTGATTACAATCCAAATTCTTCATATTACAATCCTCGAAGTTGATAAAATTTTTAATTTGATTACAATCCAAATTCTTCATATTACAATCCTCTAAGTTGATAAAAATCTTAATTTGATTGCAATCCAAATTCTTTATCTAATTATTTTATTATTATAATTTATAAGTCAATAAAAAATAAAGAAAAAATTTACATTACAAAGGTGTATATAGCAATCCAAACCTTTTCTCGGTTATTAAAATCAACAAAATTGTACAACCTTTTATCAAAGAAGTATATTTCAAATACTCACCTCAAGGATTTAGGTTATAGAATAATTTTTTAATTAATGATCCTTTTAATATTAATGTATTTTAAATTTTGGTTTCACATTAATTTTTCATATCAATATTAATTATTTTTAAAAAACAACCATAGAATATGTATACAACTACTAGTAGTCTTGTGTGTACCTCAGATATACTGATTTTTAGCCTTTGGCTTTACAAAGCATCCACGGCGATCCCACATCGAAGAAATCTCCCTTCCCTTTAGGCCTTATAAGCATGAGCTGAAGAAGTAAGGGTACCACTAGTTATTATTAATAACTAGTGGTACACTACTCCTTCAGCTTCACAGCTTATAAGGTAGTAGGTGGGGGGAGTTGTCTTCGATGTGGAACTGCAAAAGTATCCCAGGGAGTACGCAAAAAGTTTCCCTAGGACAACAAAAAAGTAGCCCACAATAAATTTTTTATTTTTTTTAAACACCTCATAGATAAACACAAAATTATAATTATTCTTATCGACTTTTTTTCCTATACATCTCTATCAATTTTTTAGATAAATACAAAAACTTAGTTTTTGTTATCTTTTGTTCTTTCCTTCACTCTTTTTGCTAACATTGCATGTATATTAGACTTCATTCTCTCAATTTCTTCTCCGTAAATTTCTTTTCTTTCGATGCTTCATTTAAGTTACTTTTTTTTTTATATATATCTTTATATTACTTTATTTTCAACGCATCGTTTAAGTTACTTTTTATTTGGTCTTTATTATATCTTGTTGGTTTGATCTTCTTGGTAATTAAGCAAGTTTTATATAACTTAAAAGTCAAATGCTCATTTATTTTCATTATCTATTTTATTATCTAATTTTAAGTAAATTATTAAATAAAAACTATTTACATATGAATTTTGATTAAGCCACTTATAAATTATAATAATAAAATGATTAGATAAAGAATTTGGATTGCAATCAAATTAAGATTTTTATCAACTTAGAATTGTAATATGAAGAATTTGGATTATAATTAAATTAAATTTTTTATCAACTTAGAAATTATAGGAGAATAAGATAAGGACAATATATATATATATAAAATCAAAATTTCTACAATTTGGTGAAGCCACTTGGTGCAACCTCAGAGTATATGATTTTAAGTAAATTATTAAATAAAAACTATTTACATATGAATTTTGATTAAGCCGTGCATCGCACGGACCTAATACTAGTGTGTGTATATATATATGAGTTGAGTTCAAGTTACACTTGGTGTAACTTTAAGCAATGTTACATCGCTCAATATTTTTTAATTGGATGTGAATTTTGACAAGTCCACCATTAGATTACGTTATCTTCATATATTCTCCATGTTTGTAAAATTTAAAGATGATCAAAGATTAATAGCAATGTTATCAATCAACTGTTTAAATTCTAGTTTTTGGAGTTTAAAATAATGTATAAAAGATGAGTTTATAGATCGAATGGTAAATGATATCCAATTGACATGCATGTTAAGAATATATAGAACAGTAATTCAATGGTAGGATTCCCAAAGTATGAATTTTATAACAAGTTATTGGGTGGTGTAACATTCTTTAGAGTTACACCATGTGTAATTTAAACCCAACTCATGGTTTGTTTTTTACATAAATCAACAAACCATGAGTTTTTTTCATACTAAATCAATGGAGCAATCAAGAATGAATCATTTTCATACTTTATCAAATGCTATCCTTACAAGATTTTTTTTTAATAGCTGGTATAAATTCAACAACAAATACAATAGTGTTAGCCCATTCCATGACTTTTGTAATGAATTTCAAGTTTATTAATATAAATCATTCATTGTAAAAGGTTGGTTAATGTTCAAAAAAAAAAAAATTTGTAAAAGGTTGGTTAAAAAGTATTTGAAGTTGGTCGATTGCTAAATTAATGAAGAAGCTTGCTCAAGCGAGATGGGAAAGGCAATCAAGTGAGAAGAGAAACTCGCTCAAGCAAAATAATAAAATAGTCTGAGAGTTTGCTTGTCCCTTACGTGAGGCTTGGTTAAGTAGGTCAATGTGAAACAAAATCTTTGTATCGATTTTTAGCCGAGTTTTCAAGCATCACTTAAAACCTTATTTTGTGCACCTATATAAATAAATTGCATTGTGCATGAATTATCCAGAGAATTAGAGGCTGCCACACTTGAGCTGTTGGGAGAAAAATCGATGTCACTTTTCCATTCAGGTATTTTTTAAACCATGTTTCCTTACATGCACAGTCATCTTATGATCCGAAAGCAAGTGTTTAAGAGATTAAAACCACAAATTTTCCCTTCTAGTGAGGTTCTTTGGAGTGTTCGAGGTTTTGCTTTGTGTGGATGAGAGATTAAAACCACATAATTCCCCTTCTAGTGAGGTTCCTTGGAGTGTTTGAGGTTTCGGTTTGTGCGCGCGGATGAGGAATTCATAATGAAGATCCAAGAGGTTATAGATCTACTGCGATAGGAAGGAAAATGTGGTGTTTGTAGAGGTTCCAAGTCTAATTTTACAAAAGTATTGTAAGTTCATCATTGTAACTCTTTTTCCTCATTGAATGTTCTATAGGATTGCACCCAGTGTTTTTCTGATTAACATATAAGGTGTGTGTTCTAAAATCACGTGTACATAAATTTTATTAATTATTTTATTTGTTAGTTTTTGTGTTATTTTATATACACGCCAAAAGATTTGTAAACTTTCATCGTGGGATAAGTCTTAAAATACAAATCCACTTCCTTCTACGTCATAATCTACAATATTATTGTTATCAGTACATTAATCAAAATCTAAACTGTTCTTGGATTATTTACAAGCCCCACATTATGGACTATCTTTTGATCAAAAGATCTTGTTCATTGGCGAGAAGCAAGAAATTAGAAGCTACAAATGTCAAAACGATTGTACGGTCCTTGATAAAATACCCAAGGGCCCATGATTACAACAATATAAACATGATAGATCAAGAATGATGTCTTATGCATTTTGGATACCCCAATATTGTAGCAATATTGCATCCAAATGAAACAATTGCACAATTCATACATCTTTCAATCGTTGAATGTCAATATGTCATTAATGGATAATAATCGGTTTCTGAATTTCATGATAAGGTACCCGTAGATGCACTCATGCACAACAACCCATCCAGCAAACCTTAAAAATTGAATTCAAATATATAAACTATAGGGCTAACGAAGAAACAAAAAGGAAACCACATCCTTAAACCCAAGAAGCAGATTAAAACATTTACTAGAAAGTAGTAGTACCTTGTAAACATTGACTTTTTATTTTTTAAATTTAATCCTTTTTAGTAATTGAAAATTTTTAAAAAGTGATATATATATATATATATATATATATATATATATATATATATATATAAAAGAAGATTTCCCTCTTTGGACTGGACTTTTATATGGTTCAGAAATATCTTTAGACTCTACATTTAATATGGACAAAACTTGAGGACAAGTTGGTAAAAATATATCTCTACTTCCACGTAAAATGCCTATAAAATACTTTTTCCTATTTTAGAGACTGATTCTTGATACAAATATATAATAAGAGACTTTTGAACAAAGTACAACTTTTTGAATTAATTACCGTCTAAAATCACGCACCAATCTCATGTTCTAAATCTTAGTTATTAATAAACTATAACTAAACTCCGAGGGGTGGGTTTAATGTTTCCTAAGACCTCATAATATCTATGAGATTATGGGTTTAAAACCTCTTGCCAACATTTAGGGTCACCCCTTAAATGACTCCGCTCTGTAAAAGGGTTTTCACCAACGATTTATTTATTTTTTTTCAATTTTTATTTATTCAATTTTTGGGTCTTAATTAAAATTTTTACAATATTGTAAGATAGATATGGAAGGCATTATGGTCCAATGCTGAAATTACCGTCTGAGATGCCCCTGCATCATGTTACTTGTCTATGTTTACATATGCAACCATTTCTTCATATTGAATTTAAAAAAAAAAAAAAAAAAATTATTGTAATCCATTAACATTCTGAGACTGTGCTGTTATTAGATTTTTCAAATGTGTGGGCGTTCAGTAGAAATTGAGTCAATGGTGTTTAGGTTTAAAATAGCATTTTGGCTATTTTACCACCTCAAATGTGAATGCTCTACTAGTATATTTTTAGCATGCCAACGTAGGCTAGACTCGGATCAGGGCATTCAATTTACTTAGTTGTGATTTTCTAAGGAAAATGTAATGAGAATTGTGATTTAAAGGATTTCAGAGTCCTACTAAATCATTTGGAAAAAGTTAGCCTAGATAGGGGTTTGAACCACATATATCTTTGTTGAAAAAAAAAAAATGTTAGTTGAGTTACAAAGCTCTTGTTGAAATATATATTTTAAAATAAAAAATAATTATTACTATATATTCTTTGTGACATGCTCCATCCCTTACAAATTGTTTGGTCTTTATTCCATTTTGAGATGTCCCAAAAGTATATCCTATTTCCTATTTGAAAAGTTCTAATTCTAAGATAAATAAATTTCCTAACATGCTCTTCATTTTATTTTTAAAAAGTTGATACCTCCCTTTCATTAGGGTAGTTTCGGAAATTTGTACATTTTTATCTAAAATACAATGCATTAAATAATATTCCCTTAAAAACTTGGATTTTTTTAAAGTGACCAAACAAAACAAGACCAAGAGAGTAATATTTAAAAATATCCAATAAATTAAAAAAAAAAATTTACATTTGTCCATTTAAAAAAATGTATTTGTATGCATATTTAACATAAGTTCCCATTTTTTATTATCAGATTTTTTTTTATTTGTTTAGTAATTGGGATGAATTTGTTTTGCCTATTGTTATATTAGACTTGCAAATAATTCTGTAGTACTATGTTAATGACATCAATACTAATGAGGTGCGAATATAAAAGAGTGGCGGTGGAAACTCAAGAAAGTGGGATCTCTAGTATGAAGTTCCACTTTAATTTATTACAGTTTTTTTTTTTTGTATGAACTGTCCATAGATTTTTTTTTGGGTATGATTTATCCCATTAGATTTCAACTGTTACAATATATTTTAAAATTTGTATTGAGTGTTCTAGGAGATTTCAATTTCATTTTAGATTTTGTGTCAAGTACTACTTTATTTTAAAATTACTATATTATGGATGAAGTTTTACTCTAATTTTTGTACCTAGTATTTTTGCATCAAATGTTTTAATAGATATCATAGTGTTACAACATATCTCAATTCCTTTGCCCCAGGAGGGGTGGCCCAGTTGGGAGAGATCCCGCATGCAAGCACAAGGTCCCTTGTTTGAGTTGTGGCGGGTACCGTGTGGGAAGAGGGTTCCTAGCTTGCATTGCGCCTCTCCTGCTGGCTCTCTTGGGGTGCTAGGGTGAGGTCTGTGGCACTCCAGTCACAATAACTATGGCTCAATCCAACATTCCCTAGCGGGGGGTGCCCTTATTAGGTCACGCCCTGGTGGGTTAATCACATATGGTCGCCCTCGCCCCCCCTTTTGTTCATCAAAAAAAAAAAAAAAAAAAAAAACATATCTCAATTCTTTTATGGAGTGTTTCAATAAACTTTAAGTCTGATGATGTGTGAAAATCAGTAGGCCGAATGCTCTAAACTTCAATGACGTTTAAATGACCTGAAAAGAAAGAAAGAGACTATTGAAAGTGACTAGGATGAACCAGCCAAGGACCCTTCGACGGTTTAGTTAGTTTTCTCCCTAGGACTCAAGTGTAGTGAGTGGATGAATAGTTGAACATACCTTAGGCTAATGAAGTTCGGTCCTTTTTATAGAGAGTTTTGAGTGAGTTTACTTGTTAGGTGTTACTAACATCATGGGAGATGTGTGGACTTAGTGGAGAGTGTGGGGCGAATTTTGAGGAATTCACCCCACGTTTAGAGATGAGGGATCGTGGTCTAACCATTTGTGATAAGTGAAAAACACTTAAGATTTTACTAAGTGCTTGTTTGTCGTCCATGCCTTCTTATGGTATGGATGACCTACTTATTTGTAGACGGCTAATGATAGCTGATGCTGGTTTGGACGGTTTCCTTTTATATTTGTAACGCTCTCTTTCGTTTCTCTCTTTTGAAATTTATTTTGGACGTGCTTGGACTTGGATGATCATTATGGACGAATAAGACTTGATATAAATCACCATCAAAGTCCATTATAGTTTTTGTGTGAAGTATTATCTTATTTCGAAAATACTTTAAATTCATTTAAAATTATTTCAAGTCCATTTAAGAAATTACAAGAAAATCTTACCGTCTTTAAAAAGTCATATGTATTAGATTTGCATGATTAATTACTTTTATTTAATAATAATATAACAAAGTTAGCAAAAGTCAATTAATTCAAAAAATAAGAAGTATACGAGTATACAAAAATTGGTCAAAATATTATTATTTATTTTCTTTATATTGGCCTAATGACAAAAAATAAAAAGTAGATTTGAAATGGCCTATAAAGAAATTAAAGATGCAAAACAAAACATTGGTACATATGTTCTACCATATGTCTCATTAATAAATAAATAAATAAAAATGTAAGTGCTGAACATTTTTGTCAAATGGCCTAGAAAGATTAATATCCAATGTGCGGAGTTCAACAAAATGTATGTACTTGGAGGGAATTGATCCGTTCACATTGAGTCCAACAAACACAATTTTGGTCACTAGAAGCATTCTTAGTAGATTAACATACTATGAAAATACATTAGAGCCACTGATTATTTTATTTTAAAAGCCCAGTTAATGAAGTGTCATTAAAACATTTGTTAATTAACTATTTTAGAAAATTTTTGATATCATTTTTATGGGGAATAGAAAATTTTGTCAAAATATTTAGTTACTTTTTTTTTTCTTTTCCTATAAAAACTCTTTTAAAATATTTCACTAACAAATGTCCTTTAGGGTATCTATTAACAAAATATTTATTTTAATTTAATCTCTTCCGACAATTAGATAAGGGACACATGTTTGTGATACAACCAAGAAACAATAATAATTAAAAAAAGGTTTCAAAATTTTTGCATTAATCTATTAAATTCTTCATAATAGCTTCCACAAATATAAATACTTAAAACAAACAACTAGAATAAAATTATGATATACTTTTTCCCTAAAGGTAAATACTTTCTATCCCACCCTAGGGTTTTTGTGAGTTTAGTGTCATACTTTCCATCCCTTCCCAGGTTGTTATCGTTATTTTAATACTTACTCCTTGAGGTATTTCACTCTCTGTTTGTCAAGGAGAATCAAGTTACTTAGCCACTGATAATATTTCATTTAAATATTATTTCTTTATTCATTATTTATTCTTTTTTTAACAACTACACATCTTCCAACAATTTTTTATTCAACACCTAATTATTATAATAGAAAAAAAGGATTTGAAGAATAAACAGTAGCTCATCAGACCTGATGAGCTACTGTTCATTAGGAAAAAAAAAATTGAGTTTTAGAGAGACTGTTGGAGCACTCTTTTCCTGTTTTTTCCGGTTTCACTCTCTATATTTTGGCTATCCATAGCCTGTTGGAGATGCTCTTAGAGCATCTCCAATGGTATATGTAAAGGCAAAATATTCTTTATAATAGAGAATGACACCATAAAAAGAGTCTCCAATGGATTTTCTATAGCTGGAATTTTTTTTTTGGCTCATGAACAATAGCTTATCAAGTCTGATGGGCTACTGTTCATTCTTCAAATGTTTTTTTTTTTGTCTATTATAATAATCAGGTGTTGAATAAAAAATGTTAGAAGATGTGTAGTTGTTAAAAAAAGAATAAATATTGAATGAAGAAATAATATTTAAATGAGATAGAGAATCTGTTGGAAAGTGTATTTGAAAAAGTGAGTAGATAAAAGGTAAAAGTTACTATTCATTCTCCAAACAGTACAAAAATTTGATGAATTTATTAGAGATGCTCTTAAGTAGATTAACATACTATGAAAATACATTAGAGCCACTAATCATTAAAATATTTGTTAATTAACTATTTTAGAAAATTTTTGATACTATTTTTATGGAAAATAGAAAACTTTGTCAAAATATGTTACTTTTTTTTTTTTTTCTTATATCTGTTTGTTTCAGCAATGATGTTTTCTAGAAAATGAGTCATTTTTCAAAAATCATTTTCTATAAAACTATCTCATTTTCCAATATTTGGTAGCAACTTTAAATGAGTTAAAAAACAATTTTCGAACTTCCCTTATTTAGCTAACTGTGAGATAGAGTTGTTTTCCAAAAAAATTTAATGGAAAACAATGTCTAAAAATAAGTCATACTTTTTATGTTGACTAAAGATAATTTTTCTTTGACTCATCTTTTTTTATGCTACCAAACACTGAAAAACACGAAAAATTATCTTTACACAGATTTTCCCTCGAAACAAATGGGGCAAAAACTCTTCTAAAATTATGATATACTTTTTCCCTAAAGGTAAATACTTTCCATCCCACTCTAGGGTATTTGTGAGTTTAGTGTCATTCTTTCCATCCCTTCCCAGGTTGTTATCGTTATTTTAATATTTACTCCTCGAGGTATTTCACTCTCTGTTTGTCAAGGAGAATCAAGTTACTTAGGCCTGGTTTGGATGTCCACTAACCTCACTTTCTCGCTCATTACCCATCACTCTTCGCTCAATAATCCATCACTTACCGCTGAAAATATCCCAACTTTCTCAGTTGGCATGTTTGCCGCTTGTTTCCACCTTCTGATAATTCAAAAAATTTAACTTTTGTGGTATCCACTGCCCGAGCACCATGTCAGGCTCACGGTTAGCCTACCCGCGTAAGACATTAGAAGGAAAGCCATTTCATTTATTTTTCCCCTTCAGCCCACATATTCTCCCAAAACCCTCGACGAAGGAAATCCAAGTTTGGACCTGCGGCGCCGATCTCCACCGTCACCCAGCGGCGCCTACCTCGTGCCCATCGTCACCCAGTTTGCAAGATCTCCTCCGTCGTGCAGCAGCGGCGCCGATCAGTCATCATGGAAAAGAACTCTGACCCGAAGAAAAAGAGAGAAGGGAAACAGTACTTGAGTCCACCTGAAGAGTGAGCAAAATTTGAGGTAAATTTTGCTACTTTGAGAGCTTGATCTGTCACAAAATTTTTTTTTTTTTTTTTTTTCTTTCTATTATTAGTGATTTGTATGGATTTTAGATTTTGGATTTCCTTAAGGGGATTGTGGAATTTGATGTTAAATTTCGAGTTGATCTTGATTGAATTCAAGTGGGTCTGACTTGATATGTTTAGATTTCTAAGTTTAATTTTACTGGGTTTTGTTAGTTTCTGTTTGGTGCTGAATCTGGGTTTTATTATTAACACGTATGGCTTTGCTTGCATGCCATCTTCTATACAGTACAAGAAGGTGAAATTTTTTCCCCATTTTGAATCTCTTGCTAAATATGGGAGTAATGTAATAATAATTGCGGGGAATTGATTCCATTGTTTTTTGCTGCTACAGATTGATGTTGGGTAGCAGCATGCCATTCTTACGAATATAGATGTTGATTACATTGATTTTTCCTAAGAATAATATTGCTCCCCAACATCTATATTCCATTGATTTTTGCTGGTACAGATTGCTGTTTAAGTTGTGTTTGAAGAACCTGAGCTATGGTAATCTAACTGCATTTTGGGATACTTTGCCGTTAACTCTGGTCTAGTTACGCTGAAAATGAGTAGTTGGAAATAGTATGTAAAATATTGGCACTATTGGTGCGGCAGTGTCGGGAAGAATAGTCTGAGTTTGGGGCGGCACGGGTTGGCTGAGGTGGGGCTCGGTAGGTGTGGCTGGGCTGAGGGTGTGCGTGAGGAGGTATGAAGTTGGATGTGTTTTGTTTTTGTGTGGTTTGGATTTGTGGTGTGAACTATGAAGGAGTTGTGGTGCTGAAGGTGCCGTTGGTGGGGTTCTGAAAAGTAGCGCCTGGAAGTGACAATACTCTAACCGTGGGTCCCTCATATGTGTGTACTTACAAAAATGCCATCATAACTCAGATTCCATAACTCAAAAACACCCAAAACTTGTTTTCAATTTTGTTAACTCATTACTCAAAAATGTGAGAATTGAGTGATGGAAACAAAACTTGAAAACAAATCCAAACAGGTTGCATCTCCGTGGGTCCTACCATTTTTGATTGATGAGTGATGGAAACAGGATGATGAGTGATAGAAACCCCAAAATTCAAGCAGTCCCTTAGGGCTTGTTTGGATCACCATGATTTTGAGTGATATCACTCAGTTTTCATCACTAGTTTCCAAAACGCGTGGGTCCCACCGAAAAAAATCTTGTTTGACTTGGTTTTTGGGTGATGTTTCCATCACTCAAAACTCAAAAATTTGAGTGATGGATGATGGAAACTGAAAACAGAATTTTGGTGTTTTCAGTTTCTGAAATATGAGTTATGATGGCAAAAGGTGAGTTATGTGACCAAATAAGAATTTTGGAGTTTTTGAGATAAAGTGAGGTTTGGGTTATGAGTTATGGGTTTTGAGTTTGAGTTATGAGTATTGAGTTATGAAAACTGAGTCATGGCCAAACCAAACAAGTCCTTAACTTTCCTCTCATATTCGCTATTTTCAGTTTTCAATTATTATTTTCATGATTTTGCTTTGATTTTTATTTTTATTTTTTCTGGTTCCATAGATGAACAATTTTTTTTCCCTGTTAAATTACATGATTAATTCTTAGTCCAGTTCCTTTACAGATACTGTACTTGCGTAATTGATTGATGATTAACAATATAAATACGGTGGATTCGAACCCTAAATTAGGGTTATAGGTTTTTGAAGTTAATTTTTTTCCCCTTTTTAATCCTTCCTCCTTTGCTAGCTAGCTTATATATTAAACCAGATTCTGGTTGTGGTTCTGACACAACCACTGCCACAGCCAACTAACAAGCCAAAAGAAACCCATACCAAAACCCAGCCAAACCCAAAGCAACAAAACCCAAATTGAAAAAATCCAAAAAAAATCCACAGCAAAACCACCACCACCACATCGGAAGCCACAACCACCCCATAGCAAATCCACCACCACCGAAAACCCTAATTCAAAAAACCCACTGCAAACTATAATCCACGACCAACGCAAACGACCACCCACAACTATCCACAGCCAACCCAAACCACTAGCCACTGCAGATCTGAAACAACACCCACCAAATTCAAACCCAAACCACCAAACCCACGCACCACCTCCTCGGGAGAGAGACTGTGATAGAGAAGTGCTAAGACCTTGTATTGCCTAAGGCGAGAGACAGAAGCCCGTGCCCGAGTGAAACGAGGCACTAAATTCTAAATATATTTTTTACATATATAAAACTTAAATAATATGTATTAGTATATTAAAAGTAATAATCAGGCCTTTCTTACTTTGTTCCTAATAGATAAGAATAGGGAATTAGATTCTTTGTCTATTTTTTAGAATGTTATATATGGAGTCTCATTGAGAGGTATTGGTGAGGATAAGATGTGTTGGACTCTTGCTAAGAGCAAGGGTTTTGAGGTAAACAGTTACTATCAGGCTTTGTTGGGTGTATGTACTCAATCCTTCACTTGGAGAAGTATTTGGAAGCAAAAGATTCCTTCTAGAGTTGCATTTTTTGTTTGGACTGTAGCTTTAGGAATGATCTTGACTATTGATAATTTACGTAAGAAGAAGGTGTTGATTCTAGATTGGTGTTATATGTGCAAAAGTAATGGAGAATCGGTAGACCATCTTTTACTACATTGTCCTATTGTTTATGAGTTGTGGTCTATGGTGTTCACCTTGTTTGGTATCCACTGGGCAATGCCAAAGATTGTAGTTGAGCTCCTTGCTTGTTGGCAAGGAAATTTTGGTCATCATCGTAATGGTGTTATTTGGATGGCTGTCCCTCATTGTTTGATGTGGTGCATTTGGCGGGAGAGAAACAACCGGTGTTTTGAAGATTTTGAAAGGACTATAGTTGATTTAAAACTTTTCTTCTTTAAAACTCTATCGGATTGGATGTCTATCGTAGGAAGTCATTCTATTTCTTTGGTCTATGATTTGATAGATGCTTGTAATTTATGTATTTGATTATGTTGGTCCCCGGCTGTATACTTCCTGTATACTCGGGTGACTCATTATTAAGTTCTTGAATAAAATTTCCTTTACTTATCAAAAAAAAAGAGAAGAAGATAAGAATAGGTCTATAAGCCAGTTTTGGTTTGAATTCCAATAGAGCCCAAAAAAAGAAAGATAAATAGAAAGAAGAGTAGAGGTGACAAAAGAAACAGAGAGGCCATTAGAGAGTAGAACTTATCAATAAAATAAAAATTTGCCATTACAAAGTAGAGGGGGAAAAAACTTACAGGGGGAGCTGGAAAGAAAATGACAAAAGAGAGCTGTTATTAGAGATAGGAGTAGAGGAAAAAAGAAAAGAAAAGAGAGAGAAGGGGCACTAGGCGTGATGGGAGATAATAAAAAAGAGAGCTTTTTAAATTTGGAAAATAGAATAATAAAGAGAGCTTTTAAATGTAGAAATAGAATAAGGTAATAACAATGAATTTTTTTTTTTATACTTGTGGTTCCAAAAGGCTGAAATCTAGTACACATATTTTTATTTTATTTTATTTTTTTTACTTTAGTGGGTGCCAGCTCATACTCCACTTAAAACTGAGTTACAAAATGTTGATTCTTAACAAAAGGGGGGGGGGGGGGGTGGGGGGGAGGTTTTAGAAAAAAATGGTTCTTTCTGACCTATCTATCTATTATCTGCAGAACACATAACATATGTACTTTCAACACAAGACAAGCAAATAAATGGATGTGTTTTTGACTGATGAACTTCTCATTGAGATCCTGTGTTTGTATGATTTTAGAAGAGTTTCAAAAAAGTGGCGTGAGATTATTTCTAGTTCTTATTTTAAGGAAGAGAATCAACAAGTTATAAGAAAGGGATTTATCGTCTTTGTTAGGTTTCTATGTAACTGAATGTGGATTAAAACGTGCATTTTTACCTACATCTCTGATACATATGACTACTTCTAATAAGCTTAAAGGGAACGCACTGGTTCCAAGAGGTTGTTTGTTTATTGCTTGTTCAAATGGTATGTTGCTATTCGGTAATCATCGCAGTCAAACCTACTACCTTTGTAATTTTACAAGACAAGCATGTATCCATTTACCCAAACCAAGCTACACCCGCTCAAATGTTGCAATGGGATTTCATTTTGATTATGTGCATTCAGAGTTTGTGTTAGTACGCGCTGAGTTGTCATATTTTCCTAATTATAATTGCATTGTTAATATGGAGACAATTATTTTCTACAAGAAGCATTGTTAGATTGGAAAGGAGCGTTCCCCTAACTTTTGCACTTTTTAAATTTCAAATCAGACCGTTTGAGTGTGCAGTGCATGTTAATGGTGTTTTCTATTGGTTGGAACTCAATAATCGTTTAGTGGCATATGAATATGATTATGATCGTTGTTTTTGTATTCCCTTGCCAGAAAGTGACTGCTATGTAGTAGAGCTATCAGCTATGTTAGGGGAGTTGAAAGATGGGATTTCCCAGTATGGGAGGAGTAATTTCTTTGATTTCAGGGTATGGGTTCTTGAAGATTGTGTGTCCATAGCTGGAATAATGCTGGGTTATGAGGCATAATGTGAGTTTCATGTTACTGCACCATTGGTATCCAGACTTCTTGTGCTCCTGTCACCTCATTTTGCACCAGGGTAGATATTGGTATCAAAGGTATGCTCACGTTCCCTTGCTTGTGGCTTTTCACAAACTGGAATTTGTTTTCCTAAGGCTAGGCAACGGGATTCTTCTTGTCTACTACCTAATCCAACAGAAGCTGGAACTTGTTTCCCTTCAAGGGAATATGGACATCATGGGATATGGACCATCGCAGCAAAATTGGAGAAAACTTGTTCCTTTGTTTGGGCCAACTTGGTTTTACTTACCTTAAGTAGAAAACTTGCTAGATTAAAATTGTAGACTGAATATCTTGTTGGAAGATAGGTTAATAGCAAAAATCTTGCATTTCATTTGTAGGTGATGAAACCATAGTCTGAATAGTTTGGCGTATTAAAGATAGACTTACCAATTAGACTTTTTGGAGTCAACCCCACAATAATATTCCTCATGTGTAATGAGTGTATGCAAAAAGCCAAAAACAGTTGATTTTGAGTAGATTAAAAAAAGGATTGAAAATTTAAAATGAATGTTTCCAATTATGACTAACAAGTTAACATGTTCAAATGCTTTTTATTTATTTATTTATTTATTTTTTATTTTTATATAGGTAACAAGTTAACATGTTCAAATGCTACTTTTCACTAAGAATTCAAAGCATATCATTTGAAAGTAAGAAAGCACTACAAAAATTTCATAGACTACTATTCAATTTGATAAAAGTTTTGCACTATACAACTGCACTATACAACTATAAAAAAACCCAAACCCCTATGCATGACTACCCCTATGCATGACTATCCTCGACTTGGTTCATGACTAGATGAACTAGGATGATCCAGCAAGACCTGTAGGCAGCTCATCAGTTGTTGTTACCTCTCCAAAGTACTAGCTAGATGGTCGGTGAAAATGATATCATGTTCTACAAGAACATCAAGTAATTTATTACTGAATTGAGACCAACTTGCACATCCATGATCAAATGACTAGTCAACTGGAATAGTAATAAAGTGATCATGGTTGCCTTCAACCATCCTAATCTGCAAGATTAGGCACTCTTCTTCCAAGAGTGTAGTAAACGTGTACGCCTGAAATTAAAATAGGATTGAATGAATTTTTTTTATTTAAAAAAATTTATTAAATTTAAAAAGGAAAAGAAAAAAAAAAAAAAAAAATCTTCTTGTTATTTGTCATAGTTTTCGTCTCAAACAAGAACTCCGTACATTTGTTGGTCTCTAGAAAGTGCGTTGTGTTGGTCTCGACAAAATGATATAGATGAGTAAGAAACTCATCTAAGTCGCTAAGATCTAGCAAAATATAATCCCTACTGCTTGCAGATAAATCTTTTATTTGAAAAAAAAAAGCTTTTTAGTTTTCTTGCAAATCAATGTATATAATTTTACCGATAAATTTGAGTACTTTGAAGTGCAGTCGTTCACTTTGCGCAATGAGAGTCTAACAAAAGTCAAATGACTAACCTAAAACCTAGATCTAAAAGTTGAAAATGTAAGAAAAACATACTCGATACTGGCGTGGAATCTTAACCTCAGCTGGTGTTGGTGTTGGAAGCTCAGTCTTAGCCAGTGTTGGAATCTTAACCTCAACCTCAATCTCTGCCTCAGAGGTAGTACTTGGATCTGCTCCCAAAAATGACATTGTTGGAAGATACGGTGGCATCACGGCGGCATAAATGTATCTGACTGGAGAATAGTGTGTAGCTACCATTGGAGCAACAGTGTCTAGAGCGTATGGAACATGCGGAAGAACATACGTCGGAGGATAGTATGCCGGATCAGTGTACGGAACAACATATGCTGGAGGATAGTATGCCAGAGCAGCATCAATTGAAGTCGAAGCCTCAGGGTTAGGGTTTGCATTTTCATCCATGAGTATTTTTCTCTCTTTCTCTCTAAAATCCCTAACTCTCTCAATCTTCTTCTTCCTTCTAATTTGGCTTTGACGTTTCTATCTGGAATGGTAGGAGTATTTATAGTTGCAGGATGGTATAATGCCATTTTTGTGAGTGTGCGCCTGAGAGGAAAAACTGAACACGGAGAATGGAGTATAAACTGAACACTGAAAAGAATGAAGGAAGAGAGTGATAAGGTGTTGAGTGAGAGAGTAGTGTGGTAGCTACACTATTCTCTAGTCGGATACATTTACGCCACCGTGATGTTGCCGTATCTTCCAACGATGTCATTTTTGGGAGCAGATCCAAGTACTGCCTTTGAGGCTGAGATTGAGGCTGAGGCTCCAACACCGGCTGAGGCTTAGCTTCCAACACCAACACTGGCTGAGGTTGAGATTCCACGCCAGTGTCGGGTATGTTTTTCTTACATTTTAAACTTTTAGATCTAGGTTTTAGGTTAGTTGTCTGACTTTTGTTGGACTCTCATTGCATAGAGTGAACGAATGTACTTCAAAGTACTCAGACTTATCGGTAAAATAGTATACATTGATTTGCAAAAAAACTGAAAAGGTTTATTTTTTCAGGTAGAAGATTTATCTGCAAGCCGTAGGGATTATATTTTGCTAGATCTTAGCGGCTTAGATGAGTTTCTTACTCATCTATATCATTTTGTCAAGACCAACACAACGCACTTTCTAGAGACCAACAAATGTACAGAGTTCTTGTTTGAGACGAGAACTATGACAGATAACAAGAAGTTTTTTTTTTTTTTTTCCTTTTTAAATTTAATAAATTTTTTTAAAATAAAAAAAATTCATTCAATCCTATTTTAATTTCAGACATTCACATTTACTACACTCTTGGAAGAAGAGTGCCTAATCTTGTGGATTAGGATGGTTGAAGGCAACCATGATCACTCTATTGCTATTCCAGTTGACTGGTCATCTGATCATGGATGTGCGGGTTGGTCTCAATTCGGTAAGAAATTACTTGATGTTCTTGTAGAACATGATATCACTTTCACCGACCATTTGGCTAGTAATTTGGAGAGGCAACAACAGCTGATGGGGCATCTACAGATCTTGCTGGATCATCTTGGTTCATCTAGTCATGAACCAAGTCGGGGGTAGTCATGCATAGGGGTAATCATGTATAGGGGTTTGGGTTTTTGTATAGTTGTATAGTGCAAAAATTTTATGAAATTGAATAGTAGTCTATGAAATTTTTGTAGTGCTTTCTTACTTTCAAATGATATGCGTTGAATTCTTAGTGAAAAGTAGCATTTGAACTTGTTACCTATATAAAAAAAAAGCATTTGAACATCAATTGCTTGCATACACTTATTACACATGAGGAAAATTCTTGTGGGGTTGACTCCAAAAAGTCTAATAGGTAAGTCTATCTTTAGTACGCCAAACTATTTAGACTATGGTTTCATCACCTACAAATGAAATGCAAGATTTTTGCTATTAACCTGTCTTCCACCAAGATATTCAGTCTACAATTTTATGACCTACAAATGCAATTCATGTTATTGGCTACAAAATGATTTTTGTCTCATTATACTTTTTTGTGGCTTTAGAACTCTTACTATTTGTTTTAGTTCTTTATTCTTTTCCCATTTTGAGTCTTTTTTGGAAAAGTTGAATGTATAAAGTTTCTGCATGTTACCATGTCCTGCAACAACATAGTTGTAATTACAACTGATTATTTTATTCCCTTATTTTCCATGTGTTGCAGAAAAATGGGTATCAATTGCTTTTTCTTAGTGCACTTGCAATTTCTTAGGCTTATCACACTTAGACAATTTATATTCAACCTTAAGCAGGTAATGCTTTAAGAAATTGAGGCTTAATTCTCTATTTGAGGTTGAAACATTGTAATCAAGAAAGTACAAGTTTTATGTTTATCCTCTTTGTTCTCGTATGTACAGGATGGGAAGGCTTTACCAGATGGGCCTGTTGTTATTTCCCCTGATGGACTTTTTCTTTATTTATATCGAGAAGGTAACTGGTGATATATGCAATCTTTTTAAGGACATTAACAGGTTTTACATCTATCAATCTATGCTGTTTGATTCTCAAGCATTTTATTTGTCCCTTGGTATGCCCTGTAATAATCCCGATAAACAAAAGTTTCAGTCTGAATCGCCTTAAAGTTAAAAGGTAATATGATATGAGATTCTTCCTTGCTCAACATAGATCAATGGGCAGAAGTTAAATTTCTACTCATTGATTAGGATATCTTTTCAGCCAATATGTAGCCACTACTTTCTCCTGTCACATTTTTGTTTCCATATATCAATGCTTTGAGCATGTTAGAAACTTCTGGTCACCAGTTATTTTCTAATCTTTAATTTTGATTGGAGGCATCCTCTCTTTTTTGCAGTTATCAGGAGGGTTCCTCATGAATTCAAGATCTCATGCGTAGAGATTAGTTCCCTCCTGTTATGATGCAACAAAATACGCAGAGATTTATGCTAAGATTTAAGAAGAAATGGGAGTTTTTGAGAGTAGCTTATAGATGGGCACACCTCTGCACAGAGAACTAATCTCTGAAACAATAGCATAAAGCTGGAATGTATTCACTAAAAACTATTATGCAATTACAATAGTCTAAAGAATTTATACTACTAAGCATAGAGGTTGAACTAGCTGTAACAGAAAGTAACTAATTGATAACAGAATCTGTTACAGAAGTAGTTACACCAACTAAATGTCCAACTCAGTACGCATGCGCACTAAGGGATTTCAACTACTAACAATTAACTAACAAGCATTTCCATTATGCTGACATCATTATCTGAGATGCCCCTGCATCGTGTTACTTATCTAGGTTTACATATGCAACCATTTCTTCATCCTGATTTTTTTTTTTCAAAAAAAAAAAAAAAATTTATGTAATCCATTAACATTCTGAGACTTGTGTTGTTATTAGTATTTTAAATGTTTGGATAATCTTATGATTAGGGGTCTCTCTTTAGCGAATCTGTGTTGTATGTGTTGTTGCAATAAGGAAACTGTGGAGTGTGGACCACCTCTTTCTTCTTTGTCCTGCAACTCATTCTTTGTTGCTTCAAATTTTTGGGATTCAACGGGTCATGCCAGGTTCTGTAGTGAGTTTATTTTTTTGTTGGTGTCAATGGGCTGGGAAACATAATTCAAATATTTGACATTTGTTCCCAGGCTGTTTGAAGTGGATCATTTGGACGGAATGGAATCATCGCTCCTTCGAGGATATTGAGAAATTATTGGGTCAGTTGCAAGATTTGTGCCAGTGGATTCTCTTTGATTGGTCTTGGTGTTGGGGCATCTTGGATTGTTCTTCTATTATGGAGTTCATTTCTTCTCTTAGAATAGTCTCTTGATTTCTTTGTTTCTTTGCTTTCTGTTGTCTTTTCATTGTTCACCATCGTGAACACCTGTATTCTTCTTTCTTTTTTTTCTTAATAATATTACTCTTATTATCTATCCAAAAAAAGAAGAAAAGTTTGGGTGTTAAGTCGAAATTGAGTCCATGGTGTTTAGATGTAAAAAAGCCTTGTCAATTTCTTTGCAGAGTTTACTTGTTTAAGTCAAGGAGATTCTAAACACTTGGTGAAACATGATACTATTTGAAAGACAGTATGTTGATCAACTTTTGTGGAGTGCCTATCGGGCTCTTGGTGCATGGAGTCATTTTATAGTTATGATAAGAAAATGTAGATTCAGTGAATCGTGTGATAGGTTTCAACTTTGAGCCATTTGTAAAGAAACAGCATGATGCATTCTCACGTTAAAATTGGTCTTGAGCATGGGCAACCATGATCTATCTCACTGTATCATTTCCCTTAAAATTTCTAAAACATGCTTATAGAATCTTTGGTGATAATATTTTGCAGAGAGAGAGAGAGAGAGAGAGAGAGAGCATTTGTTGGATGGTTGAACGAGCTTTTTTTCTCCTTTTTTACAGGATATCAGGGCATTGTTACCTTCCTATTGCAATCCATTCTATGCTGGTTTTGGAAACAGAGATACTGATGACTTCAGCTATCTTAAGGTTGGAATTCCTAAAGGAAAAATCTTCATTATTAATTCCAGGGTAATTTAGTGCCTTCATGGTTTAAAAATAGCAGTTAAAGCCTCTATTATTGTTATGCCAAAGTTTCAATATATTTTTGCAGGGTGAGGTTGCTGTTAACCGTCGTGTTGACACCAGATTGTATAGCACACTTCATGCTCTTGTTAATGGCATGTTTCCATCAATGTCCTCATCTGACCAGGTTTAGTTTGCAACCCTTTTGTGTGTGTGCGCGTGTGTGTATTAAGTACAACCCTTTTCTATTCTGAAGTTGCAATCATTGAGGAGCTTTATTGGAAAGCAGTGAGTAAGAAAGTGAACTCAGCATTTGCAGCTGCTCTAATCCTCTTTCCTTTTTCCTGCACCTGGGAATATGTACTTAGCACATTGGTTGCTGAAGGCAATGAGGTTCAGGAGTTCTTATTATATTTATCTCATGGGAAAAGTAATCCTACTTTTTGCTACTGTCTTGTTTTCAACTTTTCAGTCCTTCACACGAGCAGTGTATAAACTGAGTTAGATGTTAGCTCAAGTAACTTGACATGCCCATCCTCTACTCAACTTTAAAAAAATAAAATAAAATACCACTTTTATTTTTATTTTTAACTTCTCTGATTACAGGAGGATATTAGTTCGTGGAATTACTGGAAATTGCTGCCTACTGTATCAATATATGAAGGTGTCAGCCACAATTTCTGCTTAACCTCTGATGAATTTGGTGTTGCAAATGCCAGTTCTGGAATTAAACTAGTAAACTATGATTTGAGCTATGCATAAATTCTAAATAACTCAGGATGGAATTTTGAGTTTATCTTTTTAATATTTACTATCTAAATGGATTTTTCAAACTTAGAGATTATGTCTTGGCATTATGCAAAAGGTTTTGTAAAACTAAAGCTTGTAATTTATTTTAGAGTCGCTTTTTTATCAAGTGTGGAACAAAACAAACTGAAACAATCTATACAGGGAAAGTGCCTCAGATTTCGTTGTCCTGATGCATTTATTTCATTGTTTATGTTTATCTTTTCCAATGATTAATTATGTTGATTCTTTGAAGTTTGATTGAGCCTAAGTAATCATCAAGTTTGCCAATTTTAACATGTTTTTTTACTTGACAATGCAGACTTGGACTTTTATCATGCATATATTCTTTCCAGATCGATTCTGCAGGCTCCTTGAAGAAAACTTGTTAAGGGAAAGGACAGCCAATTTCTTTTAAATGTTCTTATTTGGGGCCAAAGTTTTAACTGGAATTGTTCTTGTTGGGGGAATGATATGTTGTCAGAGTCACAATGTCATGTTGTGTTGTAGATTAAATTCTGATTATTTTTTGCTTGCCACAAATCAATACGACACTTTAATAGCTCAATAGGCAATAGTTATAGATATTTATCTCATTTATTATCCATTACATTCACTTTTGCTCTTGGTTAATTGGGTTCCTTATGTTCGTAATATATTTTTAAGGTTGCTATATGATAAATTATAGGTATATTTGTGCAATGTCGGTGTTATGAAAATTGGTTATATTGTGCTCAATTTGCTTTAGAAAATGCTTCTTGCAATGAATTTGACAGGATATTTCCTTATGATATTTTTATCTGCATCAAGTACGTCATGAGGCTATTCAACTTTAGATTTAGATTTAGATTTAGCGGATGCAACTAAGCCAAATTGACTATTGTCAGGTTTTATTTAATTTTTGGGATTGTGAGTGGGGATGATGAGATGTCTGTGTAACGTATTGGAAGTTTGTGAAGCAGTTAAATAGCTGAAGAGTGGGAAAAAATATATTGGAGGGTTATTTAATAAAAGAATACTTTTATACCCTGATAACATTAAATACTGGGTCATGTCAAAAAAAAAAAAAAAAAAATATTGGAGGCAATATAGGAATTTCAAACAAATATATAACATAAGATGTATATATGGATGGACATACTCTATACAAGTGCCACCAGCCGACGAATTTCTTACACGAGGAATTTCATTCTCTGTTTGCTAATTTCCTCTCATATTCGCTAATTTCAGTTTTCAATATTATTTTCACGATTTTGCTTTGATTTTTTAATATTTATTCTGGTTTCATATATGAACAATTTTTTCCCCCGTTAAATTACATGATTAATTCTTAATCCCAGTTCCTTTACAGAAATTGTACTTGTGTAATTGATTGATGATTAATAATATAAATACGGTGATAGCTTGTAAGGCCTCTTGGTGGATTCGAACCGTGAATTAGGGTTATAGGATTTTGAATCGTTTATGATCAGGTGTAGAAGTTATTATTTATTTATTTATTTATTTTTATCCTCCTTAGCCCTTCCTCCTTTGCTAGCTTATATATTAAACCAGATCCTGGTTGTGGTTCTAATTAACCACTGCCACAGCCAACTAACAGGCCCAAAGAAACCCATGCCAAAATCCACAGCAAAACCACCACCACCGCATCGGAAGCCACAACCACCCCATAGCAAATTCACCACCACAGAAAACCCTAATTCAAAAAACCCATAGAAAACTATAACCTACAACCAATGCAAACCACCACCCACAACTATTTTCAGCCAACCCAAACCACCAGATAGTGTAGATCTGAAACAACACCCACCGAATTCAAACCTAAACCACCAAACCCACGCACCACCTCCTTAGGAGAGACTGTGAAAGAGTGAGTCAGAGAGAGGAGAGTAGTGGTTCGGGTTGGAGAGAGAGAGAGAGAGAGAGAGAGAGAGAGAGAGAGAGAGAGAGAGAGAAGTGGTCTTAGAGCAATGTAGTCAAAGGTGAAAGGTGCGCCCTAAAATGCTAAGACCTTGTATCAACGCTAAGACCTTGTATCGCCTGAAAAAGTGAGAAAATGAGAGAAAAAGTTGAGGTTTTAAAAAGTTGCACAAAAAGCTAAAAGTTGAGCTTATAAGCTGATGCCAAACATATAACTAAATTACAAAATGCTGATTCTTAACCAAAAAGGGGGAAAAATGGTTCTTTCTTACCTATCTATATATATCTGCAGAACAGTAACAGCAGCAACAACGCCAGTCAAGAAAGCATACATAACATATGTACTTTTGAGAATACAACATAAGACAAGCAAATAAATGGATGTGTTTTTGACTGATGAACTTCTCACTGAGATCCTGCTTTGGTTACCAGTGCTGTGTTTGTATGATTTTAGATGAGTTTCAAAAAAGTGGCATGAGATTATTTCTAGTTCTTATTTTAAGGAACTTTTAAGGAAGAGAAACAAGAAGTTAGAAGAAAGGGATTCATCGTCTTTTGTTAGGCTTCTGCGTAACTGAATGTGAATTAGAACATACATTTTTACCTACATCTCTGATACATGACTACTTCTGATAAACGTAAAGGGAACGCACTGGTTCCAAGTGATTGTTCATTTATTGCTTGTTCAAATGGTATGTTGCTATTCGGTAATTATCGCACTCAAACCTCCTACCTTGAAGATTGTGTGTCCATAGCTGGAATAATGTCTCTACGCTGGGTTGTGAGGCATAATGTGAGTTTCATGTTACTGCACCATTGGTATCCAGACTTGTTGAGCTCCTGTCACCTCATTTTGCACCAGGGTATCAAAGGTATGCTCACGTTCCCTTGCTTGTGGCTTTTCACAAACCGGAATTTGTTTTCCTAAGGCTGGGCAACGGGATTCTTCTTGTTTACTACCTAATCCAACAGAAGCTGGAACTTGTTTCCCTACAAGGGAATATGGACATCATGGGATATGGACCATCGCAGCAAAATTGGAGAAAACTTGTTCCTTTGTTTTGGCCAACTTGGTTTTACTTACCTTAAGTAGAAAACTTGCTAGATTATAATTTTTTCCCGTATAGTGTATAAGCTTTTTATTTATAATAGTTTGTATTTATAAATGTATAGTTCATGGACGTTACGGGGATGGTACAAAACTACAAATTAAAGAATGGAAGACTATAAAGTTGTTATTTTTATTTTCTTGGTTAAAAAGGTGCATTATATTTTTTTTTTTGAGAAACAAACACACACACAAGGAAGAGGGAAAGAGGTTCTAACACAAAAGCACACCACAATTCCACTCAAAAGCCATGGTAACTTTTAAGAGAGTGTGTTGTGTGTAGTATAACTTGTCTCACCCTTCCTTAAAGGTGTATTAAATTACTATAAGTTTAAGAAAAAAAAATTATAACTGAAGTTAATAGTTTGAGTAAACTACACCTCTAGCCTCACTGAACTAGTGTGAAACCTGTGCTTATGCATGCGAATGGTAAATTGTAGTGGTGCTATTGATGTTAGCTTGAGTTATTAAACATATAAGACATTAGTTCGACTAGGACATTTGGAGGTACTAAAATGATTTTTTTTTTCTTTCAATTTTCATAATGTTGGTTACGCTAAATTTCTTATTACATTTACATTGATATTACATATATAATTTTAAAAATTATATGCAATATCAATTCACAATTACATATTTGCTGTATGGAAATCTAACAAAAGCAAAATTCAATTTTGATTCTAATTGGATTTTTTCTAAACTTTGGCTTTATTGCTTAGTTAGTAATGGACCATATATAGTCATAGTATATTATATAAATGATTTATAAATTTGAATTATTTTAAGTTACACAAAAATGGTTGTTAAATATAAAATCATTCAAACTCTTTCTTCCTCTAATTTTATATATAAAGATAGATATATGATTAAGTTTTTTATGGTTTATTTATATTGAACTCTCCGTATTCTACATTGAATAAACTCATTTGGCACAAAAATTAAAAAAATTTAGATTAGATGGGACATTTGGCACAAAATTAAACTTTAATTGAAATCAAATTTTTACATTGAATTAACTTACTTGGCACAAAAATTTAAAAACTTAAATTAGATGGAACATATGACGCAAAATTAGACTAAACTAATTGAAATCTAATTGAATTTTCTTTCAACTTTGGCTTTTAATAAATACATAAATAATTCACTTGTCACAAAAATTAAAAATTAAATGGGGCACGTGAAATTGTGAATCCAATTAAAATCTAATTAGATTTTCTTTGAGTTTTGGCTTTTATTTATATATATATATATATTTATTTATTTATTTATTTATTTATTGGCTTACAATGGATGGAGTAGATCCAGAAAATAACAAAGTGGTACTACCCAAGATAAAACCATTTTCAGCCAGTAAATCAACGCAGTGATTTCCAACCTTTTGTGCATGTGAAAGGAGATACATGTATGGTTATTTTTCATACTAATCAAAGGTTCGGCACGTCGGCCGTTGCATGGTTTTGGCTATGAACTTATAGAGTATATAATTTATACATTAGGATATTAAACGGTTTTGGTTATGAACTGCTTACAGAGTATATAATTTATACATCAGGATATTAAACGTACCGCAAATACGTACATAGTTTTTTTTTTGGATAAAATACGTACATAGTTTTGGTAACTCGTGAAATGGATAATTAAAATCAATGTAAGTAGATTTCTTGTATGACTTTGTTAATCACATGATGGACTAATACTCAAAAATGGTTTTTCATTATATTGAAATTGGCTAAAAAAATAAAAAGAGGCTAAATTACAAATTTCACCATTTAACTTTATTCAAAATACCTTCTCAAAAAAAAAAAAAAAACTTTATTCAAAATTTATTTGAGTTTTATAATTTTAAATTTGATCATTTTAGTCTTATAACTTTAATGATTATTCAATGTAGTCATTCGGTTAAAAATTCACAGTCACCCAAAAACTAAGGGCATTTTGGTATTTTTAAGCTTCTTAATTAAAAAAAATCTAAAAAAAATATTTTTAAAAAAACTTCTCACTCTTTTTCTTTCTAATTTTTTTTTTTTTTTTTATAGAAAACTCCTTCTTTCTAATTTGATCTCTCTCCCCAACCTTCATCGCAAGTCGCTCCATTGTAAGACTGTTGATGATGAAATTAGAAGGTATAAAACTTGAGTTTTACACCATATCTTTAAAGAATTTAATTTCTTACAAATATCCAATAAATTAAGTTTTACATTGGACAAAGTTTAACAAAAAACTTGGTTATAGCTTAAGGCTACAACTTCACTTAATATTTTTTTATTAGATGTGAATTTTGAAAAATCCATTGTTGGATTACATTTTATTCTTATATCTTTCATATTTGCAAAATTTTCAGAAGATAAAAAATCGGTAGTGTAGGGTCACGGTTTGAGGCCCAAGCCCAAAAATGTATGAGTCTTGGTCCAATGAGCCCAATACAATGAATTTGTAGAGAATGGGTTAGAAACTTGGACTTTAGCGAATCAGACAATCAACCAACAAGTCTAAGTGATAGAGAAAGAAAAAATAACATTGGTTTACTGGGAAGAGACGTCCTCGGATTTTATCCGAGAAGGTTGATTCCTAATAAATTGTTTCTTCTCCTTTTTTTTCCTCCCTTTATTCTCGCCTTCTCCTCTATTTTATACTATCTTCCTCCCATTTCCATGTGTAGATTTAGATTGATAGTGCTGATACTTGTCCTATCAGCCTTTCCCTAAAGTCGTTGAGAGTGGTTGTAAAGGATGAAAAGCAGGGTTCAGTTAGTTGCAGAGCACTTAATGCAATAGTAGCAGCTTTCTCTCAGATATTTCCACGCCTTTCTTTGTCATTTTCTTTCTTAATACTTATCCTCTCCCGTGGAATGGTCCGGAGTGTCACTCTCAGATGGCTAACCATCCCCTTTGTCCTCGGCCTAGCCTAGTCGAGGAGGAGTTCTTCCTTGGGCTGGGCCCCTGACCCAACATATACATTGGTGTGGGTTTCTTGGTTTGTCACCCCCACAGGTAGCTATGTCATCAATAAATTTTTAAATTTCAAGCTTTCGTAGAATAAATTTATGCATACAAAATAAATTTATAAATCGAATAATAAATATAATTTGATTGACACGAAATTTTAAATGTGTGTTAAGAATTTAAAGAAAATGCAATGTAACGGTTAGATTTTCAAAATATATAGACTTATTAATTTTTTAAGTGAGAGTTGTAGTTTTAGACTTCAACAAAATTTGGTCCTTTTACATTTGACCATTTAAAAAAAAAAAATTATTTGTATGTAATGTAACATAATTCCCCCTTTTTATAATCATATTTTTTAATTTTTTTTAGTAATCAGATTGGTAAATAGAAATTAGAAAGTTTTTAATTTTTTTTAGTAATCAGATTGGTAAATAGAAATTAGAAAGTTACACAGTGGATAATGAATATAAAAGGGTTCGTCGACTTCCCTCCTAGTACTAAGTACTAACTATAGTGAAACATTATCCGTCTCTCCTTAAACCCTGTCTGGTCTCCTTAAACCCTAATCGTGGAACCTCGTCACCTCTCTCTCAGCGACCCCAAATTTAGGAATTTACAAACGGTAAAGCTCTCATCTTCTACAAATTACAATCTTCGAACCCCACAACTTCATTCACTTTCCCCTGTTAATAATTTGGTGTATTATTATTGTTATTATTATTGATTATTGACAGAGAAAATGCCGGTTCGGATCCGATTGGCTCGGTTCGGATGCAAAAACAAACCCTTTTACCGGGTCATGGCTGCCGATAGCAGATCTCCTCGTGATGGCAAGCACCTCGAAGTCTTAGGCTACTACAATCCCTTGCCAGGTACAGTTCTTTGAGTTACTTTCATTTTAAAGTGAATGTTAAAATTTTTTGGTATTTTTGTCATATGATTAACAACTAAACTAACTTATCTCTATAATTTCTTTATGCCCATTAACAAAGATTAGATTTTTTTGGTTGCAAATCTTACTTCCATATGGAATGTCAGGTGGGTTTTGATACAAATTATTATTATTATTATTTTTGTTGAGTAAATTTTGGGAAAACAAAAGGAACTGAAATGTTAGTGGCACCAAAAAAAAAAAAAAAAAAAAAAACCCTGTACTCAGCTGCGCATAGTGTGGCTGTTGGGCTTAGAAAGGTTGGATTTTTAGTGCTTTGAAACCAAGAATAAGACAAATTTTAAAATTTTAAGATTTGTAATTCTATTTTATGCGCGTAGGGTTATTTCTAGAACTGTTTTGTTGCTTCCTCGGCCTTGCAAATGATGATGGCGTCTACTCAGATGCGTGCTAACAGCTATGACAACAATGAAATTCTTGGAAACGTCATTGCCTGCTAAATTTTCATCCAACCCATTACATGACAGTTCATTATCCACGATTCCACGTGTACATTTTGTTACATGACCTATTTAATAGTCATGTGACATGCTTAAATGGTTTAATGATATGTGTGATTTAATATATGTGGATGGTTATATGAAACGCCACGTAATAAGTTGGAGTAGATTCCTCCAATCTAGTTTGGAGGAAATCTTTGTTCTTTCCTTTCAATCTTCATGGTAACCAATAGAGGTTCACTGTCTTGTTGCCGAGGAATTGTTGCAACCTAGAAAAGAAATATATTTAGAATTTGGAATCTTAAAACCTTGATATCTTTTAAGAAAGAAAATTTGAACTGATTGGATTGGTGGATTTTTATTTCATTAAGATATGAAAGCAACAAATAAGATTAACTTGAGTTTATGTTTCTTTTGTGTAGGCCAAGATGGTGGCAAACGAATGGGTCTTAATTTTGAAAGGGTGAAGTAAGTAGTTTTCTTCAATTTGTTGTTCTTTCTTACTTTCAATTGATATGCTTTGAATTCTTAGTGAAAAATAGCATTTGAACATCTTAACTTGTTAGTCATAATTAGAAACTTTTTTTTTTTTCATCTATTCAAAATCAATTGTTTTTGGCTTTTTCACCACCTTATTGGACATAGTTGCACATAAGGACTAGATAATTGCATCTCTCTCTCTCCACACCCACACAGTGTGAGCATGTGTGCACTTGTATTATTGATCTTTTGCTTTAAAAATGGGTTATTTATTTGCTTTCTTGTTTCACATCTATGTACAAACTATAGATTTTAAAGGGGGGAATAGTGTCAATGTTAATCTTTTAAGTTTTATACTAATTTAAGAACTAGAATATAGCAGGCATTATCTGTGCGGATGTAGCTACCTGGTGTTAAAGTGGCCAGAGTTTGAAGCCTCACACAAAGGAACATCTGTGTATAGTATAAAATGCACCCTTAGCAAATGTGTGCCTTTTTTCTGATGGTGCCATGGTGGGTTAGCAAAAGATTGAAGGGTGTGCCAAGAAGTTAGGAGTAGACAGGAGGATGGCAGAAGTGGGTCAAGGTAGCAGAATGGTAAGGAGGCAGGGTTGGCTCATGCCACCAAAGTAGGGAGAAATTGGCCAGAGATGTGTTGTTCTGCCCATGCCGTAGGCATCAAAGGGTTGAGGAGAAAAGGCCTTTCAAGTGAAGCCCCAATCATTTGACAGGGAGCAGGGTATGTTGAGGGGAGGAGTGGTGGAGGAAGATTCCTGAATTTAGACTAAGGGGTGCAGTGTAGGGTGGTCAAGGCACACAGAGGGTTCAAATATAGTATGTTTCTCAATTAGCAATCAGCACAGAGCTTGAAGTGGAAATATTCTTCACCTGAATCATTTCTTGAAAACCACTTGAAAGATTCCAAAGTTGCCTCACACAGTTGATAGACCATCTTTATTGTATAGCCATCAACAATTTTTCCATGGTTCAACTCGAGGGTTGGTTTTTCAAGGAATTGCAATTAGGGGCAATTTCTCTTCAACTGTTGATATTAAGATGGTTTCTGATGGATTCTCCTAAGACACACTCTGAATATTTTTTTTAGTACAACCTTGTATAGTTTTTATATTGCTCTGTATCAGATGAGCTTCTGCTTAATGTGAAATTCCCTAGTCCTAGATTGAATAGTTACCTATTTTTGCTATGCCCTCGAAAAGGCTTTGATGTTATCCTTTTCTTTTTTCTGCCCTGTTTTTTTATTTTATTTATTATTTATTTTTTATTTTATATATATATAATACAACTTGGCTGCTTTCAAGTGGAATTAATACTTTAATTTATTTGAAGTTTAAAAGTTGGAACTTCTCTACTTTGGATATTTATCTGTTCTGTATTTCTGGATCAGCATTGAAGGATTTAAACATGCTGGATGTTTTGTCAACTATGAAAGCATTTCTATTTGCATAAGATTTCTAAGCGATTGCCCCTATCTGTGTTTTTTGGTTGAATGTGAAAAAGGTCCGTCGTATTTATTTATTTTTTCTAATTATACACGCTGTCTGCAGATATTGGCTATCTGTTGGGGCTCAACCCTCAGAACCTGTGCAGCGCATTCTTTTCAGAGCAGGGGTACTTCCTCCTCCACCAGTGATGGCAATGGGACGTAAAGGTGGACCACGTGACACACGTCCTGTTGATCCTATGACTGGTCGCATCTTGACCCTAGAGAAGCCACTTAATGCTGACCAGGCAAAGGACTCTGAAGGTGATGTAGATGGTGCAGAAGGCGCAAGTACATCATGAAATTCTTCATTGCAGTTTTTAAGATTTTCTTCTTATACTTGTCTCTTTTATCTCTTTTTAGGGGGAGGGGGGTATCCAGGGTCTCAAGAATCTTTGTTTCTACTCGGATATCCTCCGGAGAAGCAGCCTGGTCTTGCTTAACCTTCGAGTTTGGACAATAAGTCTCATCTTTTCTGGGAAGGCAGCAGCTTGTGTAGTGATATTGGTACTTTGCTGCATCACAGATAGGGTTGAATCATGAATGTAGATGTACTTGATGTGGGTTTTTTTTTTTTTTGTGTGTGTGTGTGTTCCCAAATTGCCAGCCAAGTTTGCCCCTCTTGAACTACACACAAGTAGTTTCATTGAGAATGATTTGAGAGCAAAGTACTTTCCAAGAATATTTGACTTCCTTGCAGATATCCTCTTTGTGGGATGCTGATTTGTGATTCTGTGAATGTAATGTTTAGGATACTGCTCTCCAATTTATGAGTTCTCCTTTTTGTTCAAACTTAAAAAGTTGTAAAACATGTGTAAAGTAGTTTTTGAGGTCAGACCTTTATGATTAAGGTTTTGCCTTAGGTTGAGGCCCATTGGGCCATCCTTCTAGTGGATGGCTCACAGCATTATTAACTTTTAATAAATTGTTTGGATAAAAAATTAGACATGGTTTATTCACGTGATTATAAGCTAGTAATAAGAATAAAAAAAAATCAAATTTAGTTTGTGTGGTTTTTTTTTTTTTTTTAATATTTATTTTTAAATTCATAAAAATAAGTGGATTCTAATTAACTTAGGGTCTGTTTGTTTTGAGCGTCTGGCATGCACGTCTGGCTTTTTTTTTTTTTTTTTTTTTTTTTAACCAGCGCCTATTATACTGTTCATGTCCTATGAAGACATGAACAGTGTAAATAGGCACGTGAACAGTAATTGAAAAATGATTTTTTATTATTTTCAGTTTTCAGTAAAATAAGCGGTAATGAAGAAATTATTTTGTTCATAGACATGGGATAAATTACAAATGCATTACTATATATTTATATTTAAAATTTTTTTATTATAAAAAGTCACGAGTCACAGTCACAGCTATATTTTTATTTTCAGTTTAGGGGAAAAAAATTCTATTTATAGAATAAAATGAATTGAAAATTGAGATTAGTGTTTTAGGTATGACTAAAACACGTACCAATGGTGAAGCTTTGCGATTACGCGTACTCTAGAAAAGAACAAGAAGAAGGAACCGACAAGTGTCGACATATCCATTTGTTTTTCTTCTTCTAAACTACGTAGTACTAATATTATTATATCATAGTATTTGTAAATCCAATTCTTGAGGAAAATAAAAGTAACAGTGGAACTAGTTTGATAAGATTTCATTTGGATTGTCGGTGTTGGGAAAATGGAGAAGGTGATGAATATGCTGAAGCCAAAGCCAAACCCACAACAGCAACTCAGAGATTGGCAGCGTAGGCTTCGCCAAGAGTGCCGCAACATCGAGCGCCAAATCCGAGGCAATTTTGTCATCTGGGTCAATTTTATTTTATGTTTTTATTTGGTTTTCATGGATTTTGGATTCTTGGGTGTGTGTTTAATTTTGAGATTGTTTTCTCTAATCTGATGGGTTTGGTTTCAGATATACAGAGGGAGGAGAAAAGTGTACAGAAAACTATAAGAGATGCTGCCAAGAGAAATGACATGGGGTCTGCCAAGGTATACACTTCCAACAACCTTGCATTCCATTCCCTTTTTGAATTTTCAATTTCTGTTTCCTTTAAGTATATGAAATTTGTTGTTGAAAAAAAAGCTAATTTGTAGTTGATAGTGGTATTTTTGGATTTGGGGTAACATGTTGATGTGGGTGCTTGTTGAAAGAAAGTGTAACTAATAAATGATGTAATGTAGTGTTGAACTTGAACACCCAGATCACATCATTCAGTGTTTAAGCTTCAATGAAGGTTCAACTTCTTCTTTGAAGTTGAGACTTAAGGGAAAGAGAGCCGGTTGGTATTGTGTTTGATTGGTAGCCATCCTTGTATACTACTCGGCTAGCATTTGTATCGCCACCTTACATATGGTTCAATGAGTACTGAAGATTAGTCTAGTGCATTAGCGGCTTTGCATATTTAAATTATTTAGCTGATTTTCATGTTGGTGATTGTACTTTTCTTTAATCATAATAAGCCTGAACTTAAGAATGACCCCAACTCTGCCATACTATGACTCATGTTGTGACGAAGCTTGATTATTTAATTTCAATTCATATTCTTGATTTGATGAGGTAGATCTCTGATGAGTGAGGCCTTACTGATTAGAAAACAATTGAACCTGTAAAGCAAGTTGGGTAACTTTATCAAGTCTTATTCATTTCATAGTAGTGAGACATCATTATTTGTACACCAGTGGGTTTTTTTTTGGTTAAATTATTATTTTTTACATTAACTAACTTGAATGGGGGAATAAAAGGTGGTTTCATGATAATTGAATCTTTTACTCAAATATTGACCCCGTTATCAGCACATTTGGTTTATGTTCACAATCAAGGAAACTTATCCAAAAAAAAAGGTTCACAATCAAGGAAACACTCATTTTTATTTTATAGAGATATTATGCTACAGAAGTACATTATATGTGAAGAAGTGGTTCCAATTACTGCTTTTCATGTTGGGCATCTCATTGTATATGGATGTGGTTGATCTCATTAGTCACTGCTGCTTATCAGATTGACTATTGCATATAAGGATGCCAATATAACCTTCTGAGCTTAGTTGTTTTCTCCTTTTAGATTTAAGGTACAAAGATACAAATGAACCAATTTGCAATTCTTCTTCACTTTTCTCCTTTTTTTTTTTTTTTTTTTTTTTTGTGGTAATTTTATCACAGGCACTTGCAAAGGAAGTTGTGAGATCTAGAAGAACAGTGAACCGTCTCTATGAAAATAAGGCACAAATGAATTCAATATCAATGCATCTTGGAGAAAGCGTTGGTATGATGCTTAACACATCTAAATTTACTACTTTCTTTTTCTTTTTGGTCCCTCAGAAATTAATTCATTTCAGTTGCTGTGGAATATGGTATGGACTTCTATCAAGTCAAATGTATAACAGAATCATCGTCATAGAACATCCAGATATGCATAAAATCAATTATTGTCAAAATTAAGATCAAAATTCTTCATGGTTCAGTCACTAGTTTTGGTTCTGAAATGAATAGAAGGGTGAAGGCATCCATGCATAATACTGAGAGAGAATTGTTTCAGAGTATTTACTCTATTTAAAATCTCACGATAGAGCACTTTCTTTTCTGATCTCATTATTGATCACTGATTCTTAGTGACTTGTGAAGGTTTGCTTCAAGAAAGGATCTTTAGTCTTTGAGACTACAGATTCAAACTTGACTAGGATTATCGTTTCTTATTAATTCTTGAATAGGAATAATTTCACAGAATGAAGGTGGGGAAAGTTGCCATATATATACATACATACATACATACATAGCAAAACTTAGTGCAGTATCTAAGGTGCAGTACATCCGATCTTGCAATAAAACTGCCTCATGGACGTGGGATCATATCAGCTGTGGTAAGCATTTACCTAAAAGACTTGAAAACCAAATGCTGTAACACCCCTCTCTCTCTCTCTCTCTGAGTTTTAGGTTTAACAGAAGTTTCATCTCGTTGTTTTCCCAGCTCTTCCTTGATCCCTGAGATGATGATGGTGTGTTTTGCTCCATCGCCAATCCAGAGATCCTAGTGCCTTGTGGTCCATTGATGAGGACAACCTCATCATAGAAAAAAATTATTGGAAAAATGAAAGAACTTTGGACATCCAAGACTTTCTGTCTGTGTTGAACAAACTTATGATTTTATAGAATTTAATTCCAGCAAAAAAAGAAAAAGAAAGTTAAAAAATTCCATTGACATGTATATAGAAATTATTTAATCCTCTTTCAATATTTTCAGTCTTTAGTCTTTACTTGGATGTGGTTCCTTTGGATGGATATTTGAATTCTCTTCAATGGTTTGAATTTCTGTAGTTTATTTTATTTCATTTTCATTTTCATTTTTTGGTTGATTTTGCAGCAATTGCCCGTACTGTTGGTCATCTATCTAAAAGTGCTGAGGTCATGAAGCTTGTTAATAACCTAATGAAGGCTCCACAAATGGCTGTTTCAATGCAAGAATTCAGCAAAGAGATGATCAAGGTATCCTCATTGTTGCTGTTCACTTTGCATCAAAAAACAAAAGAGGACAGCTTTAGTTTGGGTATAGATAATGGAATTAATGGATGGCATTGCAATCTTTGGAATTTCAAATGCAAAAATATTCCCATTTCATCAGTTCTAAATAGGATTCAACTTTTTTAGTATTTTCTTTTTAAACCAAGATTTCCATGGTTTGTTTATGATTATGTATAGCCCTTGTATCATATATAAAAGAAATATTCCCCTTTTGCTGTTTGGTTATATATCTCTTTGGTTAAGTTTCAAAGAGTGGATGTAACAGTTGTTACTCTTAAATTCTTAAGGAAGGCTATATCTTATTATAAAATTCAATGCTTTGGGATTGGATCTGAATTTCATTTTTAATATTCTGATAAAGAACTTTAGGGTGAATATATATGGCAAATTCTGAATATTGTACCTTATAAAGCTTATTGTTAAACGTAACTAATTTGGATTTAGATCATGGATGTTTAACCATTAACTTCTCCATTGAAATTTTTTCCTGGTGACTTCTTTCAGTGCTGGGTTTTAATTGGTTCAAGGTTTTTGTCATTGGTAAATGAAGTGAGCTGTGGATTCTTGGAACTGGAGTGATTGAAGATCATTCATGTTTTTTGATATGTAGTCAAGCAGCTTTGGTTTCCTTCTGTCAATGATCCTCCCAAAAGAAATTCATAAATAACAAAAACTACATCGTTGCCACCCATAATGATATTTCTGTAGTTTTTAGATTTTCTGGAAAATTTCTTTGAGTTTTGAAGTTTACTAGAAAGATTCATCCGTTATGGGTGGTTCTACTTTTGTTTTTATTGAATCCAAAACTTTTGAGTTTGCTATTGAGGAAGGGGGTTCGTTTTTCTCTCTACGTATTCTTGAAAGAGGTAGGCACACCTCACGTTCTGTCTGTATGGGTAAGGAGAGTGCGAAGAGACTTTTGTTTCACGTTGAGGAGTTGACATCTAAGCATAAGCCGGGTCAGTTTGCGAGAACGGTTCGGGAGGGAGACAGAATTCTGATCCTTCAGTTGGGCTCCAATGCCCATGGCTCTTTTCTGTTATTCTCTGAATTAGACAAAGGCCGCCGGAGGGGATCCATTGTCATACCGGAAGGGTACATGGGGAGTGGCTGGAGAGGATTTGGAGTCCATTTGAGGAAGACTATCTTCCCGGTCAGTCAGAATTACGGCGTTCAGCATAGGAGGACCACCAGGAAACCAGTGGGGGTGACGGAACTTTTCCGGCAGAACCCAGAAGGAGTTGAGAATAAAGGGAAGGAGTTGTTGTCAGGCTTTCAAATTTTGAATCCACAATCTTCTCGGGGAGGGAATTCCGGGTTTGACAAGGGTTGTGATGGGGCTGTTGTCACGTCGGTCATTAAAGGAGCTGCGTGTAGCAGTGGTAATATTTTGCAGACCTTGGATATTTCATTACGCGTCGAACGTGGGAATGAAGGGAAGTGGCACGTGATTTCTTCTAAGGTTATTGAGGTGGGCCCGGTTGCTGTGAAGCCCAGTGGTGATAATAAGCTTCATAGTTATAAATCTGTGTTAACTAAAGGTTGTGGGCCAAGGCCCCTTGTTGCTTGGAAGCCCAAAGCCCAAGCTGGGCTTCATAAGGCTTTGTCTCATCAATCTAAGTTGCCTCGTTTTAGTGCTAAACCCACCTCTTTTATTTCCGGTGCAACTCAGCTTAGTGTGGCTTCGCACAACATGTCTTTTCCTGCTTGCAATACCGAAGCCCAGTTGTGTGAGTCTTCATCTCAGCCTACCGTATCGGACTGTCACGTTTCGGGGATCGGGTCTTCTCTTTCAGCTTGTGCGAACTCTACTACTGCATGTGGCTCTTCTTTCTCGGTGCCTTTCCAGGTGGTTCCTGGCTTGGGGTCTTCGGCGGCTCCTACTTTTTCTGCATGTGACTCATCTTTTGGGCAACCGTCGATGCTCTCAAGCAAGTCGCCAGATCTGCCACCTCTTTTTAATCAAAAGGTGGGTTGTAGTTTACCGACGGGTGACGCGGTAGGAATGGGGTTGGAGAAGGGGATTTCCGTGACTGATTCGGCAAGGTGTTCTCAGCAAGCAGAGGGATCAGAGAAGACAGAACAGATATTCACCAAAGCAACACAGGATTTTGGTCCTACACTTAGTGATTATGTTGGTGATTTGAGCAGAACTTGGGGTAATTCCAATGATTGGATGATTGAATTTCGGGATGGGAGGAAAATAGTTATCCCACTGTCTGCTTATTGTTCTCCTAAGTCCGTAACAGGTCAGCTTGCTTCAGAGGGTGTAGTTAATTCTGGTATGGATTCTCTTGTTAACGAGGGACAAATTATTAGTTGGGATTCTGAGTTTGATGGCGTTGTGGACTCTGGTGACTCTGAGTTCGGGTCAGAAGGTGTGACTTGGGACTCTGAGGAGGGTTTGTTGAATTGGGAACATTTAGGTGGCCCGTTAGAAGTGGCACCTTTGGCGGTGGATAACTCTGTGGTTATGGAGTTCCCTACAGTTGAGGAGAGGGGGTGTATGGTGGATGTCGACAACTCCAAGTTGTCTCTTTGGGTAACTAATAGAATTAAAGCTTTCCAGAAATCTGTTGGGACCTCGTTAGAGGGCTTCGAAGAACAGATTACAGGTTTGCTCTTAGCTTTAGAAGCTCGAAGAAAAAAGAGGATGTTGGATGTAGCCTCTCAGAGGAAGATGGTTAAGGCTGGACAAAAAGGGCATCGTGAGTTGAAGAATTTATTGAGTTCGTGGGGTGAGGAGAATGAGTCAGAAAGGAGCAGGAGTGCTTCTAGGGATCGGGTTGTTGTAGTGCATCAATGAATTTAAAAATCGTTTCATGGAATGTGAGAGGGTTGAATGAGCAAGATAAGCGGCTGCGGGTTAGAAATATGATCCGTAAGTGGAAAGCAGATATTGTTTGTCTGCAAGAGACAAAGTTGGAGTTAATTAATAGGGGTGTCATTTTTAGTTTGTGGGGAGGTCACCATGTGGATTGGCTCTACTTAGGCTCTGTGGGTGCTTCAGGTGGGGTGTTATTGATGTGGGACAACAGGGTTGTGGAGAAGTTGGAAGAAGCAGTGGGTCGCTTCTCAGTTTCTTGTAAATTCAAAAATGTTGTGGACCAGTTTGTTTGGGCTTTTACTGGAGTTTATGGGCCTAATTGTGATAGAGATAGAGGTCCTTTATGGGAGGAGTTATCTGGAGTTTGTAGTTGGTGGGATGTGCCTTGGTGTGTGGGAGGTGATTTTAATGTGGTTCGGTTTCCTTCTGAACGCTCTGGCTCCACAAGTTTCACTTCAGCCATGCATCGGTTTTCAGCTTTTATTTCAGAGCTAAGCCTTATTGATCTGCCTCTAGTTGGGGGGAACTTCACTTGGTCTAATTCTAGAGAGATTGCTTCAAGATCTAGATTGGACAGATTCCTTGTGTCTGCTGACTGGGAGGAGAAATTTCCATCTGTTTGTCAAAGCCGATTATCTAGGTTGCTTTCAGATCATTTTCCTATTCTTCTGGAGGGTGGGAATCTTCTTGGTGGCAAGAAACCTTTCAGGTTCGAGAATATGTGGTTAAAGGATGAGGGCTTTTTGGAAAGGGTGCGAGCATGGTGGGAGTCCTACCTTTTCCAAGGTTCTCCTAGTTTTATTTTGGCTAACAAACTGAAGTCGTTGAAATTGGATTTGAAGAGATGGAATGTGGAGGAGTTCGGTAATATAGGTCTTAGGGTTCAGAATCTGTGGAAGGATCTCAATGTGTTGGAAGCTATCGAGGATGATCGTGTTCTTTCAGCGGAGGAGAGTTTGGAAAAGGATCATATTCGTGGAGAGTTAGAAAAATCAACCTTGTTGGAAGAAATCTGCTGGAGGCAGAAATCTAGGGCTCTTTTTCTTAAGGAGGGAGATAGGAACACAAAATTTTTCCACCGTATTGCAAATTCTCATAGAAGATGCAATACCATCGATAGGCTTCTGGTGGATGGAGAGTTATCCTCGGATCAGGGGATCATTGAGGGGTGTATTTCTCATTTTTATAGGCAGTTATACTCGGAGACTGTGGTCCACAGACCTATTTTGGATGAGGTTGTTTTTTCTAGCATTTCTGAGGAAGATGCCATTTGGCTGGACAGACCTTTTGATGAGGATGAAGTTTATAGAGTGGTCCTTGATTTCAATGGTGATAAAGCGCCAGGTCCGGATGGTTTTTCAATGGCATTCTTTCAGTCTTGTTGGTGCTTGTTGAAAACTGATATTATGAATGTGTTTCATAATTTTCATACCCACGCAGTGTTTGAAAAGAGTCTCAACGCTACTTTCCTTGCTCTCATTCCTAAGAAAAATGAAGCTGTGGATGTTAAAGACTTTCGGCCTATTAGTTTGGTGGGAGGGTTGTACAAGATTATTGCTAAGGTGTTAGCCAATCGAATGCGGAGGGTGGTTCATGGTCTTATTTCAGAATCTCAGAATGCCTTTCTGAAAGGTCGTCAGATTTTGGATTCTGTCCTTATTGCTTCTGAGTGTTTAGACAGTAGACTGAAGGCAGGAGTTCCGGGGGTATTGTGCAAACTGGACATTGAGAAAGCTTACGACCATGTGAATTGGGAGTTTCTCTTGTTTTTGCTTCAGCAGTGTGGCTTTTCTGACAAATGGAGAAGGTGGATTAGGTGTTGTATTTCTACTGTTAAATTCTCCATTTTGATCAATGGTTGTCCTTCTGACTTCTTTGGGAGTTCTAGAGGTTTAAGGCAAGGTGATCCGTTATCCCCTTTTCTCTTTGATATTGTCATGGAGGCTTTGAGCCGTATGTTGGATGTAGCTATTGCGGCAGGTCAGTTCTCAGGCTTCTCAGTGGGGAATGCAACTGGTTCCTTGTTGACGGTGTCTCATTTGTTATTTGCGGATGATACTCTTATTTTCTGTGATGCTGACAGCAATCATATAACAGCTCTGCGTGGGATTCTCTCTAGATTTGAGGAGGTGTCAGGGCTAAAAATTAATCTAGAGAAGTCTGTTTTGGGTCCAGTTGGGGATGTGCCTAATCTGCATGAGCTAGTGGAGATTTTGGGCTGTAGTGAATCTGCTCTTCCGCTGAAATATTTAGGTCTGTCGTTGGGTGCTTCTTTTAAAGATAAGACGATTTGGAATCCTATTTTGGAGAAGATGGAGCAAAGGCTAGCTGGTTGGAAGAGATTGTATTTATCTAAGGGGGGTAAGATTACTCTTATTAAGAGCACTCTCTCTAGCTTGCCTACTTATTTTCTTTCTCTTTTCCCTATTCCTGTTAAGGTGGCCAAGAGGATGGAGGAATTACAGAGGGATTTTCTTTGGAATGGTATTGGTGATGATCGTAAACTTCATTTAGTTAAGTGGTTGAAGGTTTGTAGGCCTCTGAAGAATGGAGGGCTAGGCATTCGGAGCTTGAGAAGGTTTAACTCTGCCTTATTAGCCAAATGGTTGTGGCGTTATGGTGTGGAGAATGATGCCCTTTGGAGAAGGGTAATTGGGGCGAAGTATGGGAACGAGTGGGGCGGTTGGTGTACAAAACCTGTGTCTGGGGCACATGGTGTTTGTTTGTGGAAGTCCATTAGAAAAGGCTGGCTGAATTTTTCTAAGTTCCTTCGGTATGATGTGGGTGATGGTACTCGTGTGAAGTTTTGGACTGATGTGTGGTGTAGGGATCGTCCTCTTAAGGAGGTGTTTCCAGACTTATATAATATTAGTAGGACTAGGGATGTTTCGGTCTCTGAGGTTTTGTGCTATGCTAATGGGAGAATTTTTTGGGACCTTCAATTTCGCCGCTTAGTGAATGATCAAGAGTCTCAATCTTTGGATTCTTGTTTGGGTTTGATCTATTCCACTAAGGTGCGAGGTGTTGGTTCTGACAAATTTAGTTGGAAGCCAACCAGCAGTAGGGGTTTCTTGGTGAGCGGGTATTATCACTCTCTTTCCCCCTCTATCGTCACATCGTTCCCGTGGAAACTTTTGTGGCATTCGAAGGTTCCCCCCCGGGTAGCTTTTTTTTCTTGGACTGCTGCTTTAGGCAAGATTCTAACTATTGATAACCTTCGGAAGAGGCATCTTGTTATTCTTGATTGGTGTTATATGTGCAAAAGGTCTGGGGAATCTGTTGATCATCTCCTCCTTCACTGTCCTTTTGCTTTTGAGATGTGGAGTATGGTTTTTTGCTTGGGTGGTATTTGCTGGGTGATGCCGCTAAGGGTAGTGGATTTGTTAGACGGTTGGTTTTGCAACTTCAGGCGTCATCGTAATATAGTTATTTGGAGGATGGTGCCTCACTGTTTGATGTGGTGTATCTGGAGGGAGCGGAATGCTAGAAGCTTTGAGGGTCGTGAACGGTCCATTCTTGAGTTTAAGTCTTTTTTCTTTCTTACTCTTCTCGAATGGTGCTTAGTTTTACCTGCTTTTTCTTGTTTATCTCTTCCTGCTTTGATTGATCTTTGTAATTTGGTTTCTTGATGTTTTTGCCTTCTTAGTACATTTCCTATGTACGGGGTTGAGTTCTTCTTTAATATATATCTTCCTTTACTTATCAAAAAAAAAAACTTCTCCATTGAGTAAGTATTTTTGTGTTTATGATTTGTAGGCAGGGATCATAGAGGAGATGGTGAATGATGCTGTTGACTCAGCACTGGACTCTGAGGATATAGAAGATGAAATAGAAGAAGAAGTTGATAAGGTCTTAACTGCAATAGCTGGCGAGACTGCTGCACAGCTTCCAGAAGCAGTCAGAAAGGAAAGGGTGAAGCAACCTGCTCAGGTTGTAGCGGCTGCAGAGGAGGTATGTGTTACTTGATTCCCCTGTAATGGCCCTTCTTTAAGCTATTCTTTTCTGGCCTTGATTGAATGAAGAGGCTGTAACTACATTTACCCTGTAACGTGGAATATGTATTTGGCTCATGTAGGAAGAGGCTATAGCTGAGGGTGCTGACGATGACGAGGAATTGGAAGAAATTAGGGCCCGGCTTGCCAAAGTTAGGTCTTAGTTTAAGCTTCTGAGCCTATACCCCCTAGCAATGCTAGCATAGTATATATGAGAAAAAGTTGAGTTTGTTTGCTTGCATTTAGCCTCTTGATCATATTAAAATGGGAGCAGATGAAGCCTAATTCAATACTGCTAATGAGAATGGAGAGGAACATCTTCTGTACATTATACTAGAAGCAGCTTTGCAAGAATTAAGAGTTTTTAGCTGTAATTTGTGTAATAATTGCAAATCGTTGTTTTTGATGCTATGAATATAATTCCATCCTGCAGATTTGGAAGTCTTTCATGCTATGAAGCAAATGAGACATTTCATGAAACACAGGAAACTGAATGCTGCAATTACAACCCAACATAAAACGGAATGATAGTTTATAAATAAACAAGCTTATTCTTGTACAAACAAAAAATGCCATTATGTTAATTAATATGCATCTCAGGCAAGGATTACCTGGTGCCCAACAGGCAACAGTACAAACATGCAGCCTAAAAGCATTTCTTGTTTAAAAGTTCATGACAAAAGCCACGCTCTAAAATGCAATTTCTTCAAGTACCAGCTTATTTTACCACTTGAATCTGCTTGAGATATTAGAGCTTCTCTCATTTTCTGTTGTGAACCACTGACGAAAAGAAGACGAGTCATAAGGCAAGAGTTTTAGTGAAGTTTTTCACGTTTCAATTTTGTGTTTCGGTTCACATAATTTGTTTGATACTCATCTATAGAACGTGACGAATGCTTCCAATCTATAGCCATCTGATGTAGGGCTGGTCCCAATCTATAGCCATCTGATGTAGGGCCAGTTTTAGACATTTTGGAGCCTTAGGCGAACAATTAAAAACAGCCTTTTTTTATATTTATGTATTAAAAAAATTAATATTTTTATATCATAATATATTTATTTAAAATTTGTTTTTCTTGCCTTTTAAGACGCAAAATATCTAATTAAATTTTTGTATTTAAGTTTTTTTAAGATCTCTTTTTTGAAATGCAAAAGGGATAATTTTTCTTTTTGTTTTTTCATTTTTTTTTATAATCCTTTAGTATTATTGTTTCCTTTTGTTTTTTTTTTTTTTTTTTTCTTTTAGTTACACGTGTTCCAATGTTTTTTTGTTTTTGTTTTGTTTTTGTTTTTTGTTTTTTGTTGTTTTTTGTTTTGTTGTTTTTTTTGTTTTGTTTTTGTTTTTGTTTTTGTTTTGTTTTGTTTTTTTTTTTTTTGTTTTTGTTTTGTTTTTTTTGCTTTTTTTTTTTGTTTTGTTTTTGTTTTTGTTTTTGTTTTTGTTTTTTTTTTGTTTTTTGTTTTTTTTTGTTTTTGTTTTTTATTTGTTTTGTTTTGTTTTTGGATTGAAGTCTTTTGTTGTAGTAATACACAACTAAAAGGTCCAAAACACAGGATTTGGAATAAAAATTAAACACATCCCATAAAAAATTAAAATAAAACCCAAGTTTAAAAAATACATACAGTAAACGTAAAACCAAAATGCCAGCCCACAAGTCTCATTAACAACAATGTCAACCACAACCCATATTTAAAATATTACATTAAAGAAAAAAGCAATGAACCAAAAACACAAGAGTCAAGACTAGTGGTAGCAGAGAGAGTGTGTCAAAGAAAGAGATATCAGATCTTAGATCATAGAAGAGAGAGGAAAATAAACTCATATTAGAGAGAAGAAGACCATACCTTAGTCGATTCTACTAGTGTGTTAGTGTGAAAATAGATTAGACAGAGAAGAAGTGGAGGTGCGATACCAAGCCACCAAAGGAAGGGATTCAAATTAGATCAGTAGTGATTAGTGGAGAGGAAGAATGAGTTTATGCAAATGGCTAAGACAGAGCTAAGAGAGCAAGATAGAGAGAGAAATGGTATGGGTAAAAAAATTTTGGGATTTGGGATTTTTGATTTGTAATTTGTTTTGTGTGTAATTTTTTTAGACATAGCTTATAGTTAATGTTGGTTTGTCTAGAGGTTAAATGACTTTATTTTTGGGACAACTGATTTTGTTTACACTAGAGGATTTTCTTCTTGTTCTTGGCTCAAAAGGATGGAGCAGATTTTATTTACTTCTTCATTTTTATTTTGAGATTCATTAGGGGTCAAAAATAATTTGTTGATATGTTGGGGCAAAGTTTAATTTTTTAGGCTATATATATGCTACCTATTTTTTTCCAAAATTTTGGGGCCTCCTTCCACTAGGGGGCCTTAGGCCATTGCCTAATTGGCCTAGTGGAAGGGCCGGCCCTGATTTGATGCAGCTACTTTTAGCCTGTAATATCAAACACCCAAAAGCCACACAAATTTCTCTTGAACTGCCTAATTTGCTAGTCATGGTGTAGTGTACGTCCAATTCTTACCATTTTGCATGTGTATCAAATAGAGTCCAAAAAACTAAGAAACTGGATCCTTTCCAAATAAATCCTCAAATTCTCTCTTATTTTTACCATGAAGAATAAATCCCCCAATTTTCTCTTATTTTTACCATGAAGTGCGATATGTGATACTTATCTGATTTTTAAATTTCACACATCTTACATCTAAATAAAATTGGAGGGGACCTTCCTTTTCACAAACTATTCTGTTTTTATATTGTGATGACCCAATCAAGCACTATTTCAATTTTAAATACTAAGAGAGTAAGATATTAAAAATTTATGTATTTAATTTACATTTATTGAGGAGAAAATGGGCTTTTGCCCTTATTTTTAAAAATATCTAGCGATATGTCCTTGTTTTGAAACTCGATTTTCTCAAAATCGAGTTTCAATGTAAAACTCGATTTGTAGAAAATTGAGTTATAGGCAATCAAACTTAAAATAAATAAATAAAAAAAATTTATGGAACTTGAGTTCCATGAACTTGAGTATTATTCAAGGAACTCGAGTTTATGGAACTCGAGTTCTACATTGAAACTCGATTTTAAGAAAATCGAGTTTTAAAACAAGGACATATCGCTATATAGTTTTAAAATAGGGACATATCGCTATATAGTTTCAAAACAGGGACATTGTGTTAGATATTTTAAAAAATAAGGGCAAATGCCCATTTTCTCCCATTTATTGACCCCACTATGATATGGGGTGAAAAGGCATTGGGGTCCTTCAGTAAAAGGAAATTTAATGGACTTAAGATTTTTTTTAATTAAAAACTGCTAAAGTTATTATAAATTTTACAAAATAACATTTATATGTTTATGTGGCAATGATTTTTTTTTTTTTTTTGGAGGAAAATGTGGCAATGAATTTGATTAATGAGTTTCAACCACCTAATAAATAAAAATTTGGTTTGTTTTTTTATTTTTTTTATTTTTATTTATGATTGGTAACACATCAATGTAGTAGTTCTATGTTGTAATTTGTATTGTCCCTAATATCATTCTTAATTTAGGTGTAGCCATCCAACCATTGTCATTTATTTGTAGCAAATGATCCTCCTCTTTTTCAACATTCACTCCCAATACTCTTTCCTATCAATAGCTTCACTATTGCTGTTCAAGCACCTTACTCCTCACATGCCACTAGAAGAATCTACCTGTGTCACACTTTCAGGTAGTTCTTAATGGGGATAATTACACTATTTTTGGCAAAATCTAGGAAAAATTTCCTCAATGTATGTCATATGTTGCCCATGAGAATTGTGAGACGAGAAGAAGCAAGAGAAAAGAGAGGGAGAGTTGAATGCAAGTTGATGCCATTGTAACAATGTTTGAAAGTTTGAGGGTTTGCAATTGCTGTAGATTTATAGTGTTTGATATGAACAAACTTGGCTTATAAGGCTAAAAGAAAGAGGGAGTGGAAAATGTCTAAAGCTGAGAGACTGAGAGATAACGATCCATAATTTATTGTAATGACAAATATAAAACAATTATTTATTACAATGAATATATCGTTGCAATAAATTGTTTATTGCAACAACACATATATCATTGCATCAACATTTGATCAATAGCTCATTATTTTGGCACTTCTCCCTTGCTCACATTTGATCAAGCTCTTAACGAGCTTATTTGAGAGGAGACTCACTTTTAGTTATAGACCCGTTATATCTCAATGCTTGACTGCTCATTTGGGCCTCCTAAAAAAATTGGATATTCCAATTGATCCAAGCCTAAGCTCCAAAGTGTGATAATAGGAGTGCAATCTAGATTGTGCACAATGGCATCTTCAATGAACAAGCCAAGCACATTATTTATTCCATTTTTTTATTATTATTTCTTTTTGCCTTTTGCCTTTTGTCTCTTTTTTTGTTTTTCAAATAATCTAACTTAATTTTTAGTATTATGGAAAACTAACTTTTAACTTTTTTTTGTCACACATTTAATATAAAAGTTACCAAAAATTATATACTTTAATAAATACTAATTAAATAAGATATCCGAAATAAGCAAAATCCAAACGAACTTTGACTATTGCAATAGCCTCATCTTGATGTTTTTAGACTCACACTACTTTTTATAAAGTTAGATTATCATAAACCATTGATAATCTCTCATCTTAGTCTTCACGTTATAGAGTTAGATTCATGAACCATTGATAACCTCTCATCTTAATCTACACGTTACAGTGAGCAAATCTATGCTTACTAAAAAAAAAAAAAATTACTGATTTTATAACTTATCTGCTAATCTAGATTTAGAAAATAAAATTAAAGAAAAGCATCACCTTCACCCAATAATACTTTTGTGGTATATTTGCTATACTGGGTGGTAAAGTAGGTTTCATAGTTATCACTTGGGAAGTTGGAAGATCATGAATGTTCGTCTGTCAATTCTCCTTCGGACCTTGAGTGAGAGCAATGTTTTCAAACTATAGTCCAATTTGGGTCCATGAAACTTTCTTTCTTGTCCACAAAAGTTGCATGTTTTCTTTTTAAGACACTGATGACTTACTTACACGCAAAGACTATTGCCTCTATCCCTTGGCTCGTTTTACCATACTAGAGTGCTCCAACCTGGCCTTCACTCTCTTTATACGCGTTTTCATAATTGTGAACCTTTTAATCCGCGCTGATTGCTTGCACAGCAAAACAATGTTTCTAATTTTATTTTTCTCCTTGGGAGGGAGGAAGATTTGGATCTGTATTAAAAAAAGAGACTTAGGTACAGTAGTATTTAGGTGTTGTTCCTTAGGTTTCCCTTTTAAGATTCTGTCATGTGGATTTTTTCTCACGGGATGGAAGTGTATTTTTTAGTTAAGTAGTCACATAGCTGAATTTTAAGAGGGGAATTTAAGGAACAACACCTAAGATACTGTATCTAAGTTTTGTCCTAAAAAAAATAAAAAGGTACTCATAAAATAATATGATTTTTATAAACATATGGAGCAATCTTAAGGTTCTTAACCAACCTTAGATGGCATAATTGTTGTCCATTGTTTGATTAAAACAGTGGTACAAGGATGGGCTATTTGTCTCTCTTAACAATCTAATAACTTCTTTTACTCCATTAACACATTTTGGACATGAGAGTTTGAAGTGTATACGATTATGCATATCCTCTATTAATTTGGATTCTGACTTTGCTATGAGATTGAAAACAACAATGCCATCCTCTGTTAATTAGAGTCTAAATTCTAGTAGAAGGAACTAATCCAATGCGTTTGGATTAGTTTTTTTTGTTTGTTAACTTATTTACTTATGCAAAATATTTTAAAGCATGGCTTTATCTAAAAATAACAATACTTTTATTAACTTAATATAAATAAGCAAATAAAGTTTTTAACAAAAAGCTATATAAAAACAAAAGAGAGCATGCAAGTCCATAACTTTATCGCCCTAAATTCCAACAGAAAAGACAATCTTTCATTGTTATACAGCTTATTTATTAGAACTAGACATCAAAACTAAAGATTAAAAAAAAAAAAAAAAAAAAAAAAACAGAGGAAAAGAAAAGGGGGAGAAATAACTTCTTCTTTTTAAATGGAGAGGGAGAAGTAACATGGGATTGACTTACCTTTCAAAAGAGGTGACTGAAGATTTTACCAGAAGAGAAAATTTGAATAAGAAAACAATAAACTATTGACCGTTATCTCTCTCTCTCTCAGCTTTAGGCATTTCCCACTCCACCTTTCTTTTAGCCTTATAAGCCAAGTTTGTTCATATCAAACACTATAAATCTACAGCAATTGCAGACCCTCAACCTTACATTCATTGTTACAATGGCATCAACTTGCATTCAACTCTCCCTCTCTTTTCTCTTGCTTCTTCTCATCTCACAATTCTCATGGGCAACGTATGCAAACAACCACCTTCACTTATCTTCAGCTGCTTACTTCCCAAAGCAGCAAGCAGAAAAGCTCATAAAAAGCCTCAACTTGTTCCCTAAAGATTCCATCAACATTGCCCCCCATGACCCTTCATTTGCAGCCCCCACAATTGTAGAGAAATCGTTCAGTTTCCCTTCTCTGGGTTACTCTGGCCCTTCAGTCGCAGATCTTGGTCACCATGCTGGTTACTATAGTCTTCCACATTCCAAAGCAGCAAGGTAGGCCTTAAAATGTTGACCATATAACAAACTAAATTAGTTTCTTGGCTTTTAATTGGTTTGGTTGTGATTATACTGGGAATATATACAGCTCTAATACTTCTCTTTTTCAATGATTTCGTGGGGTTGTTTATTATTTGCAGGATGTTTTATTTGTTCTTCGAATCAAGAAACAACAAGAACGACCCTATTGTCATATGGTTGACTGGAGGGCCAGGGTGTAGCAGTGAACTGGCATTGTTCTATGAAAATGGTCCTTTCCACATTGCAAACAACTTGTCTCTAGTGTGGAATGACCATGGCTGGGACAAGGTATTGAAAATATAGTTCATTAATAAAGCTAGAAAGTAGAAACTAGAGAATGAGCTGGTATATTCCATTGCAGCGTAAATAGAATATACAATTTACAGTCTCCTTACAAGTAACAAGAATCTCATAGCATGAAATGTTTCGTTGATAAATTTCTTGAAGTAAGAACTACATAAGAAATATATATATATAAACACACACATACACGCTCATTTTGCTAGGTAAAAGGGTTGGGAAATTTGACCCTAAACATTCCTCATAAAAGGGAAAGAGGATGGGCCAATAGGCATAGAGGTAGGGCTATAAATAAGTCAAATCAAGTATCAAAAGTTCAAAATTGTTGATTAATTTTCTTTCAAATACAAGCTTGTTTATGAATTATGACTACTTGATTAACTTGTTCTTTTACCATATATAATAAACACTATGACAAAAATATTTTACCCCTTCATATATCTATACTAATAATAGAGTATCTTTAAAATTATTTTGAGTTAATAAGATAAAATAATTTTTGATGGTGAACTTATAAAAATTAGAGTCACCAACATTACATTATTAAAGACTATGTATAATTTTTACTACAAAATGAACTATTTATTAATTTATATAACCAATCAATTACAAATAATAAAAACATATTTATAAACTTGGATAATCCAATATCAAGTCTATATAAGTATATTTTTATATATATCTACATATAAATGTATAGTATTATATTTATTTCATTTGAGCCTCATGTTCATGACATAATATTATTGTTGAGATCAACATATTTAATAATCAAGCCTACAAGCCTAAACTTAGACTTAAGTTTTGGCTCACTTGAGAAATAAATGAATATAAACAAACTTTTCTCAAATTGAACCTAAGCTATTTATAAACAATTTGATAGTTGATAGGCTTAAGTGTTGGCTCATTTGTTAAATGAATTAGCATAAACATGATTTTTCTCAAGCTGAGTCCAAGCTATTCATAAAAAAAACTTAATTTATTTACTGCCCTACCTAAAGGCCATTGGCAATTGCTACTATATGTTGATAACAAAGCTTTCATCAGAATCATGAATATGCTGCAAATGTTCAGTCCCATTTTTCAACAGAGTTGATTGACAAACTTCTTTATGATCTTTTATGTGGGCTGACAAGAACAACATCAATTGCTTCTTAAAGTATTAAAACTGTAAATTGATGTCAGTATAGTATCTATACGGTCAGCTTTGTACATAGTAAGCTCAATTTTGTGTTAAAATCCTTTCCTGATGTACATATTTGTCAAACTACTCGATTTCTTTTTTCCACCTACTAATCATACAGTTTCTATTGTCTTTCGGCAGGCATCAAACCTTCTGTTTGTGGACCAGCCTGTTGGAACCGGTTTTAGTTACACTGCCGATGAGCATGACATTCGCCATGATGAAGGTGGCGTTAGCGATGACTTGTATGACTTTTTGCAGGTTTGTTTGTTTCCCATGTGTGTTGTGTGTGTGCTTTTCAATGAAAAAAGAAACAAGAATCATGGATTCATGCTTGATTACATGTGATTAAAATTTGTCAGGATATGATTCTGAGATTCACCAACTTTTCTACATTGTCTCAGGCATTTTTCAAGGAGCATCCTGAATTTACTAAAAATGACTTCTACATAACTGGAGAATCATATGCTGGGCACTACATTCCAGCATTTGCTGCTCGGGTTCACCAAGGAAACAAAGCAAAAGAAGGAATTAATATAAACCTGAAGGTAGCTCTCAAATTTACCATTGGTTGCCTAGTCTCACTTCATCAGATATTTAACTCTAAATGCTTTAACAGGGATTTGCTATTGGTAATGGGTTAACCAATCCTGAAATCCAGTACAAAGCATACCCTGATTATGCACTGGATATGGGGTTAATTAAAAGTTCTGATTACAATAGTATTAACAAGATGCTTCCAGCATGTGAACAGGCAGCAAAAAACTGTGGTAATTCTTATTCTTATTTTCAAATTCCTTCTCATTCTTATTTCCTTATACATACAACATAAACTCTCAAAGATTTTTAATGGGGAAGATATATATATATATATATATCTCATTCAAGAAGGAACTGATTTCTCTAACGTTTATGACCTATAAGCAGTTTTAATTAGTTTGCAATTACTCTATCCTTGATCAATCATATGGGGCTGCATTGCCAGGCACTGATGGTGGAGATGATTGTGTAAATTCATATGTGGTTTGCAATGACATATTCAATCAGATCATGAACATTGCTGGTGGTATAAATGTAAGATGGCATATAATAACTACGATTTTGTAATTGTTGTGAAAGCGTTCAGATGTGAAGAAACAAAATTGCATGTTCAACTTTGATGAGAAACTTGTTTTATCTTTGATCTGCAGTACTATGACGTTAGAAAGAAATGTGAGGGGGACCTTTGTTATGATTTCTCGAGCATGGAGACATTCCTGAACCAGATGTCAGTTAGGAATGCTCTAGGGGTTGGGGATAGAGAATTTGTTTCATGCAGTAGTGATGTATATGATGCCATGCTGACTGACTGGATGAGGAATCTTGAAGTAGGTATTCCTGCTCTTCTAGAGGATGGAATCAAGGTGCTTGTGTATGCTGGGGAGTATGATCTCATATGCAACTGGCTGGGTAAGCCTCCATGGCTCAAAAGAAGGATGAACTTGAAATAAACATCTCGAAGAATATACTCGTCTTTCACAGTCTATCCTATTAATTTCTTTTTTCTTTGGGCAGGGAATTCAAGGTGGGTTCATGCCATGGAATGGTCAGGACAAAAACAGTTTGGGGCATCCCCAACTGTTCCATTTGTAGTTGATGGTGCAGAAGCAGGATTGCTAAAGAGCCATGGGCCTCTCACTTTCCTCAAGGTTTCTCTCTCTCTCTCTCTCTCAGAGTGTGTGTGTGTCACTTTGTATTCTGACTTAACCAAATTGGTTCCATGTCACAACACATAGGTCCATGATGCTGGTCATATGGTTCCAATGGATCAGCCTAAAGCTTCACTACAGATGCTGATGAGCTGGATGCAAGGGAAACTAACCATGACTGAGACAGAAGATAGGGTTGCTCCGAAGTGATGGCCTCAACAAACCCAGAATCCTCTTTCTAGCATGTGCCTACATTTATGGATTTCAGGAATGGTATCCGGGTAGGACTGGTTGTGATATGTTTGTCCACCAGTGATCTCAAGGTCTTGTTTTCAACAACTCCTTAAAAATTTTATTGCTAGAATGGAGTTTTCTGAGGAACAGTTCATAAAGATTATTTTAGACATATGAATGTTCAGTGAATACACGTTTACCATCATATGCCATACATTAATTTGGCCTATAGATACTGTCATATATTATTATTATGTTATGACATATGCACAGTTGGCACAAAAGTGATCATGATTCTTTGATTTGTGAGATCATTGACTGGCTATTAACTAAGAGCTTGGAAATTCTGGCATCATGGGAAGACGCTCAGAATCTGTAAAATCAACTTATAGCAGGACCTATATAGAAACTATAGCAGATGTTCAGCTCCAATTTATCTAAATTATAAGAAAATTAATATATGATCCCAAGAGAAAGCCATTGATTGAAAGGCACCATTATAAATTTGTATGCTTTTAAAATATTCAAGTTCCCAACTTCCACGAATCAGGAAGAGGGGGCTGTGGTTATTGTCATTGATTCACTCTGGCATGCATATACAATAACTAAATATGAAATATGGTTTGTAATTGTTATTAAATGATTGCAAGTTGTGCAAAGACTGTACTTCTTCAGAGGGGTTAAAACTGAAGCTTATCATATATGTTTGTATCTCATCATAATTTACATCCCAAAGATGAATTCTCATACATTAGAAACAGAATTGGAACTCACAAAACTCATCAACAATCTCAGTCTCGATACCTGTGAAAAAAATCTGCTGAGCAAAGCTTGCTTTTCTTTTTCTTAAATCCCTCTTAACACTGAGACAAGGCAATCAAAACCATACCTCCCAACTATAATAAGAAATGACAGAAGCCATCTACCTTAGATTAGTACATAGAAGTCCAAGTGATAGCACAATATGTGAAAACAGTTAACAACCAACTTGTTTTCCATATAATTCTCTTAATGACTCAATTGCAGGCTGAAAACCTGTTCTCAAAGCAACAACGGAAACGACTCGCAGATGTTGTGCATTACCATTCTTTGGTCTAGACAGTGTCATTTTAAACATCTCTCCCTCAAGAATTCTACTAGCAGATACAGCTGCATAAAACATTAAAAAAGAATCAGGACATTGGTCATGTTTGGTGTCCCAACTTCCAAAAAATTCTTCCAAGATGGGCAGGCATATGAGAAAGAGGTTAAATCTCATGGAGGCTTTCATGGAAGACTAAAGTTCTAAAGTGCACAATGCATTCCAGGTGATGATCACAGATCAATTTGCTTGAATACAACAACAGCGCCTTAGTCCCTAACTTTTGGGGATGACTATAGATCCTCAATAGACTAATTGGATCTGAACACATGTATTTTTCTTTGCCACTCTACCCTATCTATAGTCAAACTCTTTATCAACAATTTACTTAAGTATGACAATTAAATATGATCCATGAGAAAACTAAAAACCAGTTGTCCAATACACCCAAAAACTTATGATTCAATGTTGAGATTTTCAAAATATGAATTCTATAACAAGTTATTGGGTAGTGTAACATTGCTTAATGTTACACTTTAAGTAACTCTAATTAATGTTACACCATCCAATAATTTGTTATAAAATTCATATTTTGAAAATCTTAACGTTGAATTACATGTTCTACATGTTTTTAACATATATTTTGAAAATCTCAATGTTGAATTACATGTTTTACATGTTCTTAACATTCATGCCAATTTTCATGTTAATTGGATGTTATTTACCATTCGATCCATAAACTCATCTTTTATGTATTATTTTAAACTACAAAAACTTGAATTTAAACAATATACAAATATAATGTAATCCAGTGATAGATTTGTCGAAATTTGCATCTAATTAAAAAATATTGAACAGTATAACATTGCTTAAAGTTATGCCTGTGTAACTTTAAGCAATGTTATACTATTAAATATTTTTTTAATTAAATGTAAATTTTGATAAATCCACCAGGTGTAACTTGAATATATATATATATATATATATATATATATATATATATAAGTTGAGTTCAAGTTACATGCACTTGGTGTAACTTTAAGGTAAATGAGTTAGAAAGCAATAAATAGTCAACTATGTTTTTTTTTAACCATTAGATATCTTAGAGATGACTATAGATCCTCAATAGACTAATTGGGTCTGAACACATGTATTTTTCTTTGCCACTCTACCCTATCTATAGTCAAACTATTTATCAACAATTTACTTAAGTATGACAATTAAATATGATCCATGAGAAAACTAAAAACCAGTTGTCCAATACACCCAAAAACTTATGATTCAATGTTGAGATTTTCAAAATATGAATTCTATAACAAGTTATTGGGTAGTGTAACATTGCTTAATGTTACACTTTAAGTAACTCTAATTAATGTTACACCACCCAATAATTTGTTATAAAATTCATATTTTGAAAATCTCAACGTTGAATTACATGTTCTACATGTTTTTAACATATATTTTGAAAATCTCAATGTTGAATTACATGTTTTACATGTTCTTAACATTCATGCTAATTTTCATGTTAATTGGATGTTATTTACCATTCGATCCATAAACTCATTTTTTATGCATTATTTTAAACTACAAAAACTTGAATTTAAACAATATACAAATATAATGTAATCCAGCGATAGATTTGTCGAAATTTGCATCTAATTAAAAAATATTGAACAGTATAACATTGCTTAAAGTTATGCCTGTGTAACTTTAAGCAATGTTATACTGCTAAATATTTTTTTAATTAAATGTGAATTTTGATAAATCCACCAGGTGTAACTTGAATATATATATATATATATATATATATATTTATATAAGTTGAGTTCAAGTTACATGCACTTGGTGTACCTTTAAGGTAAATGAGTTAGAAAGCAATAAATAGTCAACTATGTTTTTTTTTTAACCATTAGATATCTTAGAGATGACTATAGATCCTCAATAGACTAATTGGGTCTGAACACATGTATTTTTCTTTGCCACTCTACCCTATCTATAGTCAAACTCTTTATCAACAATTTACTTAAGTATGACAATTAAATATGATCCATGAGAAAACTAAAAACCAGTTGTCCAATACACCCAAAAACTTATGATTCAATGTTGAGATTTTCAAAATATGAATTCTATAACAAGTTATTGGGTAGTGTAACATTGCTTAATGTTACACTTTAAGTAACTCTAATTAATGTTACACCATCCAATAATTTGTTATAAAATTCAAATTTTGAAAATCTCAACGTTGAATTACATGTTCTACATGTTTTTAACATATATTTTGAAAATCTCAATGTTGAATTACATGTTTTACATGTTCTTAACATTCATGCCAATTTTCATGTTAATTGGATGTTATTTACCATTCGATCCATAATCTCATCTTTTATGCATTATTTTAAACTACAAAAACTTGAATTTAAACAATATACAAATATAATGTAATCCAGCAATAGATTTGTCGAAATTTGCATCTAATTAAAAAATATTGAACAGTATAACATTGCTTAAAGTTATGCCTGTGTAACTTTAAGCAATGTTATACCGTTAAATATTTTTTTAATTAAATGTGAATTTTGATAAATCCACCAGGTGTAACTTGAATATATATATATATATATATATATATATATATATATATATATATATATAAGTTGAGTTCAAGTTACATGCACTTGGTGTAACTTTAAGGTAAATGAGTTAGAAAGCAATAAATAGTCAACTATGTTTTTTTTTAACCATTAGATATCTTAGAGATGACTATAGATCCTCAATAGATTAATTGGGTCTGAACACATGTATTTTTCTTTGCCACTCTACCCTATCTATAGTCAAACTCTTTATCAACAATTTACTTAAGTATGACAATTAAATATGATCCATGAGAAAACTAAAAACTAGTTGTCCAATACACCCAAAAACTTATGATTCAATGTTGAGATTTTCAAAATATGAATTCTATAATAAGTTATTGGGTAGTGTAACATTGCTCAATGTTACACTTTAAGTAACTCTAAGTAATGTTACATCACCCAATAATTTGTTATAAAATTCATATTTTGAAAATCTCAACGTTGAATTACATGTTCTACATGTTTTTAACATATATTTTGAAAATCTCAATGTTGCATTACATGTTCTACATGTTCTTAACATTCATGCCAATTTTCATGTTAATTGGATGTTATTTACCATTCGATCCATAAACTCATCTTTTATGCATTATTTTAAACTACAAAAACTTGAATTTAAACAATATACAAATATAATGTAATCCAACGGTGGATTTGTCGAAATTTGCATCAAATTAAAAAATATTGAACAGTATAACATTGCTTAAAGTTACGCCTGTGTAACTTTAAGCAATGTTATACCGTTAAATATTTTTTTAAGGTATATGAGTTAGAAAGCAATAAATAGTCAACTATGTTTTTTTTAACCATTAGATATCTTAGAGATGTAACTTTAAGCAATGTTATACCGTTAAATATTTTTTTAATTAAATGTGAATTTTGATAAATCCACCAGGTGTAACTTGAATATATATATAAGTTGAGTTCAAGTTACATGCACTTGGTGTAACTTTAAGGTAAACTAGATGATATCCCGCACGATGCGCGGACTACTTTACAATTTCATTTGAAATCATTTTTATGTATATTAAAATCTACATATGATACTTAATACTTATTTTGTTGTATAATATTTATGTTTACCCACAATATTGTTAAATACTTTGAAACTTGATTTTTTTTTTTTAATTCATAATTTATTTTAAAAAATTGTATAACATTGTAAGATTATAATATATTATAATATTTACCATTAAAAGTAGATTTTATTTTCCAAATTGATTAAATGATTTTGAAATCTACAAATAAGAATTTAAAATATAAAATACTTTTATATCCTAAAATTACATAAATTTAAGCAACCTACCGAACACTTTCTCAATCACTCTATTCTCACAATCAAATATGGAGACCTTGATCATAAACACCCAATTAATTATCTCAATGGAATTAAGGAAATCATTTGTAAGTATCAACATAAAGAGAACGTGATTAAACAAAGAGAAATTTGCTAAAAACACATTCATTTATCAAAATTCAATTGACTTTAGTTGGGCTTCTGTATCCTTTAAAAAAAAGCGAAAAATACTTTTAAGTCACCATCGATTTTTGTTTTTACCACTATGGCTACATACAAAGAAACCTACAAATTATGAATTCTAACACAAAATTAAAAAAAAAAAAAAAAGCTAACTTCATAAATAATCAATTAGAAGGTTTCTTTTTCTTTTTCTTTAGTTCTAAAATAAAATATATTTATAACTTTCCCAAACCAAAATCTCAAACACTGAAAGACTCCAAGCGAATCATAACCTTTACAAAATCTACAATGTCTGACTTCAATATCAAAATCGTAAGCTACCGTCACTGAATAAAAAATGCAAGCCCCCTTCCTTGGTCATAGCCTACTCATACGGGTTACAATCAAATGATACTGCAACATTGGAGTTAAGTAGGTGTCATTGAAAGGTCGAAGCTAAATGACATCATTTTTTGTCTAAGTGTACTTGAGATAGGATGATATGAAAGGCTATGGACATATGTATATAAATGAGTAAAAGTGAAAAGGATGAATGGAAATACAAAGAGTTTTTTGTGTGTGTGAGAGATGGAAGGTCTTGAAACATTGAACCAAATGAAATAAATAGTAGTTTTAAAACATTGAACACAAAATGTAACAAAAATTAGTCTTGAAACATTGAACCAAAGGAAATAAAGAGTCTCCACTTTTAAATTTGTTCTTATCTCTAATATGGCTTAAGGGTATCTCAATTCTCTTCATAGAGTGCGTCACATGACAAAACCTCATGCTCTCTTGCATGAGGTCTCTGCTTTTATATATATATATATTGATGAGTTAGAAAGCAATAAATAGTTAATTTTTTTTTTTTTTTTTAACCATTAGATATCTTAGAGATCTATGGTGTAAAAATGGTATAACTTCTATAGAGTTACACCACCAAATATTTTTTTAATTAGATGTGAATTTTGATAAATCCACTGTTGGATTACATTATTTTCGTATATTATTCACGCTTACAAAATTTAAAGATGATCAAAGATCAATAGCCATGTTATCAATCAATTGTTTAAATTCAAGTTTTTGTAGTTTAAAATAATGCATAAAAGATGAGTTTGTGAATCGAATGGTAAATTACATTTGATTAGCATGCATGTTAAGAACGTATAGAACATGGAATTTAACGGTTGGATCTTCAAAATATGAATTCAATAGCAAGTTATATAGGTTGGGTTCAAGTTACACCTGATGGATTTATCAAAATTCATATCTAATTAAAAAATATTGGGTGGTGTAACATTACTTAAAGTTACATTTGATGTAATTTTAGGTAATGTTATTGTGGGGGGTACGAGACCGGGAAGCCCATGTCAACGTCTACGATTGGGCCAAGGGCCCAAACCAAGGAAAAGACCCTCCTCGGCCACGGGAAAGACCCTCCTCGGCCATAAATGCAGCCGAGGAGGAGCAACCTGTTGCTGGTAATGACACCCCGAGTCATTTCGTGGAACAGGAAAGGTACTAGAACAGCAAAGGACGTGGGAAATAATGGAAATATCTAAGGGAAAAGCTGCCATCACTGCATTAAGTATTCTGTACCTGATAGAGTCATGCTTTTCAGCCTTTGCAACCACTCCCAACTACTTTGGGTATGGGTTGATGGGACAAGTATCAGGCCTATGAATCTAAACCTACACGTGGACGTTTAAGGGAGAGGGAAAGCTAGTATAAAAGGAGGAAGAAGCAATCCAGGAAGGCGGGACTCTCTCCGGGCCCAAGTATAGGAGCCACCCAAACTGTGCCGGGGAGAAAATCTTCTTGGATAAGCTCAGTTCACTTCTGAGCGATTATCATGAACACCATGACTAACGATTGTCCGTCCACTAAGGCCTAGCTTTTTAGTCCACTCTATACAAATTCATTGTATCGGGCCTGCCAGTCCAAGATCCCACACACCATGTGGTTAGAGGGCTGAAGAATGAGACTCTACAGTTATATATATATATATATATATATATATATATATAGGGTTGGGTTTAAGTTACACCTAAGAGCATTCCCATCAGCTCTCTAAAAAAAAATGCCATTTTGACACATCAAAAACCAACTTTATCATTTTAACACATCATTTTACAACATATCATTTATCAGATGTTCTATACTACAATTCTATACATTAAAATAATATTTACTATACATTAAAATAATATATTACCCCCTTCCCATTCCTATCACTATCTTCATCATCATCACCAACGGCCACCATCGACGGCCACCACCGGCATAAACACCGACGGCCACCACCGGCAACAACCCCGACGGCCACCAACGCCACCTCAAAAAAAAAAAAAAAAAAAAAAACATAACTAGAGAGACCAAACCGGCACAAACCCACATCCTAAACCTACCACCGGCACAAACCCACATCCATCACCGGCACAACCCACACCACCACCGGCACAAACCCACATCCACCTACGCCACCTCAAAAAAAAAAAAAAAAAAAAAAAAACACAACCAGAGAGACCAAATTCAACAAACCCACATCCATCCACCAAATCAAACAAACCCACATCCCAAACCGGCATAAACACCGACGGCCACCACAGGCAACAACCCCGACGGCCACCAACGCCACCTCAAAAAAAACAAAAAAAGAAAAAGAAAAACACAACCAGAGAGACAAATTCAACAAACCCACATCCATCTACCAAATCAAACAAACCCACATCTCAAACCGCCTCCGTCGCCGTCGTTGATGGAAGTTTTCACTTCCGGCCACCGTGTCCTTCACACTGGAGTTCCTCTTCGTCGCAAAGTGGGTCGTGATCTGTGGCGAGCCGGGCGGTCTCTGTCTCTCGGCGTGGCGAGATCGGCGATGGCGAGATTGGCGTGGTGAGATCGGCGATGGCGAGAGGGCCAGAACAGAGAGAGCGAGAGATGTAAAGGGAGAGACATTCCAGAACAGAGAGAGCGAGAGAAGGAGACGGAGAGAAATGAGAGACATCTGATAGAAGGAGAGAGAAAAAATGGATTAAATAAGGTGAACAGTGTATAGCATTTGTCTCCGTACCGTCTCATATTTGAGACGGTACTGTAGCCATGTCTCAAATTTTTTGAGATCTGGAAGAGCTGATGAAGGGTGGTTTTTGTTATTTGGTGTGCCAAATGCCAAATATTTGGCATTTGGCACACCTGATGAGAGTGCTCTAATGTAACTTTAAGCAATGTTATGCAATGCTTACAAAATTTAAAGATGATCAAAGATCAATAGTCATGTCATTAATCAGTTGTTTAAATTCAAGTTTTTATAATTTAAAATAATGCATAAAAGATGAGATTATGGATTGAATGGTAAATTACATTTGATTGACATTAAACTTGGAATGCATATTAAGAACATATAGAACATGAAATTCAACGGTTGGATTTTCAAAATATGAATTCAATAACAAGTTATTGAGTGGTGTAACATTTCTTAATTAATTAGATGTGAATTTTAATAAATCCACTAGATGTAAATTGAATCCAACCCATATATATGGGTTGGATTCAAGTTAATCCCTAGCCATTGAAGACTAAACTTCTTATACATTACAAATTACAATGGCATCAACTTTCATTCAACTCTCTCTCTCTTTTCTCTTACTTCTTTTCACGTCACCATTCTCATGTGCATTACATGCAGACCACCCTCTTCACAAGATTTACTACTCCCAAAAACAGCAAGCAGAAAAGCTCGTAAGAAGCCTCAACTTGTTCCCTAAAGACTCCATTAGCATTGCAACCCATGACCCTTCATTTGTTGCCCCAAAGATGGTAGAGAAATCGTTTAGATTTCCTTCTCTGAATTGTTCTGGCCATTCAGTTGAAGATCTTGGTCATCATGCTGGTTACTATAGTCTTCCACATTCCAAAGCAGCAAGGTAGGCCTTAAAATGTTGAACATATAAAAAAGTTCCTTGGCTTTTATTCGGTTTGATTGTTAGAATACTGGGAATATAAATAGTTCTAGCTAGTACTTTAAAAAAAAAAAAATGATTTCGTGGGGTTATTTAATATATGCAGGTTGTTTTATTTGTTCTTCGAATCACGTAACAACAAGAACGATCCTGTTGTCATATGGTTGGCTGGAGGGCCAGGGTGTAGCAGTGAACTGGCTGTGTTCTTTGAAAACGTTCCTTTCCACATTGCAAACAACTTGTCTCTAGAGTGGAATAACTATGGCTGGGACATGGTATATATTTAATATATAATTCATTAAGCTAAAAAATCAGCTAGTATTTTCTATTGCAGCATAAATTTTATCTGTATTTTGCATAATTTCCTTACAAGTTACAAAACTGTCCCAAAAGGATTATTCTAATAAAAACATTGAATCGTTCCTCTTTTAATTAAAAAAGAAATTATAGGCCAATATATATATATATATATATATATATATTTATATAAAGGAGAGAGGACATGCGAATTAGCCTAGCTAGAGGCCATTAGCAATTGCTAGTTGATGGCTTGATGCTGCATGTTGATAGCAGAACTTTAATAAAAATTATGAATATGCTGAAAATGTTTCGTACTTTTTTTCAACAGAGTTTATTGACAAGCTTCTTGATGATCTTTTATTTGGGCAGACAATAATATCAATTACTTCATAGCATATTAAAACATTAAATTTCAATTGTTTGGTAGTTTCCAACAGAAACACTCGGGTTCATATTCTCCCTCCCCTGTTGTAACTATCAAAATATCGAAAAAAAAAAAAAAAAAAAAAACTTTAAATTTCATGGTAGTATAACATCTACACCGTCAGCTTTGTACATGGCAGGACGTTGTGTTAAACCTTTCCTTATGTACAAACTTTTCAAGCTACTCGATATCTTTTTACCACCTACTAATCAATAAAACTTTTACTGTCTTTTGTCAGGCATCAAACCTTCTGTATGTGGACCAGCCTGTCGGAACTGGATTCAGTTACACTACTGATGAGAGTGATATTCGCCATGATGAAGAAGGTGTTAGCAATGACTTGTATGACTTTTTGCAGGTCTGTTTGCTTTCCCATGTGTATGTGTGTGTTTCCATGACAAAAGAAACAAGAATCATGCATTCATGCTTATCTTCAATTCGACGAGTTTGATCTTTTCTTTAGAGGGTAATACATGTGATTGGAATTTGTCAGGATAGGATTCTGAGGTTAAGATTCACAAACTTTTCTGAATTATTTCAGGCATTTTTCAAGGAGCATCCTCAATTTGTTATAAATGACTTCTACATAACAGGGGAATCATATGCTGGGCATTACATTCCCGCATTTGCTACTCGCATTAACCAAGGAAACAAAGCACAGGAAGGAATTCACATAAACTTGAAGGTAGCTTTCAGATTCAATCAGATTTATTTGCTTTAGTCCCACTTTATCAGATATTTAATTTACTCATATGCCTCAACAGGGATTTGCTATTGGAAATGGGCTAACCAATCCTGAAATCCAGTACAATGCATACACTGACTATGCTCTGGAAATGAATTTAATTAATAATACTGATTACAATAATCTTAACTTGAACGTTACAGAATGTGAACAGGAAGCAAAAAAGTGTGGTAATTTTTCTAATTCTTAATTTCAAATTACTTTTCATTCTTATTGCCTTATAGATACAACATCATATGACTCTCAAAGATTACTGATTTCTGCAACTTTTAAGATCTAGAAGCAGATTTAATTAGTTTGCAACTACTCTATCATTGTCCAATTTATCAATCATATGGAACTGCATTGTCAGGCACTAACGGAGGAAATGCTTGTAATACTTCATATTACACTTGCACAGCAATATTCGAGCAGATTGTAACACTGAACCCTGGTATAAATGTAAGAAATTAAAACAACTATCATTTTGTAGTTGTTATGAAAGCATTACATTGTGAAGAAAAAAGGCAGTTTTTTTCTATAAAAACATGACAAGAATAATTATACAATGTAGCACATAGCTTATAAAATACATTTTATGATTAAACAATCTAGCACAAGGCTTGTCAAAATAATCACCACGAAACTACATAATACATATTTACTTTGAGCAACAAAAACATCATTCCAAAACTAAGAACTTCAACCCAAGGCCACATGACAATGTTGACACAAAGCCGAAACTCAATCTGCTGACACAAAGCCGGAACTCAATCGCTAACACAAAGCGAAACTAATCTGCCGACACAAAGCTGGAACTAATTCGTCGACACAAAGCTAGAACTCAATAACCATCACAAAAGATGGGTGCTAAGATACCAATTTCAAACAAACTATAGTATCTAACTAAGTAATCACCGGGTAATCACACATCACAACCAAAGGGTAAAAACATAAAGAGCTCACAGTTTATATGAAATCAAAACATAGTTCAATTCCAAGTAGTTTCACAAAAAACCTTTAAAATACCCAATATATTCACAGGGATCTCAAAGCCTTCAAACTCATTTCTTGTCAAGAAGATTTTGCATCAATTTTCCCAAATATCACAAGTCAAGATAAAGCATCTTTAAATTTTGCAAACAATGCAATAAATCCATAAAATCCATTACTACGAATTAAATCAAAGATGCTTGTCTTTTCCATGTTAACAAATCATGCATTTCCCCATATGCAATAACAAATATGATGCACTTTTCATACATAATCATATATGTTAAGGTTACAACATGACACTTATTAGGAAAAATATAGTTTTGCATAAGCAGTTTTCCAAAATATGTTTAACCCAAAAAACAACGTTTATGCAACATGGTTATTTTCCAAAAATCCCATTAAAAAGCTACTTACCTTGCAACCCACAAAAAGTCTAATTCTCCAAGCTTCGAAGGAGATTAGCTAGAACCTAAACAATACCAAGCAAACCTATCACGAAAAGCATAAAGCTTGACATTGCATCTAGCTACGAATTAGGAATCACCAAATAAACAATTAATTAGTCAAGCCTAAATATTTAATCTCACAAATAGTGGATTCCACTTCCAAAGTTTCTCAACAATTTAATTTACAAGGCATCGACTCCAATTTGTAAACTTAAGTCATTCAAGGTATCTCTCTAACATCAAAACCTCAACACTTTATAAGTAATTCCCACAAGAATTACACAACATCATCAAGAGACCCATGAAAACAAAATCACAATATCCTCCAAGATAAACAATTTAAATCTTTAACTAACTCCAAATAAATAATAAAAATGATATATACCAACTATTTCACATTAGAAATCCAAAACCCCCAAATCATCACCATAACAAACCTTAGATCGCCACCATTTGTAAAAACCATAAAATCCACTCATCAAATAAATCCACCAAGTCAAAACCCATAGACATAAATCACATGAATATCACTTCCAAAACTTAGATTAGAAAAACCTCTAGCAAAATATGAAAACCCACCAAAATATAAGAGCTTTTACCTTAAATAAGATGAGTTGTAGGACCTTAAGAGGTTCCTATGGAGTTTTTACGGTAAAACTCGCCAAAAAAATAATTGTGGAGGTGGTGGAGTATGCACTAGTGGGAGTGTGAGAGAGGGAGATATGAGTGTGTTTGTGTAAAAGAAAGAATAGAGAAGAGAAAAAGAAGGGTATGGTCGGCCAAGGGAGAGGGAGAGATATTTTGTGAGAATGAGTGGTGGGGAACAAATGGGGTGGGTGGGGGCACGGGGGTCTCCAAAAAAAAATTGGTATTTTTTTTAATTTTTTTTTATTGAGTTGGGGCATTACACGACCTACTCGCAACCTAAGCTGATTGCGAAGTCCACGTGGTAGGTGTTTGTCTAAGAGTGCAACCATGCATCTCGCGACTATCACACGACCTTAAGGGGCAAATAGGTCGCAAGTTGCACAATCTCTATACTCTGTAATTGCACCTACCATTGCCAATCTGCTAGCACACACATACGGTTGTGAGGCGTGGCAAGACGCTTCAGGTGTGTATTGACCAAACCTTAGAAACCCTAAGGGTGCCAACAGAGTGAAGCCATTCCTTTGTATGAAAAGAGAGAGCTTTTTTTCTTAGAGAAAAACCAAGTTTTTCATCTCCCTTTTCCATCTCTTTCATTCCATTGATAGAGATTCTGTAAACACATTCTTCATCCATAAAGACATACTTGTGAGTGAGTGAATAGCTAAGGAAACTTGAGGAGCCACAACTTAAATCCAATCTTCATTGGTGGTGATTCCATTGAAGCTTCAATGGAGGGTCTCTGGTAAGCTAGGAAGAGAAAGGACTTGGTGAAGCCGGTTGCTAGCTAGAGCTTGGAGGGCTCAAGTACATGTAGGAGTTTAGGCTTGGAGGGCTCATTGTGTCCTTAAAGTCACTTTTTTTATCTTACCTTTTGAGTAAAAGTTTAATAAAATATGATTTTTTTTTTGGTTGTCTAAATAAGAAATTTGATAATTTCGGTAGTTATAAATAATTTTTTTCTTTATATGAAATTTAGGGCCTGTTTGAGATTCGCTTATTTTGTTAAAACTGAAAGTATTGTAGATAAAGGTAAAAGTTAGATGAAATAGTACAGTGGGGCCCATGAATAGTATCAAAAAGTATAGTGGGGCCCATGAATAATAGCAAAAATAAGCTGAATAGTAAAATAAGCAGAATAGTAAAATAAATTGGCTTTTTAATTTTTACCAAACACACACTTAATATGATAATTTTTAATAGGTAATTATGGTACTTATTAATGGTCATTTATATTAACTGTGACAAGAAACTTTTTGAGTTTTTGAGTTATTTAATTTTTATGAAATGAATCTTAGGGAGAGTTTAAACATAAAATGTAATTTGAATTTGACTATATAAATAATATATGTGGGGGCAACATGCGTTCGGCCCGTTTCAGAGGTAGGTTGCGTCCAGCCCGTTTCTGAGGTGGGCTGAGGACATTAGGTTGTCCACGCTAGAGGAGTGAGCTCGGCCTGAAAACAGACAAGTCGTGGAAGGCCCAGTGTCTAGAACCCATAATTCCCGACTAGGTGCCAACATGCTTCCAAGGAGCTAAATTGTTATCGGGCACAAGTTTGAAGTAGTCTGACATAATCAAACTGATGGGACCCGTTGCAGATTCCAAATTTAATAGAGGGGAATAGTGCCATAGACTCAAAGAACCACTTGGACCTTTGATTTGGTAGGTCCCACACACGTATGGAAGATTCTGTCATGACGAAGGATCCACTAACAAGAGAGTATAAAAGAAAAAGGAGGGAGGATATTTGGGGGTTGGAAAAATTGGGGAGTGAAAACACGAGAGGAATGGGAGGTATACTATAGGGAACTAAAAGGGTAGCTCGGTCAAAGGGTCACATCCTTGGCCAAGGCTTTTAAATCAGATTTGGTGAACCATTTTGGAGACCCAACCCAGCATAGCCAACAACTACTCTTGGGACCTCCCATCGTGGGCTAAAAGCATCCCCTAAAGAAAACAAATAGATTGAGGGCCTAAATCCAATTTGCAGAGTTTTTGGGGCTTGGCTGCTACAATATATATATATAAAATAATGACATAAGTGTCTAAATTCAATAAGGATGTGATGTAAAACTCATGTTTTACACCCTCTAATTCAAACATGCCATATTAGTTACAATTTAATGAATGAGGAGTGCTACACACAATTAATCCTCAGCAATACACTGTGCTCTCTTTGATCAGACCAGTTGGTACCCACCGTGGCTCTCTCTCTAGTTCTCCCAAACCCTCTATTGGCCAAAATCTTATTTTCTTTGATCTCATTTTCTTTAGAACCTATATTCTCTACAAAACAATTGAAACCCTAGAAAGCTGAGTCTTTTGGCTAAATATTGTTAAAATTAGAGTTTATAGACTTTGTGTACTGTGTAAAATTTTTTGTGGCTGTATCATTACTTATATTGGGAGACCTTGAAAATTTATGTGGCAAAATATTATAAGATTAACCAAAAGTCAAATGTCTTTGGTTTTATATATACCCAAATATTGAATTCTATTATTGCGATAGTCATTAATAATATATTTTTTATCTAATATTAAATTCAATACGCTAGTCATTAATAGGTAATTATGGTAGTCATTAACAGTCTATTATTTTAATTGTGGTAATAATCTAATATAGTGTTTAAACATAGCATATAATTTAAACTTAACTATCACATGGTCACCACCGTATGTTCTTGGTGCGATGGTCACTCTACAAGTATAATTGCTTGTAGGGTGTGGGGGGTAAGGGCTGGGGTTCAAGTCTCTAGGAGGGAGCTTCACACACATATACACTTAGATTAGGCTAGAGTAGATTCTATCTTGTAAAAAAAAAAAAAAAAAAACTATCACATGGTCGAATTATGACTCATGATAGTTTGAAGCGAATACAGTGTGTATATTTTAGATTTTGACTTCCCTATGAGTTTGAAGCAAACAATGTTATCCTTTATCAATTGGAATCTTTATTTAACAATGAGTAATTTATTGTATTTGCTAGCTTATTTCCTTAAGGGAGATAGAAAGTGAATTTAATCAAACAAGTTGACTTATTATTATTATTTTTAAATTAGATTACTTGATTAAAGTCAATTTTTTATCTCACCTTTTAAGTAAGCTAGTAGTTAACCTTGACAAAGTTTAAAAAAATATGATTTTTTTTAATGGATTTCTACATATCAAATTTGATAATTATGGTAGATATAATTTTTTTTTTTTCTATATGAAATTTAACATGATAATTTTTAATAGGTAATTATGGTACTTTTTAATGGTCTTTTATATTAACTGTGGCAAGAATATATTTGAGTTTATTTATCTAATTTTTAGGAAACAAATCTCATCAAGATTTTAAACATAGAATGTGATTTGAATTCGACTATAAATATATATATATATATATATATATATATATATATATATATATATATTAAATAATGACATAATATTGTGAGACCATTTTTATTGGAAAAAATATTATAAAATCAACTAAAAGTCAAATGTATTCAATTTTATATATATTCAAATATTGAATTCGATAATTATGATAGTTATTAATAATATTTATATTTTGTCTAATATTAAATTCAATATGGTAGTCAATTAATAGGTAATTATGGTAGTAATTAATGGTCTGTATTTTAATTGTGGAAACAATCTAAGAGCATTAGCATTGGAGAATGCTAATGCCATATCTAAGGACTTTTTGGCATTTTATGCTTCAAAATCGTTTGCATCAGAGAATTGTAAACCCAACTATTGAAAATTTTTTGCAATAGTGCTACAATACAATTCTAAAGTTAGAATTGTACTATAGCAGTATTCTAAAAAAATATATATATATATATTTTATTCACTTTTTCCGAATGAAATTTCTCTCTCCTCTATCTCATTATTTCAGTTCTCTTCTCTCTCTTCCTTCTCTGTTTCTCCATCTGCTCTCTCCTCTCTTCAGACAGCAGGTTCTTTGGTTGCTTTTTTTTTTTTTTTTTTGGGCGTGGGTGACGGCGTGGGTCAGTGGTGGTTGTGGTTTTTGGCGTGGGTCACTGTGGTGGTTGTGTTTTTTTTTTTTTTTTTTTTGGTTGTGACCGGTGCTTAAAGGGGTTGTGGGTCGTGGTTGGGTCCGGTGTTTAGGTCGTGGTTAGGTTGTGGCTGAAGTGGGTTGTTGGTTGTGGATCGGCGAAGCTTCACACGGCCTCTCTCTCATCTCTCATCGTGGATCGGCGAGCTGGGTTTGGATCGGTGGGTTGGGATCGGTTGATGGTGGGTTTGAAATGGTGGATCTGTTGATCGGTGGGTGGATCGGTTGGGTTGATCATCGGTAGCTCCGATGGTGGCTCCGGTGATGATTTTTTTTGAATGGGTTTGCTCCGATGGGTTTCAAATCGGCGGCGTGGGTTTCTGATCGATGGCTTGGGTTTGCTGATCAGTGGCTTGGGTGGTGGGTGTGGTGGCCGTTGTTTGCTCTAACTGGTTTGATGGTTTGTGTGTGTGTGGCTCTGTTGATGGTTTGTGTTTGTGTGTGTGGCTTTGTTGATGGTTTGATGGTTTGTGTTTGTGTGTGTGTGTGGCTCTGTGTGTGTGGTGATGGGTTTGGATAGGTTGATCGGTGTATCATGGGTATGTGTGTGTGGCTCTGTGTGTTGAACCAGTGCTAGAGGTTGAGGGAGAAAGAGAGGAAAAAAAAAAGACTGTTGGAAAGCCCAGGAAAACCAAGTCTGAAAAAAAGTGATGGTTAGAAAGAAATAATAAAGAAAGATTAAAAAATAATATTTTAATAAAAATAGAGTTTTGGGATGCTGGAGGTATTGTAAAATGGGATGGTATAATGATAAAGTGACTTTTTGGAATGGTAAAATAGAGTAGAATTGGAATTTTCCGATGCTGATGCTCTAATAGGGTGTTTAAATATAGGATATAATTTAAACTTAATTATCACATGGTCGAATCATGACTCATGAGAGTTTGAAGCGGATACAATGTGTATATTTTAGATTTTGACTTCCCTATGAGTTTGAAGCAAACAATGTTATCCTTTATCAATAGGAATCTTTATTTAACAATAAGGGTACGTTTGGTATGCTGTAATAACTCCTGTAATGGAATAGTTATTCATGTGTAATAATAATTCGATCATTTGGTTGCATCTTTATTATATGGATTAGTTATTACATTGGAATGACTATTCTTTAAATTGAAGAATAACTATTCCTCTTTAAAATGGATGTAATAGTTATTCCTTAGTATATATAATAGGTTTTAAAATTAATATATTTCCAAAAATATAAAGTTTCCTTATACATCATCTTTTACAAGCTTTCTATATGTAACAACCAAACTTATGAATAGTAATAGTTATTCCATTACAATGTTTTCTATTCCCAGTAATAAAGATTACTATTCCTAATGTAATCTACATTTAGTGTACCAAACGTACCCTAAGTAATTTATTGTATTTGCTAGCTTATTTCCTTAAGGGAGATAGAAAGTGAATTTAATCAAACAAGTTGACTTATTATTATTTTTTTTTAAAATTAGATTACTTGATTAAAGTCACTTTTTTTTATCTCACCTTTTAAGTAAGCTAGTAGTTAACCTTGACAAAGTTTAAAAAAATATGATTTTTTTTTTTTTTTTTGGGATTTCTACATATGAAATTTGATAATTATGGTAGTTATAAATATTTTTTTATATGAAATTTAATATGAAAATTTTTAGTAGGTAATTATGTTACTTTTTAATGGTCTTTTATATTAAATGTGGCAAGAATATTTTTGAGTTTTTTTTTTTTTAATCTAATTTTTAGGAAACAAATTTTATGGAAAGTTTAAACATAGAATGTGATTTGAATTTGACTATATATATATATGTTAAATAATGACATAATATTGTGAGACCATATTTATGGGGCAAAATATTATAAAATCAGCCAAAAGTCAAATGTATTGAGTTATATATATCTATATATATATATATATATATATATATATATATATATATTCAAATATTGAATTCGATGATTATGATAGTTATTAATAATATTTTATATTTTTTCTAATATTAAATTCAATATGATAGTCAATTAATAGGTAATTATGGTAGTAATTAATGGTCTATATTTTAATCGTGGAAATAATCTAATAGGGTGTTTAAATATAGGATATAATTTAAACTTAATTATCACGTGGTCGAATCATGACTCATGAGAGTTTGAAGTGGATACAATGTGTATATTTTGGATTTTGACTTCCCAATGAGTTTGAAGCAAACAATGTTATCCTTTATCAATTGGAATTTTTTACAAAGTCAGCATTTCATATTTTTTAAGTGAGAAATATCAGTAATATCATTGTATACATTTTTTTTTTTAAGAAACTACATCATTGTAGACTTTTGGTCTAGGAGTGTAACCATCACCAAATTGCCACTTGGTAGGATTAGACTTTTTTTTTTTTTTTAAAATCTTAATTAACTTAACTGATAAAGTCACTTGTTGTTAGGGCGATGCCAACATGATACAAGGGGGGCAATTGCCCTCTCTAACTTTGTAAAAAATGCCCTCATTAATCATGGTGATATATTCCTATGGAGCTTGACACTTTGACCCCCTCAATATGAAGAAAAAACTAAAAATAAAAGTGGGCCCACTCCCCCTTAAGCTTCGTTTGGGAGGAGGGAATGGAATGGAATGGAAATGAATGAAAAGAATCATTTTAGAATATTATTCCCTTATCTTATTTGGGAGTTTTAATGGAGAGAATGGAAAGCCCATTTCCTTATTTGGGAGTTTAAGTAGGAGGGAATGAAATTGGTAAGAGGGAACACTCATTCCTCTTTATTCCCTTAAAATCTCAAATTTTCATTCCCTCCAAAATTGGGAGGAATGGGAGGGAATGAAATTAGATTTAATGATTTTTTTACTAAAACTCCCAAAATACCCTTGTATATTCAACTCTTTATTTTAAAATAAAGGCCTAATAGTAATATTGTCATAAAATGATTCTATTCCATTCCCTCCATGTTGCTCCCAAATAAGATTACTTACATTCCATTCATTGTCATTCATTTCCATTCCTTTATTTTAAAACATCCAATCAAGATTACTTAATTCCATTCCATTTTTTTCCGTTCCTTTCCCTTATTTAAATACATTCTATTCCATTCCATTCATTTTCATTCCCTTATGATCATTCCATTCCATTCCATTCCCTTCCCTTCCCTTATGAACTCCCAAACGGAGGCTTAAAGAAACTTGCAATTCTTCTCTAAGGCCTATATGAAATTTGCTTACTAATAGGTTGCCCGTGAGTTATGTCTCCACGATAGTTATCTCTATTGTTTCCATGCTCCAACGACGGCATCCTAATAAAGGTATTTGTGAGTGTTAGTTGTATGTCATGTAATATTTGCTAAGTTTTCTGTCACTGGAATTGCTACCATCTCATATGTTAACCACTAGACCAGGATAAGTCAAGGCTCTGATACTAACTGATGCGGGATGTAGAAGCATCAAGAAGCAGAACATGTCTACTTTTAGAAAACAAGAAACAAAACACGTTTACTTCTGAGGTCATTGAATCCACAAGGGTTATTTAGACTTACGCATTCTCTTTGAAGGATATATATATATATATATATATATATATATATATATATATATATTTTTTTTTTTTTTCCTTTTTGGTAAACAAAAAAGCATAAGAGGGAAGGGTGTTAATTTCTAAGCGTCCAAGACAACGCAGAGACATGTGTACCAATGCATCATTAGTGGGAATCAAGGGACTTAAACCCAAAAATAAAGTCTTGTTGGCCCAATGCCTGGCGACTAAATCACCTGCTGTGTTCGTATATACTATGAATTTCCTGGTTAGCTAAATGCTTTAACTGAAAATTAAGCTCAGACCACTGCTTCAGATTCCCCTAAGAGGCCTACAAGCAATAATCTCACATGGTGTTGGAGAGCAAATTTTGTTAGCAAGAAAGTGTGCACTTTTTAACAAAATTGATTGAAATTGGTAATTTTCTGAATATATGAGGACAATGTATGGATACAATCCAAGTTTTCTCCAACATAGTAATCTGTTGTGACCTATAGCTGGACTTAGTTAATGAAATTTTTGATACACAGTAATGTGTAGTGGCCTGGACAATGAAATTTTCTAGTTGGTGCTCTGTTTTGTACACTTTAAATTTTTTTTAAATCTGGTAGGTAAAGTGTTTATGGGTACATTTTAATTAATAAAGCAATTAAACTATTAAAGAATCAAAATCATATTTACTTGTGCACTAGATGTGTGCCCCCAACCTGTTTGATAACTTTGATTAAGGATAAAAGAACACTAAACAACTTTTTCTTATTACCATGATATGGAGTAATTCTTTTGATTACCAATAACTTTGTGCCACAAAGTGTGAGTCTACTATCAATTTCTTTAATTTTTATTAACTCAATCATGAGAGCACATCATTCCAATATCCCTTTTATTATTTGAGATTGTGCTATTTTATTTTATTTCATTAAGAACACGCGTTCAACATTGATATGAGTAATGATTTTAGTAAGAATTAGCATTAATCATATGATGTTGAAAGGGGATACTTTTACTAAAATATGTTTGCGTTTTTTTTTTTTTTTTGATAAGAAAATATGTTTGTGTTGATGCATGCATAATGAGATTATTCCTCGTTGATTTTTTCTTTTTTCTTTTTTAAATTGTTTGGTCAGGTACTACCAACCTTAGTGTTGTATCACTATTCGATTTTAACTTCTTGATAGAGATGTACATGTGTTCCTATTTTGTTTTTCTCTCGTATACCTAAGATTTGGAGCTTTCTTAGCATCATACAACTACCGGTCAGCATTTCATATATATTTTTTTATAATCTTAATTAACTTAACTGATAAAGTCACTTGTTGTTAGGGCGACGCCAACATGGTACAAGGGGGGCAATTACCCTCTCTAACTTTGTAAAAAATTCCCTCACTAATCACGGTGATATATTCCTATGGAGCTTGACACTTCGACCCCCTCAATATGAAGAATAAATTAAAAATAAAAGCGGGCCCACTCCCCCCTTAAAGAAACTTGCAATTCTTCTATAAGGTCTATATGAAATTTGCTTACTAATAGGTTGCCCGTGAATTATGTCTCTGCAACAGTTATCTCTATTGTTTTAATGCTCCAACAACGACATCCTAGCAAAGATATTTGTGAGTGTTAGTTGTATGTCACGTAATATTTGCTAAGTTTTTTGTCACTAGAATTGCTACCATCTCATACGTTAGCCACCAGACCAGGATAAGTCAAGGCTCTAATACCAACTGATGCGAAATGCAGAAGCGTCAAGAAGCAGAACACGTCTACTTTTAGAAAACAAGAAACAAAACACGTTTCCTTTTGAAAATAATCTCGAATCCACAAGGGTCATTGAATCCACAAGGAGAAAGGGCTTGGAATCCACCAGAAAATAGAAAAACAAAAGTCTAAATTTTATTGATTGAAAAATTATTAAAAATATGTTTACAAACTTAGGTGCCTATTTAAGGGCTATGTAAAACTTGACAGATTAGAAAATATATTCTAAAATAACTCCTAATTAATACCTAACCATAATAGGAACCAAATTTGACGTAAAAAGCATTGAAAGCACCTAAAAACAAGGAAATAATAACCCTAACCCTAAAATAACGAAAATTACAAATTAAATACCAAAATTAATAAATTACAATAATTAAGTAGTAAATTGTGTCCTACATCACTATGAGTATGAAGCAAACAATGTTATCCTTTATCAATTGGAATCTTTCTTTAACAATGAGTAATTTATTGTATTTGCTAGCTTATGGAGATAGAAAGTGAGTTTAATCAAACAAGTTGATTTAGTCCCTAACCTTTTCGGGGTTTTCAATTTAATCCTTAACGTTTCGAATGTGTCAATTTAGTCCCTAACCTTTTGGTATTGTGTCAAATTAGTCTCAATCGTTAAGTGATGGATGAAAAATACTGATGTGACTAACAACCAAAATAAAAAATAATTTTTATGTCAACTTAGATGCCATCATTGCCATGTGTACTGCTGACCTAGATTAAACTAAAAAAATAAAAATAAAACCTAACTTAATGAAGACACCAAGTAAGCTTTGGATCTGGAACTAGAAGCAACGTTACTATCATCGAAGCACCTGCCCTGCCTCATAAATCATAACTGATTTTATATTACCCCTACCAAGTTGCTCTCCATTAACATCCCTTATCATAGTGAATGAACCACCATCTTGGAGATATACTATTCATCGTCATTGTGCTTTGTTGTCACAATCACCTTATCAACAAGGTAAACTGAGTAAAACCTAGCATCGAATTGACCAAATCATGCTAACATCTGCTCTGGCTTGTAATGCCTTATACTTCCATGAATTCGTTCGTCCCAGACCTTGCAAACCCAAATTGTTCACCAATTCTATAACCAAAAAATAATAACAAAAAATAAAATAAAAAATAAATCCCAAAATTTTCCTCACGTGCAAGAGGTAAACATTATCTAGTTCTGTTTTTAATCAGTGAAGTGTTTGATTTAAATTCCAAGAGATTGGAGCTCTTAAGTCTAAAATCTCAATGGAGCCAAATCCAGCAAGTGGGCCGGATCCAGCCCCGACCAGCCTAAACCTGACGAAACCGGTCTCGAAATCCTTTAATTCTCTGCTAGAAAATCTAGCAGCTCATGACCATATCGCCAGAGGACGCGAGCTGCTTCACAGCGACTCAAGCCATACAGCTCCTCCACTCGCTCTGACGAAGGACCTCACTTTGGCGATGACTACAAACCCTATGTCCCCCTTCCCCATCGGCAATCTGACCTTAGAAACAAAAAACCCACATAGATTTTGAGATTGTGATTCATTTAGGATTTTATCATGTTAGGACATATGTGTTTCACATGTTAAGAACATATGTCATGATTTTATGTAATTGGCTTATTCTTTGACAAAACGCACTTTACTTGTAATTGGGTAGATTTAGGATGTGTTTAAATACTTCAAGAAACCATGTTTCAAGATCAAGTGTTGAAGCCTTTAAGTCTTTCCAAGAAAACAAGCTGCAAGTGCAAAATCACTAAAGCTCGACAGCTAGCATGTGTCGAGGTTTAGAGAAGCTGTTCAGCCTGTGTGCTCGACACCTGCTCGACACCTTCTATCTGTCGAGGTTTAAGAATTTCAGAATTCTGATTTGATTTTCTTGGGATCCGTGAATATATCTTTCGGCTTTCTTTTCTCCTAACCCTAGACATATAAAAGGATTGTTTTAAGGGCTGTCAAACAGTTCACAAGTTACACAAGCATTGAGCAAACTCTGTTCAAGCAAATTGTGACCGGAGACAAAGTTCTTGCCCTAGTTCATCTCTTTCTCTTGAAGAAGTTGCTGTGTATGTGTACCATAGGGTTTTGTGACCAAGCATATTCTTGATCTTCATCATGTGGATGAACTGAAGAACTTTGTAGCCAACAACCTTCTTAGTTGGTGATTGAAGTCGCGTACTGGGATCCGCGCAATTGGTTAGTCACGTACTTGGAAGCCGTGCATCGAAAGGGGAACTGTCACTACAGAACAAGTCCAATTGGGTATTGGGGTAAGGGTTCAACTGTAGGTTGGTAAGGTACTTGGGATTCCTTTACTTATAACCGCCTGTTGTGATAATAGTGGAGTTTCGGGAGTGGTGACCTGAAAATCACCCGGTGGGGTTTTTGCCGTGTAGGTTTTCCCCATTAGTCAATAAATCACCGTGTCATTTATTTTCCGCTGCATATTTAGTTGTTTGGTGATTTGTTTGTGCTACCACGCGTTTGCATGTTAATTTGATTAATTAATAAACTTGGCTAATTAATCAATTAATTAATCACAAGGGGTCAATTCGTTTTTGGCCTATCATATCATAATTTGATGTCTTCCTTAAGCTGAGTTTTGTTTGTTTTGTTTTTTGTTTTTACTGTATTTTTTATTTTTTAAGTTTAATCCATGTTAGAAGTGCAAGTGGCATTTGAGTTGATATAAAATTATTTTTTATTTTAGTCGTTAGTCACGTCAGTATTTTTCATTCATCACTTAACGGTTGAGACTAATTTGATACAGTAACAAAATGTTAGAGACTAAATTGACACTTTTGAAACGTTAATGACTAAATTGAAATACATCGAAAAGGTTAGGGATTAAATCCGTAGTTTACCCTATTTTTTAATCTAATTTTTAGGAAACAAATCATATGGAGAGTTAAAACATAGAATGTGATTTGAATTTGACTATATAAATAATATATATATATATATATATTATATAAAATAATGACATAATATTGTGAGACTTCAAAAGTTTATGGGGCAAAAAATTATATGATCAATCAAAAGTCAAATGTCTTCAGTTTTATATATATTCAAATATTGAATTCGATAATTATGATATTTATTAATAATATTATATATTTTGTCTTATATTAAATTTAATATGGTAGTCATTAATAGGCAATTATGGTAGTAATTAATGGTCTATTATTTTAATTGTGGCAATAATCTAATTGGGTGTTTAAATATAGGATATAATTTAAACTTAACTATCACATGGTGGAATCTTGACTCATGAGAGTTTGAAGCGAACATAGTGTGCATATTTTGGATTTTGGCTTTCCTAGGAGTTTGAAGCAAACAATGTACTTTGTCAATTGGAATCTTTCTTTAACAATGAGTAATTTATTTATTTTATTTTATTTTATTTTTAAGCGAGATAGAAAGTGACTTTAATCAAATAAGTTGACTTTTATTTTTTAATTAAAAAAATTTAGCTTACTTGATTAAAATTACTTATTTTTTGGAGATTAAATTCAATAAAGATGTGGTGTAAAATTCAAGTTTTACCCCTCTAATCCCAACACACTATATCATCATATTACATATTAAAGAATAGCCACAACTACACTCAATCAATTCTAATACCCATTTGAATATCTAACTTAATTGTGAGTTTATTGAGATGTTATTTTGTGTGTTAGGATGTATTGAGTTTTAAGTAAAAAGCTGATGTGACAATCTCTTATTGGATGGTGTAAAACATGGGTTTTATACCCCATCCTTACCAAATTTGAACTCTATCTTTTGATCTTATCTCTTAACTATGCTAGTGGTTAACCTCAACAAAGTTTAACGTAATATGCTCTCTTTTTTTTTGGTTGTCTACATATGACATTTGAGAATTATGGTAGTTATCTATCTATATATTAATTTATATATTAAGAGAATTCGAAAAGTTAGTTACCCTCTACCTATAATCTCTATATATTACTAGCTTCTGAACAGGCGTGTGAGTGCGTAGTCAGAGGCCCTTCTAATTTTTTTTTTTTTTTTTTGGTGAAAATGTTTATAGTTTTCATTTATTATAATTCGAGATTACTACATTTTCCAATCACAAAATTACCTAAGGGTGTGATAAGTGTTATGCGTTATTGGGTGAAATAATTTTTTCGTATAATAATTCATCACACCCCCTAGGTATTCTCAATTTCTCAAAGCTCAACCGTTGGAGGTGCAAGAAAGACTATTATATATATATATATATATATAATAATAATTAATAGCCAAATCGTTTGACTTTTTGTTGACCACTCTTTATTGCACCACGTGACTACATAGATTAATGCCACGTGTACATTTAAAAAAACCTGAACAGTTGTATCTTTTCATTTGATTGAAGTTTTAGTGTTTTTTTTTACTTTTTAGAACCATTGTATTCGGTCGTCTACAGTAAATTAGAGACACAATGTTCTACCTCTTTGAACAGTGGTTACAAAATATTTTGACTCTCTTTTGCCTTATATACATGCCCCTTAAAAGCCCAATTGCCTATACTAAACTATAGACACAACGTTTGATAGTAGTTAAACATCACTTCTTTCTTTTATCTTTATCTTTGTACGCTAATCTTTCCCTCTCCCTCCCTCTCTCTGAAATTTATCTCCTGTGGACAACTTTGAAACAAATTTCTTCATGAAACTTTTCTCCTATTAGCAAGGACTTCTCTTTTCAGTAACATCGAAGTGTCAAAGATTAATGCCACGTATACATTTAAAAAAACCTGAACAATTGTATCTTTTCATTTGATGGAAGTTTTAGTGATTTTTTTACTTTTTAGAACCATTGTATTCGGTCATCTATAGTAAATTAGAGACACAATGTTCTACCTCTTTGAACAATAGTTACAAAATATTTTGACTCTTTTTTGCCTTATATACACGCCCCTTAAAAGCCCAACTGCCTATACTAAACTATAGACACAACGTTTGATAGTAGTTAAACATCACTTCTTTCTTTTATCTTTATCTTTGTACGCTCTTCTTTCCCTCTCCCTCCCTCTCTCTGAAATTTATTTCCTGTGGACAACTTTGAAACAAATTTCTCCATGAAAATTTTCTCCTATTAGCAAGGACTTCTCTTTTCAGTAACATCGGACAGCGAAGTGTCAAAGCAAATTTAAAGGTCAGATACCTTTTCTGAAATGTGTGGTAAAGAAAAAAATTGTATGGTAAAGAAAAATTGGGTATTAAATACAAATGAAGTATTAGGGTGACAATAGGATATATCAAGTAACGTATTACAATATTTGTAATAGAAACCCAAAGAATTGAAATGCCCCTGAAATGCCCACTATGTTAAAACTTAGATCATTGCAAAAAAGAACAGTACTATACTATAAGGATGACAAAAGATCTGATGTTTAGAAAAGAAAACGTGAAAAAAAAGGAAGATTTTTGTTTTTTTATTTTTTTTTTAATTTTAAGTAGTATTTACAGGCTCACAACACCTTATCACTATTGTTGAAGCCTCAAACACCATGAGATCTGTCAAATTGTTGAGATGAATGCTTCTGCAAAATCTTTTGAAAAAAAAAAAAAAAAAGAGAAAGGAGCACGATGACGACGCAATTTGTAAAAAAAGTCATGCATTTTTATTGTTTCTGTGATTGAAACTAATTTGTGAGAAAGAGAATGAAGAGACTGGGACGGAGGGAGAGGAAGAGATTTGTGAGGGTGAGAATGAAGAATAGAACATCTAAACGTGTTGCCAATGGGAGAGAAAAGTCAAGGTATTGGGAAAGTAAAAATAATTTAAAAGTGTGGATGAGAACAATTCAAGATTTTTTTTGAGGGAATAACAGAGAAATAACAAGATAAGAGTAAAAAAAATAACAAAGAAATAAAGATGAGAGAATTAAAAAAACGGTGGAGCAAGAAAAAAAGAGAGAGGAAAATACGGATTGGACTTATGCAATTTAGGAATTTAAAACTTCCTTTTACCCAAGTAATTTCCCACCCTCATCCTCATGTCACTTTTTCTCTTCTGCGGTACTCATTGATTGATTTTTTTTTTTAAGGGCTCATTGATTGATTTTTTAAAATTATAAAATAGGTTGAGTGATATTAAATTATTTACGTTCTTCCCTTTACATTTTAATAACTTGATAGGCCAAAAATGTATGGACCCTTTTGGGAAATTAATCAATTAATTAACCAAGTGAAATTAATCAATTAATTAACCAAGTGAAATTAATTAGATTCAATTTCATGCAATAAGCGCGGTAGTACAAACAAATCACCAACTAAGTTAAATGCAACGGAAAATAAATTTGACACAGGTGATTTATTTACGAATGAGGAAAACCATTGAGGCAAAATCTCACCGGGTGAATTTAAAGTCACCACTCCCGAGAATCCAATATTATCAAAACAAGCGGTTACAAATAAAAGGAACCCCAGTACCTAATACCAACCTATAGTTGAACCCTTATCCCAATACCTAATTGAACTTGTGATGTAGCAGCAATCACTCCTTTCAATGCATGGCTCCCAGTACATGACTAACCAATGATGCACGGATCTCAGTACGTGACTAACACACCAACTTGAGGAAGATGTTAGCTGCAAAGTTCTTCAATTCATCAAACAATGAAGATCAAGAAACTCCTTGGTTACAAAACCCTTGGCGCAAAGACGCAGTAGCTTCTACAGAGAATATGATAAATTAAGGCAAATTGTCTCCGGTCACAATATGCATGTATTATCACTTTGCATCAAGTTGCATCCTATTGCACCATCTTGTGACGGCCCTTAAAATAATCCTTATATATGTCTTGGGTTGTGAGAAAAGAAACCCTACACAAATACACATGGATATGCATGAAATCAGATATGGAAATTCTAATTTCGTAATTCTCGACAGATACAGCTTCTGTTGAGCTGTTGCCAAGCTTCAACATTAATCCTCGATAGATATGATTCTGTCGAGTTATCTGTCGAGATTTAATGAACAACACTTCTTCACTTGTTTCTTGGACAGATTTGCGTGACTTCAATACTAAACTTGAACTGTTGTTCCTTGAAGTATTAAACCCATCCTAGATCTACCCAAATATAAGTAAAGTGCGAGGATTAGCTAATATACATAACATATGTCTCTAACAATTTTCACATATGTCCTAACATAGCTTAGATTATTGCTACTCCAGGTTTGTTAAAAATTTCTTTAATCTTTTTATATTAGATTATTTACATTATTCCCTTTACATTTTAATAACTTATAATACTTCTACTCTAGGTTTGTTAACAATTTCTTTAATCCTTTTTAAAAAATATTGTTCCTATTGAGTATGATTTCTGGGTATTGGGAATAACTATATATTAATGTCATCTTTAGCATAAATTTTAGGTATAACAAATTATTATTGATAGTAAAGAAATACCAAATTATTATTGGTGTTGGACTTATCATTGATATTAGAATTTTTTTCCCATTTTCAATTGTAACTTTTATTTTCAAGTGATCACAACTTTAAGCAAAAGTGAAAATTTAAAATTTTTGCTCAACTCTTCCGTGCATCGCAAGGGTTAGCGACTAGTATATATATATAACTGAAACCTTTGACTTTTTGTTGACCTCTTTAGAGCTTGCCACATCATTATTATTATCTATATATAGTATAAAACTGAAGTCTTTAACTTTTTGAGAGACCTACATTAGAATTAGGATTAAAAAAATAATTATAATTTTTTTTAATTAGACCTCACATTAGAATTAAAAAAAAGAAAAAGAAAAAAAGACTCACTTTAGGTTTCAAAAAAAAAAAAAAATTAGGATTAAGAAAAAAAGAGAGAGAGACTCCTGTTAGGACTCTCTCTTCCCTCCTCAAAACCCTGGCAATTACCACCTCAAAACCCTAAACTTAACTTCACTTTAGAATTCAAAAAAGAAAAAAGAAAAAAGAAAAAAGAAGAAGAAGTTATTATTGAGAAAAAAAGAGTGAGACTCCTGTTAGGACTCTCTTCCCTCCTCAAAACCTAGCAATTACTACCTCGAAACCCTAAACTTGGCAAGGCAACGTTCTTTCTTTTTTATTTGCTTTCATATATGCTTGAGATTTTCTTTCTATCTTATTATTTTGTTATGTTTAGAATTGATTTTCTTTTGAGTATTTGGGTTAATCTCCATATTTATATTGACATCGTTTTTGTGGGTTTGAATTTTGGGTTGAAATTTCTAATAATTATTTTATATTGTATATGGCAAATGAAGCATCTCTACTTTTTGGAGAAAAATGAAAGCTACAATCTATGTTTTCCAGCCTAGGGAATGGAAAATTTTTATTTGGTATATTATATATAAATTTTTTGAATTTGAAGGGTTTTGTTTGGTTTTGTAGTTGAATTTGGGGATTCTATAAAATTTTGAAGTTTTAAGTCTTGGGGTTTTTGGTATTTGCATCTCAGTAGGTTGATCTTAATTTTTCACCTTATATACTTTTGCTTTATTGAGAATTTTTATTTGGGTTCATGTGACTTTTTGTTTTCTTAATTAAAGCTATAATTTTTGGTTGATTAATTATTTGTTTGGATTAATTTCAATTAATTATTTGTTTGGATTCAACATAAAAGATAATGGAATTAGGTGTTATAATTTTGATATTGTTCCATGTTTTGAATTGGCTATATTGTTATTACTATGACTAAGTAAGATTGAGAAAGTCATATTGCTACTCGAATTTGAAGCGTGATGTTTCTTCCTCATAACATGGTCTTTGTTTAATTATATTTTTGTAGTTTATATTAGTTTTGAGTGTGTGTATATATATAACTTTTGGGAGTTTTATTTTATTAATTTAAGAATTGTAAATTACTTTGTAGGTTTCGGTAATTAGTATTAGATATTTATTACGATTTTTTTTTTTTTTTGAGAAAGTTATTATGATTTTCTTAACATGGATTATACACATTTCCCCCTCCACCTTTCTTTCGGCTAGATAAAATAAAATCTGCTCCCTCCAAAAAATTCTGGTCCCTCAAAAAAATATTTAATTTCAGGCAGTCATAGTTATTAATTATTAAATTATTAAATATATGACTGCAAAATAAGATGAGATATAACTCAAGCAGTCACACAGCTATGTAAGATAAGATTATGTATCATTGACTGCAAAATTGGGTCAAGTTTGTGTGAAAATTTACATGACAATTTTAGATAAATATTGTACACCTGCTACATGGAGAGTTTTCACTATTGAAGACAAAACTATAACAATTGTGGTATTAATTTATTCTGAGATTTGAGAGCAACCCTCTTACAGGAGGTGGTGTGTATAGATGCTTTTTAGTAGGTGTGTAAGGTCTAATGCAATGTTGTAATATTCAATGTAAATTAGCAAAAGTCCACGACCATGAGCCATGCTGCTACTAATATGTCGTTTTTTGGTCAAGCAATCAAACCATCAGTATAGCAATTTTATACCAAATTCAATCTAGAGCATTCAGCCCCTATCCTGGAAGTTGATGTCATGCAACAACATATGTAATAAAAGTAGACTTCAAAGTTAACTGCAAATACAGATATATATATATATATATATATATATATATATATATATATATATAAAAGATAGTATAATTCAGCCCCTATATTCTCTCAATGATCTGTCAAACATAATGGGATCCCAATACATAGAAAAAACAACCTTTAATTAACAACTATCACATTAAACACCCCAACAAATTACATAGTAAAAACCCTAAAAAAATTGTCAAAGAGAAGAGTGAAAGAAATTACATTCCAGCAACAATGATATGGCTGGGCAAATCCATCAATATAAAACAAAACTCACAAAGTCAGAAATTACAAATCCACAAATCCATCAATAAATATATATATATATATATATATATATATATATTTATATACATTCCAGAAATTACAAATCCATCCATAAAAAAAAACTCCCCAACAAGTCCAAATCCAGCAACATAAATCCTAAGAAAAAGCTAAAGAGAGAGAGAAAGAGAGCTGGAAAGAAGAGAAAAAGAATTCACCGCCGCTTGGAGCCCTTTGATGATGGAACTGAGGAGCTGGAAGAGGACTGTTGGTTTTAGGTTTTAATTTTTGAGTTTGGCTGAAGTTGTCGTTTAAAATCGATTTTTTTTTTTTTTTTTTTTTTTGGTTTTCTCTTTGGGCAAAATGGAGCCGTTTTGCATTTGCCAGGTCTGCACTTCATTTTCAATGAAACTGTATCGTTTTGGAGTTTATTTGGCACCCAAAAAAAAAAAAAAAAACACGTCAGCAATATGACATGACAATTAACAACAGAAACTAACCGGGGGGTGATTTGCTAACGAAACCAAACGTTGGGGTGTAAAATCTATTCACCCCTAATTGTTAGGGGTGTACTTTGCAATTTACCCTAGTTATTAAAATAAGTTTATTATTATTAAGTTTGTATATAGAACATTTTGTTTTTTTTTTAGATTTTCAACCTATAGCGTCCGCTCCCAATAATATTGTATATAGAACTATATATTCTATTCTAGTATAAATTTATTATCTGTGCCCTTGGGGAAAAGACACTCCATGAGGTTCTAACTAAGATACATCTGTTGCTGGTTGTACACTACATATAGTATTAGACATTTATTATGATTTTCTTAATATGGATTATACACATTTCCCACTCCACCATTCTTTCGGCCTTATCCGCCAAGTTTGTTCATATCAAACACTATAAATCCCCACCTTTCTTTCTTTTGATACATTACAAAATACAATGGCATCAACTTTCATTCAAATCTCTCTCTCTTTTCTCTTGCTTCTTCTCACTTCACCATTCTCATGTGCAACATATGCAAACAACCACCTTCACTTCTCCCAAAAACAGCAAGCAGAAAAGCTCATAAAAAGCCTCAACTTATTCCCTAAAGACTCCATTAACATTGCCACCCATAACCCCTCATTTGTTCCCCAAAGATTGTAGAGAAATCGTTTAGTTATCCTTCTCTGAATTATTCTGGCCTTTCAGTTGAAGATCTTGGTCACCATGCTGGTTACTGTAGTCTTCCACGTTCCAAAGTAGCAAGGTAGGCCTCAAAATGTTGACCATATAAATCAATTCCTTGGCTTTTAATTGGTTTGATTGTTATTATAATGCGATTTGTATTTTTTTTTAATGATTTCGTAGGGTTATTTACGTGTTTAATATATGTAGGTTGTTTTATTTGTTCTTCGAATCAAGGAACAACAAGAAAGACCCTGTTGTCATATGGTTAACTGGAGGGCCAGGGTGTGGCAGTGAACTGGCACTGTTCTATGAAAATGGTCCTTTCCACATTGCAAGCAACTTGTCTCTAGTGTGGAATGACTATGGCTGGGACATGGTATACATTGACCATATAATTCATTAAGCTAGAAAATCAGCTAGTATTTTCTATTGCAGCGTAAAATAGTATCTGCATTTTGCATAATCTCCTTACAAGTTACAAGAATCTCTTAGACTCATACCCTGAAATGTTCCTTGATAGATTTTCGGAAGTAAACAACAATATTATTGAAATGTTTTTTAAGAATTCAGGCCATGGTGGGAGGAAAAAAAGAAAGAAATGATCTCTAACTCTAAAGTATTAAGTACCTAACACTATTATTTTGTTTCTCAAAAAAAAAAAAAAAAAAAACACTATTATTTTAGTTAAAACAAATTCCAAGCAACAAAAGGATAGAAAAAAAGTTTACCTCCAAACAAATTAGGGGAAAGCATGATAATTGATAAAATCATATATGTGTACTTTTTGTCACATGACTTAATTAATGAGTCACATGACTTATTTAAATAATATACGTGATTAGTTTTATGAGTCAACACGTACTATGATGAAGAAAAACTGTCCCAAAAGGATTATTCTAAAAAAAAAAACATTGAATCATTCCACTTTTAAAAAAGAAATTATAGGCCAATTATATATGTGTGTGTGTGTTGGGGGGGGGGGGGGGGGGTAAAATCCGAAGACCCTGATTGATGGGTTGGGTTCATATCTGGAACAATTAATTTGTAGAGATGGGTTTATAGAACCAACAGTTGAGTCTAAGTTAGTATTTCCCAACAGAGAATTGAAGATATAGTACCATAGAAACAATAGTTGAGTCTAAGTCAGTATTTCCCCGAAGAGAATTGAAGATAGTACCATAAGTAAAATTTGTAAAATATGTTAAGACTTGGATCTTATTTCTTCTTCCTCGGAATTACCCCAAGGAATGTTTACACTTAGATGAAAATATAGGATTAGGATATTCTCATTCTCAATACTAAAAGTGTTCTCTTTTTTCCCCCCTCTCTCTCTCTATCTTTCTATTCCCAATCCCTGTACATGGAAGATCTCTTGCTATTGATAGTTCTAATGAGTCGATCATGGCCATCCACCTGGGGGTGGATGATTCTTCATGCAAGATACTTGTCTCATCCTTCTCCTCCCCTTCTTTTGAGGTTGTGATGAGCAGGTAATAGGCTGTTATGACACTGTTCAAGTGTCATTCAGCCATTAATGCTGCATGCTTAGTTGTTGCAGAGCATTTAATACGGAGGGGACGGTCGCTTCATCAGGAAGCTTCCTCCGATTCTTGTTCAGGCTAGTTACTGTTACCTTTCTTGGACCAACACGATTGACTTGGTATAATTGCTCTTCAACCTCGTCGGTCTATTCTTCCCTCAATTTCCTTCTCAGACCAATTGTGTCTTCGGATGACCTTTTCCCTCTATCTATCTGAGCCCACATAACCCATTTGAACATTTGGTTGGACCCTTTTAGATTCCGGCTTAGGCCCAACTTGCTCTAAATCTCCTTGGCCCCCACAAGAAAAAATTATATATATATATAAAGGAGAGAGGATCACATGCGAATTAGCCTAGGTAGAGGCCATTAGCAATTGCTAGTTGATACTACATGTTGATAGCAGAACTATGATAACTAGTCGCTAACCCGTGCGATGCACGGGAAATGTATTGAGTACAATATATAATTTAATCTTTGTTTATTTTACTACAACACCAAAATTGAATTTGTAAAATAAAATCATATAGCTAAAACATTTGTTAACAGCTATACGTTTCAGACATTTATTAAACTATATTATTATTATCAACTTAACAGTATTTTAATATATGATACCAACATGCTTCAAGAAAATGTCCAACACTGAAAACAATTTCGAAAACAAACTCAACTAAACAGTTTGATGAATAAATATATTACAATCTATAATATAAGCCAAGAAATAAACTTTGAAACCAATATGAACAAAATCCACGTCAAACAAAACAATTTCGATCATTAAGAATATGACTCACTAAAGTCATGAAAAACACAGGATTCATTACAAAAAAAAAAAAAAGAAAAAAAAAGAAAAAAAAGAAGAAGAAGCATCTTTAGTCTTTATAGATTTTGCCTAAGTATCCAGATATGATGACACATACTCACACAAAAATCATTAAAGAAAGAATCAAAGAACATACACAACATGTACATACGCTATGAAAGTAAAAATAAGAAAAACAAAAGAGACGTAAACACAGACAATTAAAAAAAATATATAGGAAAAAAAAGTTAGGAATAGAAATATAAGATAAAGATGGGTTACCCTCAAAAAGAATAATCCATGGATATTTATTGAAATCTTCTAGATAATTTCTGATAATAGAAAAAATAAAACCCAAAAGTTATGATGTTAAAACTTCCAAAAGGCCAAAAAAAAAATTAAAAAAAAAAAAATCAGAAGATTCAAAGCTTCAAAAGTATTGAAATAAAACTATATATATATATATATATATATATAATTACGCAATAGAGAAATACAATAGAAATAAGGGAATCCATGATTATAGCTTTTCTACTATTGAAATTGGCCAGACAATTAAATGTATTGCAAAAAATGAACTTAAAAATTCATATGTAAACCAAACAATTAGAAGATTTTGAGCCAAGAATTTATTAGAGAAATATGTCTACACAACATAGAAATATTAGAGAAATATGAGTTACCTTTTAAATGTTAAAATTCAAAATATTAAAACTTTTAAAAGGTTAAAAAAATTTGAAGATTTAATTAAAAGATTCAGGCCCAGCAATTAAATAAACAAAACAACAATTGACAAACTTATAAGAAAAAGCAACAAATCTATAATTTTTATTGAACAAATCAAATAACCCTAACCTTGATGCATTGACCGAAGAAGGAGAGGAGTCTAGTACATAAGTGGAATATGTGAATTGTGAAGCATGAGCCGCCCAAAAAAAAAATCTTGAAGAAAAATAAGTTTTAAGGAGAAAATTGTGTTGCGGCAAAAGAAGATAATAGCAGATCTAATCATAAAATCTAAAATAAAAAAAATTTAAAATAAAAATAATAAAAAAATAGTGGTGACCAACGGCCATACATATAAATATAAGATATTGACCAACCTTTATAAAAAGATGTCAGTTTCAATATTCACTTTGTGGTGAGGGTCCTCAAACATCATCTTCTCCGCGAATAGTTTTTGGGGCTTAGGTTTTCTACGCAAGCAATTCTTAAATAGGAGAGAGTAGAGGCGGTGGGAGAGTGTCCTTATTTGGCTAGAAGTCTAATTTGCATTGGAAAAAGAAAACAGTGATGAGGTGGAAAATTTAATTTAATTTAAATATTATTTAAATATTGTGCTGACGTGGAAAATTGTGGGAGCTTCAAAAGCTTCAGTTTTATATATATATATATAGATAATAATGAATATGCTGAAAAACTTTTGTCCTTTTATTCAACAGAGTTGATTGTGAAGCTTCTTAATGATCTTTTATTTGGGAAGACAATAAAATCAATTACTTCATAGCATATTAAAACATTAAATTTCAATTGTTTGGCAGTTTCCAACAAAGACACTTAGAGTTCAAATCCTCCCTCCCCTGTTGTAACTATCAAAATATCGAAAAAAAAAAAAAAAAAACACTTAAAATTTCATGGTAGACATCTATAGTCAACTTTGTACATGGCAGAACGTTGTGTTAAACCTTTCCTGATTTACAAACTTTTCACGCTACACGATATCTTTTTACCACCTACTAATCAATAAAACTTTTACTGTCTTTTGTCAGGCATCAAACATTTTGTACGTGGACCAACCTGTTGGAACGGGATTCAGTTACACTACTAATAAGAGTGATATCTGCCATGATGAAGAAGGTGTTAGCAATGACTTGTATGACTTTTTGCAGGTATGTTTTCTTTCCCATGTGTATTTGTGTGTTTCCATGTACAAAGAAATAGGAATCATGCATTCTTGCTTGGTTACATGTGATTGGAATTTGTCAGGATGGGATTCTGAGGTTAAGATTCACAAACTTTTCTAAATTATTTCAGGCATTTTTCAAGGAGCATCCTCAATTTGCTATAAATGACTTCTACATAACCGGAGAATCATATGCTGGGCACTACATTCCAGCATTTGCTACTCGGATTCACCAAGGAAACAAAGCAAAGGAAGGAATTCATATAAAGTTGAAGGTAGCTCTCAGATTTAGCCAGAGTTAGTTGCTTTAGTCCCACTTTATTAGATATTTAATTAACTCATGCTACGACAGGGATTTGCTATTGGAAATGGGCTAACCAATCCTGAAATCCAGTACAAAGCATACACTGACTATGCACTGGAAATGAATTTAATTAATTATACTGATTACAATAGTATTAACTTGAACATTCCACAATGTGAAAAGGAAGCAAAAAAGTGTGGTAATTTTTCTAATTCTTAATTTCAAATTACTTCTCATTCTTATTAATTGCCTTATCAATACAACATCATATGACTCTCAAAGATTATTGATTTCTGTAACTTTCAAGACCTAAGAGCAGATTGAATTAGTTCAATTGTCCATTGATCAATCATATGGAACTGCATTGTCAGGCACTGATGGTGGAAATGCTTGCAATACTTCATATTACACTTGCAATGCAATATTCGATCAGATTGTAACACTGAACCCTGCTATAAATGTAAGAAATTAAAGCAACTTCTGTAGTTACGAAAGCATTACATTGTGAAGAAAAAAGGCATTTTCAACTTTGATGAAAAACTTGTTATAAATTTGATTTGCAGTACTATGACATTAGAAAGAAATGCAATGGAGACCTGTGTTATGATTTATCGAACATTGAGACATTCCTGAACAAGAAGTCAGTTAGGGATGCGCTAGGGGTTGGGGACACAGAATTCGTTTCATGTAGTAGTGATGTATATGATGCCATGCAGACTGACTGGATGAGGAATCTTGAAGTAGGTATTCCTGCTCTTCTAGAGGATGGAATCAAGGTGCTTGTGTATGCTGGGGAGTATGACCTCATATGCAATTGGCTGGGTAAGCCTCTTTGGCTCAACAGAAGTTGGAACTTGAAATAAACACCTCAAAGAATGTAGAGTTTGTTTTTCTTAGTATATCTTATTGATTTCTTTCTCTCTCGGCAGGGAATTCAAGGTCGGTTCAAGCCATGGAATGGTCAGGACAGAGACAGTATGGGGCAGCCCCAACTGTTCCATTTGTAGTTGATGGTGCAGTAGCAGGATTGCTAAAGAGCCATGGGCCTCTCAATTTCCTCAAGGTCTTCTCTCTCTCTCTCTCTCTCTCTCTCTCTCTCTGAGACTTAGTGTCCTGATTTGCCAAACTTGGTTCCATGTCACAACACATAGGTCCATGATGCTGGTCATTTGGTTCCAGCGGATCAGCCTAACGTTTCACTACAGATGTTGAGAAGGTGGATGAAAGGGAAATTAACCTAGTCTGAGGCAAAAGATAGGGATTCTCCCTAGTAATGTGAGAAAAGGCGGGAAAAAATAAAGTTTTAAAAAGTTATAAATAAAAGCTAAAAGCTTATGCCAACTCACCCTAAGTCTTTCTTTTTCCGTTCTCTCCTTGATTAGAGTTTAGTTATGCCCTCTTGTTCTTGTTTATCTCTACCCGATCTTATTGATCATTGTAATTTGGGTTCTTGATTTATGCTGCTGTAACACGTTTCCAATGTACTTGGTTGGCTTTTTTCTTAATAAAAATTCTTACACTGCATATAAAATTTATAAAATAAAATAAAATAAAAAATGAACCTAGCATTCTCTTTCTGAGCATGTACCTATATTTATGGATTTCAGGAATGGTTTCTGGGTAGGACTAGTTATGATATGTTTGTCCTCCAGTGACTTCAAGGTTTTTGTTTTCAACTCCTCAAAATATTTTATTGCTAGAATGGAGCATAAAGATTATTTTACACATGAATGTTCAGTGAATACACGTTTACCATCATATGCTATAAATAATACATTAATTTGTGCTATAGATACTGTCATATTCATAGTTATGAGTTATGATATAATGGGCGCAGTTTGCACAACATTGATAACGATTGTTTGATTTGTGAGATCATTACGTGGCTATAAAATAAGAGCTTGGAAATTCTGGTGTTATTGGAAGACACAGAGAGTCTGTAACATTATAGCAGAAGTTCAGTCACAATTGATCAAAATTATAAGAAAAATAATAGATAATGCCAAGAGAAAGCCCTTGATTCCAGATCGGTATTTTGAACAAAAAACTTTGCAACCGAAACAACAAGCACCCAAAATTTTCAAAACCCAAAGAATACAAAACTAGAAATTTAACGCAATTAAAACAAACCCAGAAAATTAACACAAAACATTGGTCACAATAACAAGATTGGTGGAACAAAAACCACCACTCCCAATACATCAAAACCCACATCACCAAACCCACACTTCTTCAATCACCAAACCCACTTTGAAACCCAAAACCCAACCACCATATTTCTTAAATCACTCCCCATTTGGGTTTCGAATTTTCAATGACTGAGACTTCGAAGTTCTAAAGATGAAAATACCCGGTCTTCTGAAATTAAGGACGACGTTTTGCAAAGGCCAAAAAACCTAGAAAGTCCTTGATATTCATGAATTCCTCAGCTACAAACATATGCTGCTGAGCTGTGAGCATAAACTGCTGAATTGGGTGCAACCAAAGTAATCATCGGAAAGAAAGATCCTAAATATTCCAAAAAATCAAATGACATTATATTTGGAGCCTTGATCTCGGCCTTCACAAGTGTGTCACAATCAAATAACTAAAAGCTCTTAAATTCTTGGTTTCGAATTTTCTAGGTTTGTGTACTTGTCTGATCTTCTTCAAAGATAATGCTAGATCTCAATTTATATGATTTTTTGTTTTTATTTCTGTTTTTTTTTTCCCCTTTTTTTATTTAGTTAAAATTGATAGATTAATTTTTTATATTCAAAGGATGACGTGGCAAACGGTGCACTCTGTTTGCCACGTAAACTATTTCCGCTAGTGAGATGACGGTAATGACCAAAACGAGATCGATTTTAGATTTTAGGGACTAAATGCAGTAAAATTAAAAAATAGGGACATAAATGAAAATAGGGTCAAAATGTAAGGACCAAAAAGGTATTTCTACCTCAAAAAAAAAATGCAAGTTCTCAACTTCTACAAATTCCAGGCCATGGTTCTAGTCATTGGTTTACTCTGGCATCTACATTAACTAAAACTCAGTTGAATATGAAATATGGTCTTTGATTTTAATTTGTACAAAGACTGGATTTCATTAGAGGGGAGAAAATTGTAGTTTTATGATATATGTTTGTATCTTGTCATGATTTACATCCCAAAGATGAGGTCTCATACATTAGAAACAAATTTGATCACAAACTCATCAACAATCCTAGTCTAGATTCCTGTGAGAAATAGTCACTGAGTAACTCTTGCTTGAACAAAGTTTCTCTCCAAACTAGTTAGAGATAAACCCTTCAAACTTCTTATATATCTTTATATTGAGTGTAAATTTTGAAAATCTAACCGTTAAATTATATGTTTTTATTATATCATTCATGCTCGCAAAATTTCAAGAAGATAAAAATAAGTTTATTAATCGAATAGTAAATAACATCCGATTTGAGCAAAATTTGATATACATGTTAAGCATATAAGAAACATGAAATTCAATTATTAGAGTTTCAAATTTCATACCCAAAACTAAGATATATGAAAATTTTAAAGAGTTTCTCTCCAAAAAAGTTTGGAGAGAAACTTTGTTCATCTTGCTTCTTCTTCTTCTTCTTCTTTTCTGCTTTTGTTTTTCTTAAATCCCTCTAACACTGAAACAAGGCATCTAAACCAGTCCTCCCAAGTATAAGAAGAAATGACAGAATCCTTCAACCTTAGATAACATAGAAGTCCTAGTGAGAGGGAAAATGTTTCTCTCCATACTAGTTTAATTTGGAGAGAAACTCTTCAAGCTCTTCTTATATCATTTTATTGGATATAAATTTGAAAATCTAACAATTGGATTTTTTATTATATCTTTCATGCTTACAAAATTTCAAGAAGATCAAAGATCAATAGCTATGTCGTCAATCAAATGTTTAAATTTCAAGTTTTTATGGCATTAAATTATGCATAAAATAAAAATTTATTGATTGTATAGTAAATAACATCGTATTCAAACAATATTTAATTGTGTTTTAAGAACATAAAGAACATGCAATCCAACAGTTAAATTTTTAAAATTCACATCTAATATAAAGATACAGGAAAAGTTGTATGACATCTGATTTAAACAATATTTTACTGTATGTTCAGAACGTAAAGAATATTCCATCTAACAGTTAAATTTTTATAATTCACGTCTAATATAAAGATATAGGAAAAGTTTGAAGGATTCTCTCCAAATAATTTAGAGGGAAACCTTATCCCAGTGATAGATATAATAAAAAAAATAAAGAACATGTATTCAACAGTTAAATTTTTAAAATTCAAATCTAATATAGAGATGTAAGAAAATTTTGAAGAATTTCTCTCCAAACTAGTTTAGAGAAAAACTTTATCCCAGTGATAGGTATAATAAATGAAAACAATTAATTAATAACCAACTCGTTTTCCATATAATTCCCTTAATGTCTCAATTGCGGGCTGAAAACCTGTTCTCAATGGAATAACGGAAACAACTCGCAGATGTTGTGCATTACCATTCTTTGGTTTGGACAGTGTCATTTTAAACATCTCTCCCTCAAGAATTCTACTGGAAAATACAAACGCATAAAACATTCAATAAAAATGAGGACATCGGTCATGTTTGGAGCCCCAACTACCAAAAAAATTTTCCAAGATGGGCAGGCATATGCGAAGGAGGTTAAATCTGATGGAGACTTTCATGAAAGACTAAACTTCTAAGGTGCACAATGCATTCCAGGTGATGATCACAGATAAATTTTTTTTTAATAGAACAACAGCACCTTAGTCCCCAACTTTTGGGGACGACTATAGATCCTCAATATACCAATTGGGTTCAACCACATGTATTTTTCTTTGCCACTCTACCCTATCCATAATCAAACTCTTTATCACAATTTTGCTTGAATATGATGATTAAATATGTTCCATAAGAAAACTAAAAACCAGTTGTCCATGTCACCTCAACTAAGTAAATTTTTATTGCTAGAGTGGATTTTTCTGAGGAACAGTTCATAAAGATTATTTTAGACATATGAATGTTCAGTGAATACACGTTTACCATCATATGCCATACACTAATTTGGCCTATAGATACTGTCATATATTATTATTCTGTTATGAAATATGCACAGTTGGCACAAAAGTGATCGTGATTCTTTGATTTGTGAGATTATTGACTGGCTATTAACTAAGAGCTTCGAAATTCTGGCATCATGGGAAGACGCACAGAATCTGTAAATCAACTTATAGCAGGACCTATTATAGAAACAACCAATAGCAGATGTTCAGCTCCAATTTATCTAAAATTATAAGAAAAATAATATATGATGCCAACAGAAAGCCATTGATTGAAAGGCACCATTATAAATTTGTATGCATTTAAAATATTCAAGTTCCCAACTTCCACGAATCAGGAAGAGGGGGCTGTGGTTATTGTCATTGATTCACTCTGGCATGCCTATACAATAACTAAAACCCAGTTAAATATGAAATATGGTTTGTAATTGTTATTAAATGATTGCAAGTTGTACAAAGACTGTATTTCTTCAGAGGGGCTAAAACTGAAGCTTATCATATATGTCTGTATCTCATCATAATTTACATCCCAAAGATGAATTCTCATACATTAGAAACAAAAATGGTACTCACAAAACTCATCAACAATCTCAGTCTAGATACCTGTGAGATCAATCTGCTGAGTAAAGCTTGCTTTTCTTTTTCTTAAATCCCTCTAACACTTGGACAACGCAATCAAAACCAGACCTCCCAACTATAAGAAGAAATGACAGAAGCCTTCTACCTTAGATTAGTACATATAGAAGTCCAGGTGATAGCACAATATGTGAAAACAGTTAAAAACCAACTCGTTTTCCATATAATTCTCTTAATGACTCAATTGCTGGCTGAAAACCTGTTCTCAAAGAAACAACAGAAACAACTCGCAGATGCTGTGCATTACCATTCTTTGGTTTGAACAGTGTCAATTTAAACATCTCTCCCTCAAGAATTCTACTAGCAGATACAGTTGCATAAAACATTAAAAAAAAATCAGGAAATTGGTCATGTTTGGTGTCCCAACTACCAAAAAGTTCTTCCAAGATGGGCAGGCATACACAAAAGAGGTTAAATCTCATGGAGACTTTCATGGAAGACTAAAGTTCTAAAGTGCACAAGGCATTCCAGGTGATGATCACAGATCAATTTGCTTGAATACAAAAACAGCACCTTAGTCCCTAACTTTTGGGGATGACTATAGATCCTCAATGGAATAATTGGGTTTGAACACGTGTATTTTTCTTTGCCACTCTACCCTATCCATAATCAAACTCTTTATCACCAATTTACTTAAATATGACAATTAAATATGATCCATGAGAAAATTAAAAACCAGCTGTCCAATACACCTCAACTAAGTAAAATAGTTACACATCTAAGCACGCACTAAGCCTGCATCTCCTCACAAGTCAAAGGGAACGTTAAACCTACCATTAGATTGCCACAGAAAAACTAGGAGAAGTAATTGGAATATGAACACCTTAAAAAAGACGAGGCTTTGTGGCAGCTTTAGGATCCCAACTTCCCTTCCGTTTCAACAAGCTATCTGCTGACACACAAGGCACTTACGGCAAAAAAGACCAAAATAGAGAAAATGAAAAATATATAATATGAAGGACTTACATGTTTCACCATGATTTCATAACCATGTACCAGACAAAACTATTCACGCGGCTAGTTGCTAGAAGACGTTATTTCACCTTAAAAATACTTCCTAACTCACAAATATATCACAGTTTGAATTGAAATGAATATTAAGATTAATGATCAAAGTTTTAGTGAGGAAAGGAGGTTACCAGTAAAAAGATGAAGCTTGGCAAAGTTAAAGAAATCATCAGCAGAGCACCCAAAGAGAACTCTAGCCACCCTATCAAAGCATATCACCGTGAGGACCTTTGTATCTGATGCTATTGACATCTACCAAACCAACCAATCAAAACCCAACATTTTGTTATTCCAAAATAAAAATAAAAAAAACGCGCACACACACACACACACACACAGAATAGAAGCCTAATGCTGACACCTCCCCCCCAAAAAAGGAAATTCTTGAAATCCCATTTCAAAAAATTGAAATTTTTTCAAAAAAAAACAATACATCGAGATGTTTTATTCTCTGAAAACAAATATGATTCTCTTGAAACCACATTTCCAAAAAAAGGGGAAATTTTTCCAGGAAAGCATTATATTGATTTGTGGGGTGGAGGTGACGGAGATGAAGGCATTGAAGTTGCAGAATTTGCAGAGAAAAGTGGGATCGTTGTCAGGGAGAGTCCTCTCACAAACAGAGCAGATCCTGTAGCATAAGTTGGTGTGGTTTATGGCCAACACTGTGCACACTATCGTTATTGGTTTCTCACCTTCCACTGCTTCTTTTTGAATCGTCCCCTCAACTCTTGAATGTTTGTTGAAACTTGAAATTCTCACTTCTCAGCGTGCAGTCCATCTCGATTTAATCAAAATGTGGCATGGAGACATAAGAAAAAAAAGGTCAGATATGGAGTTGAGATCTGGACTGGTACTAGGATTGAGCCTCTTGTCTTGGCCATAAAAGTGACTCATTTCCCAGCCTTCATGCCAAACAAACCTTAATTTGAATTTATTTTTGGTTTTTTTTTTTTTTTGGAGAAACGGACAGCTGTAATATTATTAAACAAAGGGTGCCAAATTGGCAACAATTACAGCATTAAGGCATGAAGGAACACCCTCCATCCATACCTAAAAATCACTAACATGTCATGCTAGCAAGTTTATGAGCAACAAAATTTCCTTGTCTCTTAACATGAGAAACAGTAAAATTAACAAAGGATTCTTTAAAACCTTAGCATCCTCGATCAAATGACCAAAAGAAGCAAAAGAAGGTTCTGATTTTCCTCTTACCAAGTTTTATTTTATTTTCAAATTGGTGTTTGATAAATTTGGTTTTGCAAAGTGTTTGGGTGGAAAAAGTATTTTGTATCAAATGATATCACGTCATCCGTATCAAAATCCAATAAATGAGAGACATATATGTAAAAATAACTACTCACTAACACATGTCTTTCATTTGTTAGTTAGGTACTTATTTTTTGTTGACATGTCTCACACTTATTGAATTTTGATACCACTGACATGGTATCATTTAATACCAGATACCTTCTTCTTGTTTGGGTGACTATAACTTTGAGCCAAAATAAATGTGGAATCCACATGTCTTTTGTGATGGGTCTAAAACAAGTCATCAAGGACACATGAGGCTCCAATTAGTTTCATTTAGAGGGTCGTTCTTACAAAAATTCGGTAGAACCTATTTTTTAGCAGCTACAATATATTTTTGAACATTTTTGAGGGGCCATAATAAAACATTGCTCTCTCTCTCTCTCTCTCTCTCTCTCTCTCTCTCTCTCTCTCTCTCTCTCTCTCTCTCTCTAGGTGTAACCACATCCAATCAATTCTAATACCCATATGAAAATCCAACACAACTTGCAGTTTATAGAGATATTATTAAGTGTGATAAGATGTATTGACTTTTAAGTAAAAAATTGATGTAGCAATCTATTATTGGATGTGTAATTTTTTTATTGGATGGTGTGTATATAATGACATATAAAATTTTTAAACCTTATCCAGTGCAATGCATGAGAAATTTTAATAAAATATAATTTTATCACTTTTACTTTGTGTATAAATATGAAATTTGATAATAATGATAGTTATTAATAGACATTTATTATAATTAGGTGTGTATGTGAAATATTAAATATGATCATTATGGTATATTAATTGGTATTTATAATGATTGTATTTTTATATTGAATTATTAAATATTTAAATATGGTTGTTATTAATAGTATTTATTATGGTTGTTTATATATGAAACTATATATTATATTATTTACTTTCTAATATATATATATATATATAGAGAAAGAAAACATGATGTCTCAATATTCTGATTGAGAGTTTACATATATATAATTTTTTTGATAAATATGATAAAATTTCAACCCATGCCATCACTTCGTGATGGTTGCTCTTTATCATCTGGCAGAAACAACAATCAATATTTCATGTAGGCAGGGTTCAAGCCACAAATCTCTTATTTGATGAGAAGATATTTTGCTAGTTGAACTAAGTGAAACCCACATATAGAAAATAATTTAAACTCAATTAAAAATATATACATATTAGAATATTGACGTGTAAAATTGTGAGACTTCAAAAGCTCATGTGTCAAAACATCATTAAATCAATCAAAAGTAATTTAGGGTATGTTTGGTATGGTGTAATAGCTCTTATAATGAAATAGCTATTCACGTGTAATAGCAATTCGATCATTTGGTTGCATCTTTATTACATGAACTAATATATAATCTGTGCTAATGCATGAGAATGATGAATTGTAATGGTAATATTGATGTTATAAGTTTCTTAACAATAGCACCACTGAATTGATGTTATATACTAGTAGCTATTGACTTATAAAAAACTATTGTAGTTTTTGGAGGTACTAAAATAATAAAACCATTTTAAAATAGTACATAAATAGTTTGGGACATTGGTAGGTACTAAAATAGTTTTTTCTTGCAATTTTTATGATATTGGTTAGGCCAAGTTTCTCATTACATTGCTATTACGTATATAATTTTGAAAATCACTATTGGATACTATATATATACAATATTAATTAAAAATTATTGTCTGTGAAATTCTACTAAAAATAATACAAAATAAAATAATAAATTAGTCAAATAGTATCTCCTAAATTAAATGGGGATAGATGCATGAGATTGTTTAGCTCAATTACAGTTTGTTACGTTCAATAACTTCGCATACAAAATATATGAATAGAAATAGTATAAAAAGATATGCTCATTAGTTCATAGAAAAAAGTCATAGCAAAAATCTAAACAATGTAATTTGTATGGAAAGCTAACAAAAGCAAAATCCAATTTTGATTCTAATTAAATTTTCTCTAAACTTGGTTTTAAAAAACAAAAAAAAAAATTATATATATATATATATATATATATTACCTAGTTAGAATTAAACCGTACATAGTCATGGTATATTACATAAACTAGCTTGTAACCCCATTCATATACATGGATACACTTTAAAATATACAATAAGATGCATAATATAATTCTTATATATATAATTTAAATATTATTAATAATCATTTTTTATATTTTGTTAACTCTTTAAAAAAATTTGTAAGGATATTATTAGGTATAAAATGTAAATTGTCCATTTAAAAAAAAAAAATTATTATGAAGCACTTTTTTTTTACTATTCATTATTCTAGACTCTTTGGTTTTTGTACTTTTTTTTTTTTTTTTTTTTTTTGAGGGGGATAGTTTTTGTACTTAATATTTAATAACTCACTTGGATGAATATTTATGATATGGTCTCACATTTGATTCTAAAATTAAGAATAAAACTCTTTAAGAATAAATAATTTAGGACACATGGCGCAAAATTGGAACTCTAATTTAGAATTCTAATTTGAATTTCTCTCAGTTTCACCTATTATTATATATATAGATGACTTATAAATTTGAATTGTTTTTAATTCTACAAAAAAAAAAAAAGGCTCATAAATATAAAATCATTTAAATTATGTTCCTCTAATTTTATATATAAAGTTAGATATATGATTATGTTTTTTATGATTTATTTATATTGGAATCCTAATTTTATATATAGAGATAGATATATGATTATGTTTTTTACGGTTTATTTATATTTGACTTCTCGTTTTTTACACTAAATTAATTTATTTTGCACCAAAAAAAAAAAAAAAAAGATTAGAAGGGACACGTGGTGCAAAATTAAACTCTAATTGAAATCCAATTTTACACTAAATTAACTCACTTAGCACAAAAATTTTAAAATTTAGATTAGATGGGACACATGACACAAAATTAGACTTTAATTAAATTCCAGTTTGAAATCTAATTGGATTTTCACTTAGCTTTACCTATATATATATATGAGATGGGTTCAAGTTACACCTAGTGTAACTCTACAAGAGTTACTCCTTTTTTAAGCTATAGATTTCCAAAAGATCTAACGGTAAAAAAAATAAATAAATAACATTAAATGCTAATTGATTTACACATTATTCACTTCATTAATAGTAGTTTTGTTTCTCTCTCCATACTTATTGTTTAAAACTTCTCTAGTTTCTCATAAATCTCTCTCGCAAAACACACATACACAAACATGGCTGCCCTTTATGAAAAACCATTAAAGGAGAATGAAGAAGGAGAAGCTATGTATGACTATGATGATGATTCTGCTTTTGGGTCAGGGTGTGGCTGTTTTCAACTTTTACCACAGAGGAAAAGAAATGACAACGAAAGCAAATATCTTTTGCAGCAAAAGGGAGAACTCAAGGAATCATGGTGGAAGAATAAACTGAATAAGGTTAGGCAAGTAACAGAAGTATCAGCCGGGCCCAAGTGGAAGACTTTTGTGAGAAAGTTTAGCGGATTTGGGATTAACAAGAACAAGAAAGATAGGAACAAGTTTCAATATGATCCAGAGAGTTATGCTCTTAATTTTGATGGTGGTTTTGATTGTGAGGAAGACGACCTGGTTCTTGGTTTTTCGTCGAGGTTTGTTGCTCCTATTCATAATCACGAAGAACAGCCAAAAACTGGATCAGGAAGGTGATGGTGTAAAAAGAAAAGAAAATGTTTATGCACCACTTTTGTAAGGAAAAAAGAAAAGAAAAAGAGTTTTTCCCCAGTGGCAAACGTGCCTGCATTATTAATCAGTTTTTGATAAATTATAGCTGGGTTGGGGGATTAATTGAATTATAAGCTTGGCACGCCTGCACTAATAGGGTAAAAGAGTATTGTAAATATATTTGTAAAGTCATTTGGCCAAAAAAAGAATATATATGTAAAAGGTTTTAAACAATAAGTATGGAGAGAGAAACAAAACTACTATTAATTAAGTGAATAATGTGTAAATCAATTAGCATTTAATGCTATTTTTTTGACCGTTAGATCTTTTGGAAATCTATGACTTAAAGAATGTGTAACTCTTGTAGAGTTACACCAGGTATAACTCTCTCTCTCTCTCTCTCTCTCTCTCTCTCTCTATATATATATATATATATATATATATATATATATAAGTTATTACATAGGAATAACCATTCTTTAAATTGAAGAATAGTTATTCCTCTTTAAAATGGATGTATAAATGTAATAGCTATTCTTTAATGCATATAATGGGTTTTTAAATTAATATATTTCTAAAAATATAAGGGTATGTTTGGTAATTGTTTTTCTTCTCAGTTTTCTGTTTTCAAAAACCAATTTTTGTTTCCTAAGGCAAAAAACCTGTTTGATAACTGTTTTTAGGCAAAAATTAAAAATTATTTTCAATTTTCAAAATGTGAAGGAAACCGAAAACAAGTCTTGGGCTGTTTTTATTTTTCACCTTCGAAAACACGCTAAAACACAGCTAATTAACGAACCAGCGCACTGGTTCAACCCACAAGATTGACAAAGTTTTTCCCGTGCTTCTTTTTTTTTCACTCAATATTTTAGCGCCTAGTATCTGATAACTCTTTATATCTTCCTTTGCGCCTCCACTGCCTCCATCTTGCTCACAGAGAAAACCTTGATTGAGAGAACCACTTGTAAGGTAAGTGAATGGTCTTCACCGGATTGTCCTTCATGACTGCATCTTGTTTTTCATCAGATTCTACTATTCCTTTTCTATTCATTATCTCACTCTCCTTTTCTTTTCTTTTCTTTTTTCTTTTTTTTTTGGTGTGTGCATGATGTAGCAGGTCTGTGTGATCTCAAATTTGGGGAAGTATTTCATAATTTTAGGGACCCAATCACTCAAAGGTGCGGGTCTTTTCCTTTTTTCTTTGTTCATCGATTATTACGAAATTGTTTGAAGTATGCTATGTATTTTATGTAATGCAATTTGTGTATGTGCGTTGAATCTGGGTTTATCCAGAATGGGTATTTTCTATGTGTGTTTGATTTATGATTTTGGGGTTTTGGGTTTGCTTTGGCCGTGTTGGTATGCTTGTGGGCTCTATGGTGTTGGGTTTGTGTGTGTCTTGCATTCCTGTTTTCACCCCTGTTTGAGTGTTACATCCCCTATTTCTTGAACATGTTTTCACTTTGTTTCTTTAGCTGTCTAATATGCTCTGTTTAATCAAAAATTGTCCAATATATATATATATATATATATATGTATGTATAAATTCCAAATTGAAGGCTTGAGAAAGTCCTCGATCCCATGGAGTTTATTCAAGTGCGAGGTAAATAATGAGAAACAGTCCACGATGATATAATCTAATATTAATTCAAATATAGAATCTTGTCTGCAATGCCATATTCAAATTGAAATTAGTAATCAATGCTTGAACATGTTTTCACATTCATAGCTGAAAAATTAAATAAAAAAAATAGAGCAATGGAGAAAAGAGAGAAAGGAAGAAAGTCTAATAACATTTTAATTTCAAAGGAAACTTCCAAATGGCCAACTCTTGGTTGTACACAATATATGGTCAATTAAACGCGTTTATGTATAGTGGTCATGCTTTAATTAATGAAATTTGGTTGATATTTGCACATGAAGCTAGCTGCAACAAACCTCAGCTTGACTGGATTGTGTTATTGTTTATTAATGAATGGTAGTCTATCCCCCTGTTCTAGTAGTGGCTGAACAGGGTATACCCTTATACGGTGTAAATGGTTTTTTGGATTAAATTTCAATAAAGTTCTATCTTTTATCTCAAAAAAAAAAAAAAAAAAAAAAAAAAAAAACCTATATGAATATGTATATATAATGTGTATCATAAACTTCAAAATTTTGTAATCAGCAACATAATATGAGAATAATTTGTGATATCTAATCATTCAAATTAGTTGTGCATATTAAAAATTCTCTTATAGTTTAGGACATATATTGCAAATACTCTCATTGTTTCTTGGTCATTGTTTCTGTGCTCTGTTGATAGCTGAAAAGGAAGAAACTTTTGGGTTATGTTTCCGGAGTTTTGGAGAAAGAAAAATAAAAGGATCTTGCATGGCTGGACTTTAGATTGTTAGAGATGTAATTTGTAAGCAAAAATATAATAACTTGCAAGTCAAATAGTCTGAGGTGGTTACTTTGTTGTAAGGAGATGCAAGTTTAATAAAGTTGTCATTCAACAAGAATTCTAGCACTCAATTTGTATTTCTAATCATTTGAAGATTATGAGCTAAATAGCTGTATCATTGCAGCAATGCCAAAGACCTTCTAAGTAAATGGCAGAGGATGTCTTAAGTTACACATATGATTGACAGTCTAAGGCAAGCTAGTATATTGTACCTCAAGTGCATTAGAAATTCATAAAAGCATTGAATTATGGTAGTTTATCATCTTAGAATTTTTCCATCTCGCACCCGACATAGTTCTTGTCAATTTTTGCTTCTTCAAAAGTACTGTGCAAATTATGTTCAAGTATTATAATTATGAGAACTGTGTGAAACCAAGCTGAAAAGGAAATGAATCAGTACAAAGCTGTAATATCCATAGGAGTATTGCTTAGCATTGATGAAATTGATTCCCATTGGCATTGATGCCATGTAGTAAACTTTTTAGTTATTGATTATCTTTTATAACACTTGATAATTGTTATAGTTTCAATCTTACTTATATGATTAAAGTTTTAGGCTTGAATGTTATATACAAAACAATTGATTTATAATTTCAATAGGTGTAAGGATTTTAAATACTTTGGAGCAAACGGTGTTTTTGAATTAGAATAAATATAGTTTTAAAAAAAAAATTAACCAAAGAATACAAAATTCAACTTTTTCAAAAACAACTACCAAACAAATTTCATGAATTTTGTTTTTGAAAAATATGTTTTTCAAAACAACCAACCAACGTGTTTTTCATTTTGAAAACAGAAAAAAAATTTCTTTTTTTCTTTTTCCCTTGAAAACAAGAAAACGAAAACAGTTACTAAACAAGTCCTAAATTTTCCTTATACATCATCTTTTACAAGCTTTCCATATGTACCAACCAAAGTTATGGATAGTAAAAATTATTATTCCTAATGTAATTTTCATTCAGTATACCAAACATGTCCTTAATATAATATGATTTTTATTCCTTTTTTTTTTTTTGTTTAAATATGATATTTTATAATTATGATTGTTATTAATAGAAATCTATTATTATTAAGTTTGTATGTAAAAGCTAAGGACCTTGTAGTTGAATTGACACATTCCCATACACAAAGTGTTTGAAGGTTTAGGAAGGAAGGGGTTCAAGTTACGAAGTTAGCAGCATATTATAACCAACTCAAAAAAGAAAAAATTGTATGTATATTCTAGCATACATTTATTATCTTTGCCCTTGGGGCAATGACACACTCCATGAGGTTCGATGTATCTGTTGCTGGTTGGAAATTATATACAAAATTAGACATCCATGAGGTTCAATGTATCTATTGCTGGTTGGAAATTATATACAAAATTAGACATCCATGAGGTTCAATGTATCTATTGCTGGTTGGAAACTATATACAGAATTAGACATTTATTATTATTATTATTTTTGAGTGTGGACGAGTCGACGAGTTTGATCGACCTGGATTGCGAGGGTAAAAAGGTAACAAATTTTCGGTTAAAAAAAAAATTCTGATAGTTTTTTTAGAGAGCCATTGGCCCGTAGACTCTCAACTTTTGATACATTGCAAATTACAATGGCATCAACTTTCATTCAACTCTCTCTCTATTTTCTCTTGCTTCTTCTCACTTCACCATTCTTATGTGCAACATATGCAAACAACCACATTCACTTCTCCCCAAAACAGCAAGCAGAAAAGCTCATAAGAAGCCTCAACTTGTTCCCTAAAGACTCCATTAACATTGCCACCCATGACCCTTCATTTGTTGCCCCAAAGATTGTAGAGAAATCGTTTAGTTTAACTTCTCTGAATCATTCTGTCACTTCAGTTGAAGATCTTGGTCACCATGCTGGTTACTATAGTCTTCCACATTCCAAAGCAGCAAGGTAGGCCTTAAAATGTTGAAGATGTAAAAGTTCATTGGCTATTAATTGGTTTGATTGTTATTATATTGGGAATATACATAGTTCTAGTACTTTTTTTTAATGATTGGGGTTATTTAATATATGCAGGTTGTTTTATTTGTTCTTCGAATCGCGGAACAACAGGAACGATCCTGTGGTCATGTGGTTGACTGGAGGGCCAGGGTGTGGCAGTGAACTGGCTTTATTCTATGAAAATGGTCCTTTCCACATTGCAAACAACTTGTCTCTAGTGTGGAATGACTATGGCTGGGACATGGTATATATTGAATATAGAATTCGTTAAGCTAGAAAATCGGCTAGTATTTTCTATTATTGCAGCGTAAATAGTATCTGCATTTTGCATATATCCTTAAGTTACAAGAATCTCTTAGACTCGTACCATGAAATGTTCCTTGATGTATTTCCGGAAGTAAACTACAATATTATTTAAATGTTCTTTAAGCGTTCAGGACATAGTGCAAGGAAAAAAGAAAGAAAGAGAGAAATGGTCTCTATAAGGTATATATGATTGGTTGGAATGAAAATAGAGAGAAAACGAGTAATTGTCATTCTGCCCCCACTCTTTCCCCCAATATTTAATGTTAACTCTCTTTCTTTTTGTTCTTTTTTTTTTTCAATTGATGTTAAAGTTTGGTACGATTTTTTTATAACCAACTCCTGTTTTTTATTTTTTTTTTCTCATAATAAAATATGAATATAAAAAATTATTTAACAGGGGTATGAAAGTAAATTTCTACAAACAATATTTTCTATCATAACATATATATATATATATATATATATATATAAAAAGGAGAGACGACATGCCAATTAGCCTAGCTAGAGGCCATTTCCAATTGCTAGTGTAGGTTGATAGATGAACTTTGATAAAAAATTACGAATATGCTGAAAATTTTGTCCTTTTATTCAACAAAGCTGATTGACAAGCTTCCTAATGATATTTTATTTGGGCAGACAATAACATCAATTGTTTATAGCATATTAAAACATTAAATTTTAACTATTTGGCACATTTTCATGTTTTCAACAAAGACACTCAAGATTTAAACCCTCCCTCCCCTGTAACTGTTGAAATATACATAAAAAAATTTAAAAAAAAAAAAAAAAAACTTTAAATTTCATGTTAGTATAACATCAATACGGTCAGCATTGTGCATGACAGGACGTTGTATTAAACCTTTCCTAATGTACATACTTATTAAGCTACTCGATAACTTTTTACCACCTACTAATCAATACAACTTTTATTGTCTTTTGTCAGGCATCAAACCTTCTTTATGTGGACCAGCCTGTCGGAACTGGATTCAGTTATAGTACTGATGAGAGTGATTTTCGCCATGATGAAGGCGGTGTTAGCAATGACTTGTATGACTTTTTGCAGGTCTGTTTGCTCTCTCATGTGTATGTGTGCGCTTCCATGAAAAAAGAAACAAGAACCATGCATTTATGCTTGGTTACATGTGATTGGAATTTGTCAGGAAGCTCAAGATTCACAAACTTTTCCACATTGTTTCAGGCATTTTTCAAGAAGCATCCTCAATTTGCTAAAAATGACTTCTACATAACTGGAGAATCATATGCTGGGCACTACATTCCAGCATTTGCTACTCGGGTTCACCAAGGAAACAAAGCAAAAGAAGGAATTCATATAAACCTGAAGGTAGCTCACAGATTTATCCAGAGTTAGTTGCTTTAGTCCCACTTTATCAGATACTTAACTCATATGCTTCAACAGGGATTTGCTATTGGAAATGGGCTAACCAATCCTGAAATCCAGTACAAAGCATACACTGACTACGCACTGGAAATGAAGTTAATTGATAGTTCTGATTACAATCGTATTAACTTGGATATTCCACAATGTGCACAGGCAGCAAAAAAGTGTGGTAATTTTTCTAATTCTTAATTTCAAATTACTTCTCATTCTTATTGCCTTATAGATACAACATTATATTACTCTCAAAGATTACTGATTTCTGTAACTTTTAAGACCTAGAAGCAGATTTAATTAGTTTGCAACTACTCTATCATTGATCAATCATATGGAACAGCATTGTCAGGCACTGGTGGCGAAAATGATTGTGTGACTGCATATGACATTTGCAGTGACATATTCAATCAGATCTTAAGCATAGCTGGTGGTATAAATGTAAGAAGGCGTAAAACAACTATTATTCTGTAGTTGTTGCGAAAGCATTACATTGTGAAGAAAAATATGTATTTCCAACTTTGATGAAAAACTTGTTATAAATTTGATCTGCAGTACTATGACATTAGAAAGGAATGCACCGGAGAGCTATGTTATGATTTCTCAAACATTGAGACATTCCTAAACAAGAAGTCAGTTAGGGATGGTCTAGGGGTTGGGGACAGAAAATTCATTTCATGCAGTAGTGATGTATATAATGCCATGCAGAATGACTGGATGAGGAATCTTGAAGTAGGTATTCCTGCTCTTCTGGAGGATGGAATCAAGGTGCTTGTGTATGCTGGGGAGTATGACCTAATATGCAATTGGCTGGGTAAGCCTCTTTGGCTCAACAGAAGTAGGAACTGGAAATAAACACCTCAAAGAATGTATAGTTTGTTTTTCTTAGTATATATTATTGATTCCTTTCTCTCTCGGCAGGGAATTCAAGGTGGGTTCAAGCCATGGAATGGTCAGGACAGAAACAGTATGGGGCAGCCCCAACTGTTCCATTTGTAGTTGACGGTGCAGAAGCAGGATTGCTAAAGAGCCATGGGCCTCTCACTTTCCTCAAGGTCTCTCTCTCTCTCTCTCTCTCTCTCTCAAACTTTGTATCCTGATTTGACAAACTTGGTTCCATGTCACAACACATAGGTCCACGATGCTGGTCACATGGTTCCAATGGATCAGCCTAAAGCTTCTCTACAGATGCTGGGGAGCTGGATGCAAGGGAAACTAACCAAGTCTGAAGCAGAAGATAGGGTTTCTCCCTAGTGATGGCCTCAATGAACCAGGCATACTCTTACTGAGCATGTGCCTACGTTATGGATTTCAGGAATGGTGTCTGGGTAGGACTAGTTGTGATATGTTTGTCCATCAGTGACCGCAAGGTTCTTGTTTTCAACTACTCCTTAAAATATTTTATTGCTAGAATGAAGCTTCCTGAAGAATGGTGAATAAAGATTATTTCATAGATATGAATGTTCAGTGAATACACATTAACCATCACATGCTATACATTAATTTGGGCTATGGATACAGTCATATTTATTATCATAGTTATGACATAATAGGCACAGTTATAAAACCCAAAAAAAAAAAAAAAAAAAAAAACTGTGGCATCTACAATAACTATGGTTGCGTTTGGCATTGGCCTAAAAAAACAGTTTTTTTTTTTTATTTTTTATTTACTATTTAGCTTATTTTTGCTACCATTCATAGGTCCTATTGCACTTTTTGGAATTATTCATGAGTTTCACTATATTATTTCAGCTATTTTTTAGCTTTATTTACAGTACTTTCAATAAAAAGTTTTCAGTTTCAGTTAAATAAGTTATTCCCAAACAGACTCTAAAACTTAGTTGAATATGAAATATCGTCAGTAATTGTTATTCATTGATTTTAATTTGTACAAAGATTGGATTTCATTAGAGGGGAAAAACTTGTAGTTTTATCATATATGTTTGTATCTTGTCATGATTTTCATCCCAAAGATGAGTTCTCATACATTAGAAACAAATTTGATTAAAAAAAACACTCATTAACAATCCCAGTCTACATGCCTTTGAGAAACAGCCACTAAGTAAAGCTTGCTTCTTTATTTATTTATTTATTGCCTTTTGTTTTTCTTAAATCCTTCTAACACTGAGACAAGGCATCTAAACCAGTCCTCCCAAGTAATAAGAAGAAACGATAGAAGTCTTCCACCTTAAATAATACATAGAAGTTCCAGTGATAGATACAATAAACGAAAACAGTTAACAACCAGCTCATTTTCCATAAAATTCTCATGTCTCAATTGCCGGCTGAAAACCTGTTCTCAATGGACCAACTCGCAGATGTTGTGCATTACCATTCTTTGGTTTGGACAGTGTCATTTTAAAAATCTCTCCCTAAGAATTCTACAAGCTGATACAGCTGCGTAAAACATTCAGGAAAAAAAAAAAAAAGATCAGGACATGGTCATGTTTGGTGCACCCCAAATATCAAATAATTCTTCCAAGATGGGGCATATGCTAAGGAGGTTAAATCTCATGGAGATTTTATAGAAGACTTCTGAAGTGCACAAATGAATTCCAGGTGATGATCACAGTCTGCATCTCCTCACCTAAACTATTCATTGAAGCACTAAGCCTGCAACTCCTCACCGGTCAAAAGGGAAGGTAAAAGCTTCCATTAGATTACCTAGAAAAACTTGGAGAGTAATTGGAATATGAAAAGCTTAAACAAGACATGGTACTCACAAAACTCATCAACAATCTCATTCTAGATAACTGTGAAAAAAATCTGCTGAGTAAAGCTTGCTTTTCTTTTTCTTCACCTTCTTTTTCTATAATCTTTCTTTTTTGGCTTTTATTCATTAAGGCTTTCCATCAACTTTTGTTATATGTTGTGTTTAATTTTTCAATTTTATAAATTTTTCTTCAAATTTTTTAAATTTAAAATATTTAATTAATGATTGAAAAATATTTTCCAGATTTTTTTTTTCAAAATATTTTAACAAAAGTTAATGAAAAAACCTTAATTGAATAAATCTGAAACTTAAAGGACTAAAATGAAAAAAAGCAAAGTTAGAGTACTGAAATGAAATCTAAAGAAAGTTATTGGGTCAGTTTTGTATTTTAGCCACAAAAAAAAAAAAAAAAAAAAATGATCCATCAATTAGAAAAATAAGCAATGTGTGCTTTCAAAAATAAAACCAAACCTCTTTTGCAATAAAGGTGGAGTTTGGATAGCCTTTTTGAGCTTGCGTTGCACGTTTGTGTTGTTTTTCTATGGGTCCTGTGCACTGTTCACGAGACCCGCAAGTACTTTTTTTAGCAAAAACAACTTTAAAACTGGATCCCACGGCACTATTCACACATTTAAAAATTATTTTGCTACAGTGTTTTCAGTTTTCAGTAATAAGCAGTATCCAAACAGACCCAAAAGGTGGAGGAAAAAGGCAAGGACTCCATTAGACTCGGGCCAACAATTGACAGTGGGAGAAAATTAACCATCGTAGCCATCACTAGCGAACAACACCTTACTGAGGCAACGATGAATTTGAGATAGATCTTCATAGCCATTGCCTTGCTCTTCTATAGATCACCTCTCTCTATTCTCTACACCACATTTCCCATCAATGATCAACATCGAAGGAACGATGGCCAGTGGCAATCCAAGGTAGGACCAAAAGCATTGGCCTTTGGTTGAACAATTGATTTTCATGTCTAGGTATGGGTTGCAGACTTGGCGGAATCATGGGTCACAATGGTGGATTTGTGATTTTGGTAACCGTGATTTGTGTTGTATGGTGGATTTTTGGTCGGTGGTGGTAGGGTGGTTTTAGGTGAAGTTGCAGATCAGTTTGGCTCAAGAGATGGTGAAGGGGAGAGGCAAGAGAGATGAGAAATTGTTGTCTTTTTCTAATTGTTGGATCACTTTTTTTCCACACTTCAATCGTCTATTTAAAAATGGAAGGAAACATGAGATTTCTAAACTAGAGGTGAGATGACCCCTTTAAAGAAAACATGATGTGTCAAGATTCTGATTGAGATTTTAAATATATAGAATTATTTTGATAAATATGATAAAATTTCAACTTATGACATCCACTCTATAATGGTTGCTCTTTATCACTAGACCAAAACACTAATCGATATTTGGTGTAGGCGAGTTCAAACTCCAAATCTCTTATTTAACGGCAAGAGATTTACTAGTTGAACTAAGTGAAACCTACATATAGAATAGAGTTTAAACTCAATATATATATATATATATATATATTTATATACTTATTAGTATATTAACGTGTAAAATTCTGAGACTTCAAAAACTTATGTGACAAAATATCATTACGTCAATCAAAAGTAATTTAATATAATATAATTTTTATCCCTCTTTTATTTATATTTTCTTTTGTTTAAATATGAAAATTTATAATTATAATGGTTATTAATAGAAATTTATTATTAATAAGTGTGTATACAGAACTATATATTTTAGCGTACACAAATAATCTTTGCTCATGGGGCAATGACACACTCCATGAGGTTCTAACTAAGATGCATCTATTGCTTAATGTAAACTATATATAGTATATATTAGACATTTATTATGATTTTTTTAACATGGAATTATATACATTTCCCACTCCGGGTAATTCTATCGTACCCCCCTCAAAAAATGGGGGTACGGTATCCACTAGTAGGTAACCTGTTATACCAGGTTACCTTTTTCTCACATTTGACGGTTCCGTCCTCAAATTGTGCAGTTCCAACATCACATATGATAGTTTTTTTGTCACATTTGGTGGTTCCCTTACTTTTTTCTCACATTTGGCGGTTCTATCCTCACATTGTGCAGTTCCAACATCACATGTGACAGTTCTTTTGTCACATTCGATGGCTCCCTTACTTTTTTTTTCTCACATTTGACAATTTCATCCTCACATTGTACAGTTCCAACATCACATGTGACAGTTCTTTTGTCATATTTGGTGGTTCCTTATTTTATTTCTCACATTTGATGGTTCCATTCTCACATTCTGCAATTCCAACATCATATGTGACTGTTTTTCTTTCACATTCAGTGGTTCTTTTATTTTTTTTCTCACATTTGACGATTTTATCCTCACATTGTGTAGTTTCAACATCATATGTAACTGTACTTTTGTCACATTTAGTGCTTCCTTTATTTTTTTCTCACATTTGACGGTTTCATCATCACATTGTTCAGTTCTAACATCACATGTGACAGTTCTTTTATTACATTCGGTGGTTCTCTTACTTTTTTTTTTCTCACATTTGATGATTTCATCCTCACATTGTGCAGTTCCAACATCACATGTGATAGTTCTTTTGTCACATTTGGTGGTTCTCTTATTTTATTTCTCACATTTGACAGTTTTATCCTCACATTCTGTAGTTCCAACATCACATGTGATAGTTCTTTTTTCACATTCGGTGGTTCCCTTATTTTTTTTTTTCTCACATTTGATAGTTTCATCCTCACATTGTGCAGCTCCAGCATCATATGTGACTATACTTTTGTCACATTTGATGGTTCCTTTATTTTTTTTCTCACATTTGACGATTTCATCCTCACATTGTGCAGTTCCAACATCATATGTGACTGTTCTTTTGTCACATTTGGTGATTCCTTTTTTTTTTTTCTCACATTTGATGATTCCATTGTCACATTTGGCAATACCAAGATCACATCTGTCTATACTTTTTTCCACATTTAGTGGTACCCTATTTTTTTCTCACATTTGACAGTTCCATTATCACACTGTGCAATATCAACATCACTTCTAACTGTACTTTTGTCACATTCAGTGGTACCCTAATTTGTTTTATCATATTTGACAGTTCCATCGTCACATTGGGTAGTACCAACATCACATATGACTGTACTTTTATCACATTCAATGGTTCTCTTTTTTCTTTTACTCACATTTGACAGTTCCATCGTTACATTAAGTTGTACCAACATTACATATGGGTGTAACCAACCCAACCCAAACCCACCGAATTACCTAATAATCGACGAATATATATAGCAAAAATACTCCTAAATCTCTAAAATTCTGAAATACCCTTAAATATACTAAAATTACCAAAATGCATTCTAACAATTAAAAATTACCAAAATAACCTCGAAACTCTAAAAAATTATTAGGATTTCCTTAAAACCTAGAAAATGATCGAAATGACCCAAAATCTAAAAAATGACTGAAATATCCTCTAAACCTAAAAAAATAATCGAAATATCCTTAGCTACTAAAAAATAAGACCTAAATGACCATGAAACCTAAAAAATGACTCAAATAACCTTGCAACTTAAAAAGTGACAATAATGCCCTTGAATCTAAAAAACGACCGTAATGCACCTTAAACCTAAAAAATTACCGAAATACCCATAGAACCTTAAAAATTACTGAAATTATCCTAAAACCTTAAAAAATTTTGAAATACCCTTGAAACCTTAAAATGACCAAAATACCTCATTAAACTTGGAAATGATCAAAATACCCCCGAAACCCTCAACAATTATCGAAATACCCTTAGAACCTAAAAAATGATCAAAATACCTTTAGAACCTAAAAAATGACCGAATGACCCTAAAACCTAAAAAAAATGTCTGAAATTACTCTAAAACATAAAAAATGATTGAAATAACCAAAAAACCTAAAACAATGACCAAAAATACCCCATAACACTTGAAAATGACCAAAATACTTTCAAAACCCTTTAAAATAACTTAATGACACTGAAACCTAAAAAATGACCGAAAATGAACCCGTAACCTAAAAAATTACTTAAATACACTTAAAACCTACATCACATCCGGTGGTACCTAAACCCGTACTTTTGTCACATTCGATGGTACTCGAATTTTTTTCTCATATTTGACAATTTCATCGTCACATTGAGCAGTACCAACATCACATCTGATTGTACTTCTGTCACATTTGGTGATATCATTATTCTTTTCTCACATTTGATAGTTCTAATGTCACATTGGGCAGCATCAAATCACATATGATCATACTTTTGTTACATTCAATAGTTCTATTATTTTCTTCTCAAAAAAAAAAAAAAAATAGTTCTATTATTTTTAGTCACATTAGGTATTACCAATATCACATAATACTGTACTTTTGTCGATTCAAAATAATCTTGGTAATAATTAAAATGTTAACAATGAATCTTCCCAAAATAGTTATAAACTTGAAAATTAACAAAAATACCTGGAAATTAAGGACTTAAAAAAATAGTCCTAAAAATATATAAAATTACTAAATACTCCAATGCCTCAAATATTACCAAAATACCTTCATTAACCTATAAATTATGCATTCTCCAGATTTCGGCCACATTGTTCTCTATCTCTCTCTCTCTCTCTACCCTTTTGTTCGAAATCTCCACCGTTTCTCATCTCTAAATCTCTGTACGTCTCATCCTTATTCTTTTATTTTTCCATCTGGGTTTTAACTATTGTCATTTGGCTTTTGTATTGTTGAGGGAGACTTGGACGTAGGGGGGCAATGGCCCCCCAATTATTTTTTTTATAAATATATTATCATATACATAGGTACGAATTTTGGAGATTTACTTATTTATATATTCTCTGATTCTCAATGTATACAGTTTATATTCAACCTCCTCCAACACAAATTCCATGCAAATAAAGCACCACAACAAAGCTTGCACATCCAAAAATTCTCATATAATAATTTTTTCAGCTGTTTTTTTCTGGTTCACAGCTTGCATATCCAAAGCTTCTCATATAATAATTTGTCAAATACTAATTTTATTTTTGACCGATAGAAAATTAGTCTCCCTTTAAAAAAAAAGAAAAAAAAAGAAGAAGACAATTCTTTTAATGCTAAAGATAAACATTCAATCTCTCATTCATTAAAAATAAAAAACAATTCACTAAATCATAAACAATATCTCAGTCATCAATTTATACAAATCACTGTCATTTGAGTGACCGAACATAATCTTGTAGTGGAATTTTTCTAGCATTTTCTATTATTTTGGAACGTTATTCATCTTCATTTGAAAGCACTAGATTTGATGCCAACTTGTATCGAAAACGTTCCGACCAGTTCTCCTACAAAAAGTAGACACTATTGATGAAGAAGTAGCTTAAGCAAATTATGCAAAAATTGTAAAATATACTTCCAATAAATTTATTACCAAAAAGGTTAGATTCTCTTTGATAAATATTTTTGTATGCATGTGTTTAATAACATGCATGCCACAATCATACCTAAAGTATGAACACAATTCAACCTTAATAATTTTAAAGATTCACACAATAGTTATACATATGTGCAAACTGGATTAGTGAAAGAGTCACACAATAGTTACACTCCTACACTAATTGCTCAGACTTTGAAATTCTTTGAGAGACAAAATTTGAAAATACATGCCGCCACCCAAACTAGATTAGTGAAAGGAAATTTCATACCAATCCTAAACCTGACATTAAAACGCACTAACTAAACTTAACCCAATATTAATACAAACATGACCGGCATATTAATACCAATCCTATTGGCTGAGTTCAAAGCATACCATCAAACAAAAGCCTAAACCCAGAAAACCTCAAACTTGGTTGCACAGAACACCTATTCCAAGAATCAAAACTTTTTACTTTTGTCCCATAATTAAGGATAACCTAACACTCATGTAACTCAAGAAACTATTAATCCCACCTCAAAGAGGTTCCAAAGAACTTATCAAAAAAAAAAAAATAGAGGTTCCAAATAACTTACATATATACATAAAAACAACTAAAATATAAAATCCCTAAGAAGGTGCATTCACTAACACAACATAAATTGTAGGTTTCACAAAAATCAAATTATTATTGAAACAAGGCCAACAAGGCTTATGTCCGTGTTGCCTTCGACTTGCAATATTTTCTCTACAGGGAACTACTTAGACTTCTTGGATTCATTGAACTTTGGTAGTTTTTCTGGTATTTTACCTCTTTTTTGTTTCTTTAGGGGTTTCACCACCTTTTTTGCGCTTTTTAAGTAAATAATATTAATTAAAAAAGGGGTTTTTTCTTTTAGGTACTAAACAAAAAAAATCAAGCCACAATAAATTCAACCTAGTAAAGTACATGCCAAACAATACTCGCATAAAATTACAATTCAATCCAATCAACCCAATTCAAAACATTTCAATATTCTCAAGCTGCTCTTATGCTAATTGACCACAAGTCCGACCGTTTGAGAAATTCATTTGACTCACCTAGAAAGCCACAAATCTTGAATTTTATAAGAATTGAATCAATGGACTACTATATTTATGTGGAGTATACTTACCAAAAACTATATCTATGCTAATTACCACAAGATTCTCAACCCAAAAAATGGTTTCTCTCTAATTACTAGAATTCCCGAAAGGTGACCGACTCAAATATGTCCCCTGACAGATTTGGGGACTTAATATGACAATAAACATTCTGTTTAAGGAAATCCATTAGCAATTAAACCCAATTCAAATCACAGGACAGCCATGAACATTAGCTTTCATTCTAATCATCTTCGGCTTCCAAGCCGATCTCAATTCTTTTATAATGAAATTTCTAATCATATCCTGCACAAATATCACACAATAAAATAAAATTACCAAAACACGGTCAAACCATATCATTTCAACACGAAATTCGATGCCTATGTTGATTATAGATAAGTGATAGAATTTAACACAGCCACAACCTGAAAATCATTTTACATCATTGAAGTGTACAAAACATGCATACATACATAATTAGTCAATGAAATAAAATACCTAATTACTCAATAACCTAAATACTTTGAAGTTCATAATTTGTTTAGCAACTGTCAGGTTCATACTTTGAAGTTCATAATTTGTTTAACCTAAACATGCCGCTGTCAGGTTCTTCTACTGTGGGTATGGGTTTGTTTAGCAACTGTCTGGTTCACAAACGTGAGACAGAGCTGGAAGAAGGTGAGACAGAGCTGGAAGAAGACGAGACAGAGCTAGAGAAAAGCGTTGATGAATGTTGATTTGTTATTTTCTCTTTTGTTTTGTTTTTTTTGTTTGGCTTATATACATAACCTATTTAACCGGTAACCAGTATAGTATGACCCTTCCCACTCCACCTTTCTTTCAGGAGGGAATGGGCAGACTAGCAGTGTGAGGAGCAACTATGTAGTAAGTTACGCAACGTTTCAAAGTTTTAAGAAAAATAGCATCTCGAGTTTTCGAAACTCGAGATCCACATTAAAACTCGAGTCCCAAAGACTCGCTTTGCAAGTGTTTGGCTGGATGACTTGGACTGAAAATGCCACATAAATCTCGAGTCTTTAAGACTTGAGTTCCATGCAAAAAAAATTTCCCCATACTGGGAGCCCTATAGTGGCGTTTTTAAGTCCTATAGTGACGTTTTAAAGCCCTATAACGACGTTTTCCTGCAAAAAATTTTAGTCTGATCACTCATGTTCAAGGAGCCCTATAGTGGCGTTTTTAAGCCTTATAGTAACGTTTTAAAGCTCTATAGTGACGTTTTCCTGCAAAAAATTTTTTATAAGTGTGATCAGCCCTATAGCAGCGTTTTTCTACAATTTATGGAACTCGAGTCTTTAAAAATCGAGTTCCACGTGGATTTTTTTCTACATCGGACCTATCCGCTTACAAATCGAGACTTAAAAACTCGAGTTTTATCTTGGAACTCAAGTTTTAGACACTCGAGATGCTACTTTTTAGCATTGTTTTGAAACGTGACAACTAACTAAATTTTTTGATATTTATTGTTATTTGGAAAGGGTGTTCTTCTTTCAGCCTTATTTACCTTTGACCATATCAAACTATATATATATATATATATATATATATAGCATTAGACATTTTTTATTATAATTTTTTTTTAACATGGAATTATATACATTTCCCACTCCACCTTTCTTTCAGCTTTATTTGCCAAGTTTGTTCATGGGTTGTACAAGCTGTTGCAAAACGGTATTTCTAGTTTAAAACAAGTGTTTATAAAAAAAAACTTATGAGGAGTTGTTGCAAAACAGAATTTTTGGTTTAAAATGAGTGTCTGTAAAAAAAAATTATGAGAAGTTACTGTTGTGAAACAAAATTTTGAGTTTTGAAAACACGCTTTTATGTTACCAAAATGCCTAACCAAAACACTATAAATCCCCGCTATTCCATACTCTAAACTTTTGATACGTTACAAATTACAATGGCATCAACTTTCATTCAACTCTCTCTCTTTTCTCTTACTTCTTCTCACTTCACCATTCTCATGTGCAAAACATGCAAACAACCACCATCACTTAGCAGAAAAGCTCATAAGAAGCCTCAACTTGTTCCCTACGGACTCCATTAACATTGCATCCCCTGACCCTTCATTTGTTGCCCCAAAGGTTGTAGAGAAATCGTTTTGTTTTCCTTCTCTGAATAATTCTGGCGTTTCAATTGAAGATCTTGGTCACCATGCTGGTTACTATAGTCTTCCACATTCCAAAGCAGCAAGGTGGGCCTTACAATGTTGTCCATATAAATTAGTTCCTTGACTTTTACTTGGTTTGATTGTTATTATATTGGGAATATACATAGTTCCAATTTTTTTTTTAATAATGATTTCGAGGGGTAGTTATTTAATATATGCAGGATGTTTTATTTGTTCTTCGAATCACGGAACAAGAAGAAAGACCCTGTTGTCATATGGTTGACTGGAGGGCCAGGGTGTGGCAGTGAAATGGCTTTGTTCTTTGAAAATGGTCCTTTCCACATTACAAACAACTTGTCTCTAGAGTGGAATAACTATGGCTGGGACATGGTATGTACTGAATATATAATTCAATAAGCTAGAAAATCAGTTAGTATTTTCTATTGCAGCATAATTTGTATCTGCATTTTGCATAATTTCCTTACAAGTTACAAGAATCTCTTAGACTCATACCATGAAATGTTCCTGGATAGATTTCTGGAAATAAAATATTATTGAAATGTTCTTTAAGCTTTCAGGCAATAGCGAGGAAAAAAGAAAGAAAGAGAGAAATGGTCTTCATAAGGGTCTACTTGATTGGAGTGAAAATAGAAAGGATAGAAAAAGGAGAGTTAAAATAGGAAAGAAAATGGGGGTCTGATGGTAATTTCCATTCTGCCCCCACTCCTTCCCCCAATGTTTAACATTAGCCCCTAACTCTCTCTCTTTCTATATTTTTGTTTCACTTGAGTTAACGTTTGGTATGATTTTTTATACCCAAGTAACCCAACTCAAGTTTTTTTTCCTAATAAAATATTTATATAAAAAATTATTTAATAAGGAAATGAGAATAAATTTCTACAAACAATATTTTCTGTCATAACAAAAGAGTTTTTCATTCTTGCACTTTCCACCTTGGTCCAAACCAAACCCCATGAAAGAAAACTAAAATCTCTTCTAACCCTCCCCTATTTTTTTCCTCTCCCTCATTTTTTATCCTCTTACTTTTCTAACTCTAAAGTCATAAGTATGTTACATTATTATTTTAGTTAAAACAAATCCCAGGCAACAAAGGATAGAAAAAGTTGGAGGAAAGCATGACAACTGATAAAACCATACATGTGTACATTTTGTTACATGACTTATTTAATGAGTTATGTGACTTGTTTAAAAAATATACACAAATAGTTTTATGAGACAATGTATAATGTATTGAAGAAAAACTTTTTCCCAAAAGGATTATTCTAAAATAAAAAAACATTGAATCATCCATCTTTTAAAAGAGAAATTATAAAAATCACCAAAAAAAAAGAGAGAAATTATAGGCCAATTGCACGCGCGCACGCGTGTGTATATATATATTGCAATTGTTAGTTACTACTATATGTTAATAGCAAAACTTCGATGAAATTTAAGAATATACTGAAAATTTATAGTCCTTTTAAAGTTGAAGGTAGCTCTTAGATTTAATTAGAGTTTCTTTTTTTTTTTTTTCTTTTTTTTTTTTATGAATGGAAGAAGGGGATGCGGGGGCAACCATTGTGACTCACCCCCCTGGGCATGACCATAGGGGCAACCCCCCCCCCCCCCTGCCGCCGCTAGGGAATGTTGAATTGAGTCATAGTTACTGTAATCCGAGGTGACTACAGACCTCACCCTAGCACCACGAGAGAGCTGACAGTCAGGGGCTAGCTGCAAGAGGATTCTCACATTCCTCCCCAAGTACCTGCCCGGGCTCGAACTAGGGACCTCATAGCAGCAATCACACACCCAAACCACCAAGCCACCCCTCTCAGTGGTAGATTTAACCAGAGTTACTTACTTTAGTCCCACTTTATCAGATATTTAACTCATATGCTCCAATAGGGATTTGCTATTGGTAATGGGCTAACCAATCCTGAAATCCAGTACAGATCATACACTGACTATGCACTGGAAATGAAGTTACTTAATAATGATGATTACAATTGGGTTAACAAGATGAAATTGCCACAATGTGAACAGGCGGTAAAAGAGTGTGGTAATTTTTCTAATTCTTAATTTCTAATTACTTCCCATTCTTATTTTCATGTAGATACAACATCATATGACTTTCAAAGATTACTGATTTCTGTAACTTTTATGACCTACAAGCAGATTTAATTAATTTGCAACTACTCTATCATTATCCATTGATCAATCATATGGAACTGCATTGTCAGGCACTTATGGCGGAAAAGCTTGTAATACTTCATTTGACACTTGCGCAGAATTATTGGATCAGATTTTAAGAATCAACGCTGGTATAAATGTAAGAAGACAAAAAACAACTATCATTTTGTAGTTGTTACGAAATCATTACATTGTGATAAAAAATGCTTTTCAACTTTTCAACTTTGTAGTTATTACGAAATCATTACATTGTAATAAAATGCTTTTCAACTTTGATGAAAAACTTGTTATATCTTTGATCTGCAGTCCTATGACATTAGAAAGAAATGCATCGCAACCTACGACAATTGTTATGATTTCTCGACCATGGTGAAATTCCTGAACAAGGAGTTAGTTAGGAATGCTCTAGGGGTTGGGAACATAACATTCGTTTCATGCAGTGGTCCAGTATATGAAGCCATGAGAACTGACTGGGCAAAGAATCTTGCAGTAGGTATTCCTGCTCTTCTGGAGGATGGAATCAAGGTGCTTGTGTATGCTGGGGAGTATGACCTCATGTGCAATTGGCTGGGTAAGCCTCTTTGGCTCAACAGAAGTAGGAACTTGAAATAAACACCTCAAGGAATGTAGTGCTTGTTTTTCTTAGTATATCTAATTGATTCCTTTCCCTTTCAACAGGGAATTCACGGTGGGTTCAAGCCCTTGAATGGTCAGGACAGAAACAGTATGAGGCATCCCCAACTGTTCCATTTGTAGTTGATGGTGCAGAAGCAGGATTGCTCAAGAGCCACGGGCCTCTCACTTTCCTCAAGGTCTCTCTCTCTCTCTCTCTCTCTCTCCTAATTTGCCAAAATTTGTTCCATGTCGCAACACATAGGTCCGTGATGCCGGTCATTTGGTTCCAATGGATCAGCCCAATGTACCACTACAAATGCTGAGTAGGTGGATGAAAGGGAAATTAACCAAGTCTAAGGCGAAGCATAGGGGTTCTCCCAAGTGATGGCCTCAATGAACCCGGCATACTCTTTCTGAGCTTGTGCCTATATTTATGGGTTTCAGGAATAGCGTCTGGGTAGGGACTAGTTGTGATATGTTTGTCCTCCAGTGACCACAAGGTTGTTATTTTCAACAACTCCTTAAAATATTTTATTGCTAGAATGGAACATAAAGATTCTTTTACACATATGAATGTTCAGTGAATACACGTTTACCATCATATGCTATATATTAATTTGGGCTATAAATACTGTCATATTCATAATGGGCATAGTTTGCACAAAATGATAACACGATTGCTTGATTTGTGAGATCATTACGTGGCTATAAAATAAGAGCTTGGAAATTCTGGTGTTATTGGAAGACACACACAGTCTGTAACATCAACTTATAGCAGGACCTGTTATAAGCAACCTATAGCAGAATTTCAGTTACAATTGATCAAAATTATAAGAAAAATAATAGATGATGCCAAGAGAAAGCCCTTGATTCCATATGGCACAATTATGAATTTGTAAGCATTTAAAAAATGCAAGTTCTCAACTTCAACAAATCGAGAAGAAGACGCCATGGTTCTAGTCATTGATTTACTCTGGCATCTACATTAACTAAAACTCAGTTGAACATGATATATGGTCTTTGATTATAATTTGTACAAAGACTGGATCTCATTAAGAGGGGAGAAAATTGTAGTTTTATCATATGTGTTTGTATCAAGTCATGATTTGCACCCCAAAGATGAGGTCTCATACATTAGAAACTAATTTGATCACAAAATCATCAACAATCCCAGTCTAAATACCTGTGAGAAACAGCCACTGAGTAAATCTTGCTTCTTCTTTTTTGATTTTGGCTTTTGTTTTTCTTAAATCCCTCTAACACTGAGACAAGGCATCTAAACCAGCCCTCCCAAGTATAAGACAAAATGACAGAGTCCTTCAACCTTAGATAAGTACATAGAAGTCCCAGCGATAGATACAATAAGCGAAAACAGTTAACAACCAACTCGTTTTCCATATAATTTTCTTAATGTCTCAATTGCTGGCTGAAAACCTGTTCCCAATGGAACAACGGAAACAACTCGCAGATGTTGTGCATTACCATTCTTTGGTTTGGACAGTGTCATTTTAAACATCTCTCCCTCAAGAATTCTACTAGCAGATACAGCTGCATAAAACATTCAAAAAAAAAAAAATCTGGACATGGTCATGTTTGGTGCACCCCAACTATCAAATAATTCTACCAAGATGGGGCATATGCTAAGGAGGTTAAATCTCATGGATACTTTTATGGAAGACTAAACTTCTAAAGTGCATAAATGAATTCCAGGTGATGATCGCAGAGCAACTTGCTTGAATATGACAGCAAAATATGATCCATGGGAAAACTAAAAACCAATTGTCCAAGACACCGCAACTAAGTAAAATGCTGATTCTTTGAAACACTAAGCCTGCATCTCCTCACCAGTCGAAAGGGAAGGTAAAACCTTCCATTAAGATTACCTAGAAAAACTTGCAGAAGTAATTGGAATATGAAAAGCTTAAACAAGACTAGGCTTTTGTGGCTATATTAGGAACGCAATTTACCTTCGATTTCAACAAGCTATCTACCAAAACACAAGGCACTTACCGCAAAAAGACCAAAATAGAAAAAAGAAAAATGTACAAAATAAAGGCATTATATGTTTCACCATGATTTCATAAACATGTACCAGATAAAACTATTCATGCGGCTACTTGCTAGTTGCTAAAATAGTGAAGACATTATTTTATCTTAAAATTGCTTTAATGATGAACATTTCAGTGAGGAAATGAGGTTACCAGCAAAAGGATGAAGCTTGGCAAAGTCAAAGAACTCATCAGCAGAGCACCCAAAAATAACTTTAGCCATTCTGTCAAAGCATATCACCGTGAACACCTTTGTATCTGATGCTATTGACATCTACCAAACCAATCCAATAAAACCCAACATTTTGTTATTAAAAAAAGGAAATTCTTGAAACCCCATTTCCAAAAATTGAAATTTTTTCCAAGAAAGCATTAAATCGATATGTTTTATTCTGTAGAAACAAACACAATTCTCTTGGAACCCCATTTCCACAAAATAGAAACTAATTTTCTGAAGAAAGTAATTTCAATGGAAACAAAGAGGAAATTGGTTTGGGAAGTGACTTACAAGGACACGGAAGAGGCGTTTGGAAGCAGAGGAGACGTAGTTGAAGGCATTGAAGTTGCAGAATTTGCAGAGAGAAGTGGGATCGTTGTCAGGGAGAGTCCTCTCACAGACAGCGCAGACCCTGTAGCATAAGTTGGCGTGGTTTATGGCTAACACTGTGCACACTAGCGTTGTTGGTTTCTCACCTTCCATTGCTTCTTTTTTTTGGATGGGTTTCTACCTCTCAAACTCAAAGGGTTTGTTGAAACTTGAAACTTGAACTCTCTATGGAAAACGAAGAAGGAAATATGGACTGGTACTAGGTTTGGGCCTGTTGTCTTTGCCATTATAAGTAACCCATTTATTTTTCCCCGCCTCTATCATGCGAAACATACGCCACTAGTAAATTGCTCATTTTTGGTGCTTTAAAAGTTCTGAAAATTTTTTCATTTTAGGTTTATCAAGTTTGATTTTTTTTTTTTTTTCTTTCTCAAAATAAAAAGTTTGATTTTTTTTTTTAATTGGTCCTTCTATCTGTCTATGCAATTGATCTAATCGTTAAGTGCCAATAAAACGGCATTACTTCTCTTTTTTAACTGTTTTGTCAACCATGGTCATGGACATAAATAGAATTACAATTTTAAAAGCATAATCAAACTCGGTGGACCAAAATAAAAAATCTAAACTTAAAAGATCAAAATCAAAACAATCATAAACTTTAGGGATCAAATGTTTAATGTAGTTTGCTTTTATGGTAATAAACAAGGAGATTAAAGGTTTTTTTTTTTTTTTTTTTTTTTAAGTCTTTGTTTGATGATACTCAACTTGTGATTTACACAATAGAACAATTATATAATAGAAGAAGGGTAAAATTTAGATACATTACTTAAGTGTTATTTCTTAAATTCTCTTCTTAAAATTTAGCCATGTGACAATACTTAATTAAAAATATACTTTCATCATATGAAAAAAAAGCCATATAGCTGAAATTTTTTTTTTTTTTTTTATTAAGGCTGAATTTTAATAACGGAACCTAAAGAACACCACCTAAATACTGTATTTAAATTTAGTCCACTAAAGAAATATATATTGTTAATGAAGTTACATTTAGACCCCTTACACACAGCTTACTGCTAGTATTATCAAATTCACAATCAATTATTCAAGTAGTTAATTAACTGTTTTCATGCATGATATGGACAAACGATAAATCGGAATTAAACCACAACTCATGTGTCTAAACACGATGAATTGTTTATAAAGTAAAAATCTAAATAAGAAAAACACTTTAAGGCCACGCTCAATTGGCCAAATCCACTAAAAAGATAATTGTGATACAATACAAATTACAAAACCTCTTGTATAGGTAATACACTTGTATCTAAGCTCCCTGATCATGCTACAACAAGGCTACACCAGCCGGTTCTCTTCAAAGCAATCTAATGCCATAGGTCTATCGCCAACTGCAAAGCCAATCTCTTTGCTTCTTGAAGATTTGTAATTGCCTCTATTGTTTCTAGCAATAATCCAATACATGCACAATTAATGATCAAGGTGTTTTGATGGAATCTCCTCTCAAGAGCGAATCAATTTGGAAAGGGTTAAGGTAAGCAAGTTATGTAGGTTTTCTCTCAATGGAAATAGATAGTCTTAGCCTCCATAATGATTTTAGGGTTTTGATTTTGTTCATATAAGTGTCACAATTGAGGCTTGATTGGCTATAAATTAACTGTGAAAACGATAGAAATAGACTTTCCTTAACATACTTGCCCAACCGAGTTCCATACGAAACTTTATGTGTACTTAATTTTTGGCATCTATCAAACTCTCTTGATAGCTTGCTCGACAAGGCAAACTCACTCAATCGAAATTCATTTTTTTAAGCACTCTGGATAGCTTTTATCTGAACATTATCCTTAATAACACTGTACAATTAGAATTGAAATTGAAGTATTATTACAATGACATTATTCAATTACAACTAAAAAATTTTATACGAAATTTAGCCTAACACTAAATATCCTAAATTCCTAATAGTCATGATCTAGTTAGCTAAACTAAATTTTGACTTTCTAATCCAACATTTTTTTTTTTGGGGAGCGGGGTTTGCATTTTGCACTTTGTCTCAACGTCTTTCTCTCTTGCCAGAGCAACATAGACACGGCAAAATGGGCGAGTCGGGTTGGGTTTGGGTCGGGTCAAACGGGTTGCAGGTCAAAATGGGTCATTTTAAGCGAGTTAAAAAGGGGTTCGGGTCAATCGGATTACGGGTCAGGTGGGGTTGTAGGTTGGGTTGGGTTGACCCATATTTTTCACATGATTTTAAAAAATAAAAAATAAAGAAAACAACATGTATTTACCATGTAGAAAGTCATGCAACAAATTGCTTGATGTAAAATGCATTACTTTAAATTCACCACTTATATCAAGAATGAACTCAGTTAAACTTATTAATATTTATTCAATAATTTTAAAATTATACAAATCCTAACATTGGTATTTAAAACAAAATAACACAAAGATAAGTAAAATAAATATACAAGTTTTATTTCTACACAATATCATTATCCTAAAATATAAAACAAAATTACAAAAAACTTATTGGATAACTCATTCGACAAAGAATAAAAACATATAAGAAATTTACAATCTTGAAAATTAATTTTATAATCTATTATCAATTGTGGTTGGCACTCTATTTCAATTTGGTCATTGAGTGGTTGATCTAAGTTGTGGGGTGACTAATCTTAGAGTTATAAATGAACAAAACTATTTATAATTAGCTTGGGCTTGATGTGGGGAAACAATTGTTTTTATTCATTTATTTAGTAAACGAGCTAAATTCAAATATAATAACGTGTTCGTAATCAATCTCGTGAGCATAAGGCTTGAATTGAAAATCTATAATATTATATGTTTATATGTATAAAATGTACTCTTATAAATTTAATTTGGATTGCATAAATTTGTAAATAAGTAAATAAGATATTAGATTAATATTCTTATGTTATTGATAATACAAAAAATGCATTTTGAAGTAAAAATTATATAATTTTTTAAAATACAAGTTTGGTGAATCTGACTTTAATAAGTTTTATAAATAAATGAAAATCACTCTATCTTTTTAACATTAATAATATAATTTTGATTGTTAATTTAGTTTTAATTATATGTAAGAATAAATTAATTTAATAGCTCATAAACCAACCTGAGCTTATTTTGGGGGGCGGGGGCGGGGGCGGGAGAAAACTAACAAATATATCCGTTAAATATAATATATATAGGGCAAAATTTAGATACAGTACTTTATGTATAGTACCTTAGGTACCTCTTTTAAATTGCAAACACCTGTCCAATTAAATGACTCAGTTAATGGAAGTTTAACGCTGTCTTTTTTTTTTTTAATACTTTTTTTCACTATCTCAAGACCTGTAGCTTTTCAAACTTAAAACTTCTCACACACAATCTCAAAAGCCAGAACTCAAAAGAACCCAATGACTATTATGCTTCTCAAATCCAAACTCTCTTGAGTTCTAATCAAAACCAAGCAAAGAATGGCGAAGGGACTGGCTTGTGAGCATCACATTGACAACAAAACTCAGATTTTTCCTACACAATCTCAGAAGAATCCAATGGTTTCTTTAAATTGACAATCCTTCAACAATATTTGACTTCTCACACTCAAACTCTCAAATTTCTCAACGAAATCAAGCAAAGAAGGACAAAGGGCAATCTTCTCCATTAATCCCATTATTTTCATTATGATGCAAAGCCAGATCTGGTTGTATTCTTGGTTCACGTGGTGAATGAATGTTGGTTTATGAGGTTGACCTGTTCGTCTCCCTTATTCCCTGTATTTACACTTGAACTCATTCTTTGCACCAGATTTTCCCTCTAAAGAATGCCAAGACGTTTCAATGATATTCTTTTTGAAACTTCACTTAAGCCAAATTTCTCCTTCTTTGAGTGTGAAAAGTCGAAGAGGATTGATGGTTTTCTTTTCTTTTGGGTTTTCTAATAATGGGCTCAACGCATCTATAAGAAGTCTGGCTATGGGAGATCTGAAAGAGTAAGTGAAAAAAAAAAAAAAAATGTGTTAAGCATTAAACTTCCGTTAACTGAGTTATTTAATTGGACAGGTGTCTACAATTTAAAAGAAATACCTAAAGTACTGCACATAAAGTACTGTACCTAAATTTTGCCTATATATATTTATATATACACACTAGCCTCTGAGCACGCACTCACGCATGTGCTCAGAGGCTCTTCTATTTTTTGGGTGAGGATTAATTTAGATCATTTATTATAATTTAGGATTATGTAGGGCCCAATAATCTATGGGCCAGGCCTATTTGCTCGTGGAGAGTCCGAAGGCCCAGGCCGAGGAGAGCTATGGCCCAGGCCCGATAACATAGAGCCCCAGGCCGAGGAGAGCTATGGCCCAAGCCCGATAACGTAGAGCACAACTATTTTTGGGATACAGCCGAGGACAGTTCAGTCCTCGGCAGATCCAAAATCCCTTCGGAATAAAGGGGTAAAACCGGTATAGGAACAAATTTGTAAGGAAGTCTAAAATATCTTGGGGGAAGTTATCCTTACTACCCTTCTAGATAAGACTCTGCACCTGACAGAGCCGTACCCTGCAGCCTTATCAACCATCCCCAACAATTCTGGGATGGGACTGATGGGACAAATCAGTTTTGTAAAGATTGACCCTACACGTGGACGAAGGACAGTTAACACAGACAAATATAAAAGAAGAAAGTAAGTAAATCTAGAGAGAGGGGGGAACCTCGCCAAGAGAGGAGAAAAACTACATGCGGTAGAACCTCCCAACAACACTGGACTTCACTGAAAAAGTCCATCATTGGGTAACCGGGGCAAGACCTCAATGGTCCTCGGATCAGCTCCGAGGAGTCCCATCCCACAAGATGCGACGCCATAAGGCCCAAATGTTCAAACCCATCTCCCCTCTCTATATGAATTCCTCCAAAATCAAGATCGGAATATCGCCCCGTGACCAACGCCTAGCCTTTCAAGCCCATTCTCTACAAATCATATTGTGAGGGATTTTTTTTCACATGCGAGCCCAACATCATTGTTGGGCCGCCAAGGAATTGTGTCCTTACAATTGGCGCCGTCTGTGGGGAGGCTTGCGCGTTGGCGCAGGTGGCGATGGAGTCAACTCTCTAGCAAGCAGAGGTTCGCGGAGTTTCCTCCGTCTCCGGCGACATGCAGTTGTTGCTTTGGCATAAATTTCTGCTAGGGGCTGCGCCTCGCAGTGACGACGGCGCGGACAACTTTGGGGGCTTCTGGCCTCAAGCCGGCTTTCCCGCCCTGGTCTAGGGGCTTACGTTCGAAAATAAATAGGCAAAAAAAAAGGGAAATCTCAAGTTTTGGACAGAACCAAGGTCTTGCATGGTCCTCGGACTCAAGCCTATGGGGAAACCAACTACTTAAAAGAAATCTCACAAGTTTTGGACAGAACCAAGGCCTTGCATGGTCCTCAGACCCAAGCCTATGGGGAAACCAACTACTTAAAAGAAAACTGACAAGTTTTGGACAGAACCAAGGCCTTGCATGGTCCTCGGACTCAAGCCTATGGGGAAACCAACTACTTAAAAGAAATCTCACAAGTTTTGGACAGAACCAAGGCCTTGCATGGTCCTCAGACCCAAGCCTATGGGGAAACCAACTACTTAAGGGAAAACTGACAAGTTTTGGACAGAACCAAGGCCTTGCATGGTCCTCAGACCCAAGCCTATGGGGAAACCAACTACTTAAAAGAAATCTCACAAGTTTTGGACAGAACCAAGGCCTTGCATGGTCCTCGGACTCAAGCCTATGGGGAAACCAACTACTTAAAAGAAATCTCACAAGTTTTGGACAGAACCAAGGCCTTGCATGGTCCTCGGACTCAAGCCTATGGGGAAACCAACTACTTAAAAGAAAACTGACAAGTTTTGGATAGAACCAAGGCCTTGCATGGTCCTCGGACTCAAGCCTATGGGGAAACCAACTACTTAAAAGAAATCTCACAAGTTTTGGACAGAACCAAGGCCTTGCATGGTCCTCAGACCCAAGCCTATGGGGAAACCAACTACTTAAAAGAAATCTCACAAGTTTTGGACAGAACCAAGGCCTTGCATGGTCCTCGGACTCAAGCCTATGGGGAAACCAACTACTTAAAAGAAATCTCACAAGTTTTGGACAGAACCAAGGCCTTGCATGGTCCTCAGACCCAAGCCTATGGGGAAACCAACTACTTAAAAGAAAACTGACAAGTTTTGGACAGAACCAAGGCCTTGCATGGTCCTCGGACTCAAGCCTATGGGGAAACCAACTACTTAAAAGAAATCTCACAAGTTTTGGACAGAACCAAGGCCTTGCATGGTCCTCAGAACCAAGGCCTTGCATGGTCCTCAGACCCAAGCCTATGGGGAAACCAACTACTTAAGGGAAAATTGACAAGTTTTGGACAGAACCAAGGCCTTGCATGGTCCTCGGACTCAAGCCTATGGGGAAACCAACTACTTAAAAGAAATCTCACAAGTTTTGGACAGAACCAAGGCCTTGCATGGTCCTCGGACTCAAGCCTATGGGGAAACCAACTACTTAAAAGGAAAACTGATTGCATGAAGCTTAAAATCCATCCGAGGAGAACTCCCCGTTAACAGTTGGGTCAATCCCTAAATTGCACGGATTTCCCAGTCTACCCTCAGATCCCCGGTACCCAAGGGATTGATGTAATATAGTGCAATATATCACCCAAAAACACAATCGAAATCCCTCTCCACTGGGCTACCCTCTCGGACGAATTATTCAGAGATCATCGTTCTCGGACGTCTATTCTTCATGCATCGCTCAGTGCTCAACCATTACTCCGGTTAGTTTCAAGATTTTAATTTATTGAGAATTGCCATTGTGATACTTGATAACATCGATAAGTTTAAACTAATAGGAATTGATTTTAAGGCATTGTTCTGCTCCAAATATTATTAGAGACGAGCGTATATTTAATGTCTATGCACTAAGTAGTTGTGGTAGAAAAGAAAAATATTTAGAAAGAAACAAACTCATATTTTACTAAGACAAAGAAATAGTACAGTGTACAATGAAAAAGCTGAGAAAAGCTTATGCTGAAGCTAACTACATGAGTAAAAAGAAAAATACAAGGGAATGAAGGTGAAGCTGAAGAAGAAGCGCAGATGAGAGGGAGGCTACTCCTTCAGAACTTTGTTCTTCCTCAATGCTTCTGCGTGCCCATAACTCGGGCAGCAAAAGAACCCAGCTTGGGGCCTGCACCGCGGAAGGAAAGGTGCAGGGAGCCGGAAGTTGAGGAGCCTTCACCAAAAATTTGTCTGCAACAGGGCAGAGGCGCTGATGGCGGAGAATCTTTCTTCTGACACACCGAGATCCTGGCGTAGACAGAACCTGCTTCGGATTTTGACTAAAAGAGGGAGAAATACCCTTTCCCCTCTGTCGAACTGGAATATCCTCTTGAATTTATGCCGCCTTTGCCCGTACCTCACTATCTGGAGTCTCCGGAGGACACGGTGCCTTTGTGGCGGAGAGAGTCCCCTTGCCCCAACCCACGCCTCAAACATGATGTACTAGGAGAGGAGACTGAAGGATTTGGGTGAAGGTAAAGCAACTTTCTCTCCTATTTATTTAAAAGATAAGGAGGTGGCATTCAATTCACGCAGCGTCCCAAGGAACGCTACAGACAAAATGTCTCCGGCTCGATTTCCAATGCCGTCTGCAACCCTAAGATTAAAGGAGCCTCGTGAAGACGCACCTCGAACACTGGGACGCCAAAAAGTGCCGCGTGACCCAGGACTACGGAAATACCCCCTAATTTATGGGCCCAGTAAATTCGCGGCCCAGGCCCGTTCAGCATAGGGGCTCAAGGACAGAACCAAGGCCTTGCATGGTCCTCGGACTCAAGCCTATGGGGAAACCAAGTACAAAAAAAAAATAAAAATTACAAGTCAAGGACAGAACCAAGGCCTTGCATGGTCCTCGGACTCAAGCCTATGGGGAAACCAAGTACAAAAAAAAATAAAAATTACAAGTCAAGGACAGAACCAAGGCCTTGCATGGTCCTCGGACTCAAGCCTATGGGGAAACCAAGTACAAAAAAAAAAAAAAAAATTACAAGTCAAGGACAGAACCAAGGCCTTGCATGGTCCTCGGACTCAAGCCTATGGGGAAACCAAGTACAAAAAAAAATAAAAATTACAAGTTTTGGACAGAACCAAGGCCTTGCATGGTCCTCGGACTCAAGCCTATGGGGAAACCAAGTACAAAAAATAAACCTTACAAGTTTTGGACAGAACCAAGGCCTTGCATGGTCCTCGGACTCAAGCCTATGGGGAAACCAAGTACAAAAAATAAACCTTATAAGTTTTGGGCAGAACCAAGGCCTTGCATGGTCCTCGGACTCAAGCCTATCGGGAACCAACTGCTCGGATAGGGAAAGTCCTCGGCCCAGATACTGTAAAATGTTGAGGCCAATAAGAGTGTTAGGGTGATGGCGGGACGCTCCGCTACTCGGCAGCCTACGGGGGCTGTTCATTTTTTGCGGGTGATATGCCTTCGAATAATTACCTCCAACACCACGGAGAACATCCAGTTCTAATCTCGGCTTTGTTTCGGGCAAGTACCGCTATTTACAGGTACGCGTTGCTATGTCAAACAGTTCTATTAAAGTTATGGTGACATCTTTTTATTAGCAAGTATTTCGGCTTTAGTTATCATTGATTCAAATGCTGTATTATTGTGCCGAGCAGCGTTTGCAAATAAAAAAAAAGCAAGCATAAAGACAGAACATGCGAAATAAGGTAACAACAATTTTTATTAATACGAAAAGTTATTACAACGTACAAAGAAGGGCTTAAACAAGCCTATACAAAATGTGAACTGCCTAAGCAACTATAACATCCGCGATACAGATATGTAAACAGTCAGGCGTCTTTTAAACTCGTCTTCAAAATCCCTCCAATCCCTGCCTCAATACTTCTCATATTACGATAAGAGCCTTCTTTGGAAAGAGATGAAGGAGAAGGAAATAGTAAGGAAGAAATCAATGAAGAAGATGGAGGAGATGAATGAAGAAGATGGAGGACATGAGTAAAGAAGGAGGAGAAGAAGAGAGAAGAGATGAAAAGAAAGAAAAGGAGCAAAAGAGGGAGAAGAGAAAGCACCAGAATGGATCTGGTGCTGGGAAGACTAAGAGAGGGAGGCGAAGAGGGCCACCAGTGAACGAAGAGAGGAAGAAGCAGAGACACTTAGTCCCCGCCTCGGTCCTGACTCCTAACACGCTGGGGCCATATTAGGTGAGCTCATAAGAGAGCGGTTGGTTATGATATTAGGTATCCACGACTCAGTCACACCGGAAGCTTGATGTGACGAGTCCCTGCTTCGGATTTTGGCTGAAAGAAAGGTGAGGTTAATTTTGAGTCTTCGCCATCCCTGCCCTGACCGAGCCATTACGAGCTTTATTAGAATGTGGCGTTTACGGGAGGGGTATGGTTCCTCCATTACTCGATGTATGGTAAAGCGTATCACGATTTAGTGTATAAACTAGTGGGTGAAATAAACTCTAAGGGAGGCCAAGTATTTCAAATCTTAGAAGGATGAAAGGGGACTCTACAAAAACAATAACCTCCTACCTTCCCTCTTATACAGGGGGTGGAGCGGGGGGCATTTAATGGGATCAGATCTCCAAAGGAACCTGCAAACATAGATGCACCGGTTCCACTTCTCCATCTCATCAGAAACCGTCGAATTAAAGTAGTCTCGTAAATAGAGGTCATTAAAAACGCGCTTTGGATAACCAAACGTCAAGCACGCATCAAGGATAAAATCAAAAAACCGTCTCGCAGACCGGTGCGTTTCCTGGGCAGTTGGAGAACCGTCAGCATTAATGGAGGGCTAAAGTAAAGGAGTAGTAATAAAGGCTCAGCATTGCCAAAACCCCCCTTTCCAACCGGGAGGTTGGACAGCCGGGTTTTGAGGGGCTATTGTGGGGCCCAATAATCTATGGGCCAGACCCATTTGCTCGTGGAGAGTCCGAAGGCCCAGGCCGAGGAGAGCTATGGCCCAAGCCCGATAACATAGAGCCCCAGGCCGAGGAGAGCTATGGCCCAAGCCCGATAACGTAGAGCACAACTATTTTTGGGATACAGCCGAGGACAGTTCAGTCCTCGACAGATCCAAAATCCCTTCGGAATAAAGGGGTAAAACCGGTATAGGAACAAATTTGTAAGGAAGTCTAAAATATCTTGGGGGAAGTTATCCTTACTACCCTTCTAGATAAGACTCTGCACCTGACAGAGCCGTACCCTGCAGCCTTATCAACCATCCCCAACAATTCTGGGATGGGACTGATGGGACAAATCAGTTTTGTAAAGATTGACCCTACACGTGGACGAAGGACAGTTAACACAGACAAATATAAAAGAAGAAAGTAAGTAAATCTAGAGAGAGGGGGGAACCTCGCCAAGAGAGGAGAAAAACTACATGCGGTAGAACCTCCCAACAACACTGGACTTCACTGAAAAAGTCCATCATTGGGTAACCGGGGCAAGACCTCAATGGTCCTCGGATCAGCTCCGAGGAGTCCCATCCCACAGGATGCGACGCCATAAGGCCCAAATGTTCAAACCCATCTCCCCTCTCTATATGAATTCCTCCAAAATCAAGATCAGAATATCGCCCCGTGACCAACGCCTAGCCTTTCAAGCCCATTCTCTACAAATCATATTGTGAGGGATTTTTTTTCACATGCGAGCCCAACATCATTGTTGGGCCGCCAAGGAATTGTGTCCTTACAGATTACTATATTCTCCAATCACCAAAAAAAAAAAAAAAAAAAAAAAAAAAAAACAAACCTAGGGGTGTGATGAAAAAATTATTTCACCACACATAATACTCATCACACCCCTAGGTTTTTTTTTGGTGATTGGAGAATGTAGTAATCCCAAATTATAATAAATGCTCTAAATTAACCCTTACCCAAAAAATAGAAGAGCCTCTAAGCACGCGCATGCTCAGAGGCTAGTATTCCGTAATTATTATCCATTTTTGCCAATTTTTTTTGTGTAGTAATCAATGTGTTATTGATTAGAAGATGATGCTATAATTTAGTATTAACCTTTAGGGGAGGAAAAAAAAGATCCATTGAATAAATCTTATAAATAGCGTATATATTAAAAATGCATAATGAAATCGTAACAATAAAACTACTTACAAAATACATGTGATGACCTTCACAAAAGCTATTATGAAGAAGTTGATGGATCAATGTAGGAAATTGAAATATTTACATCAAGTAAAGCTGTAAAATAATTCACTACATTTGAAATATGGAATAGGTGAGCATACTCATAACATAAGCCAAGATAAGCACACGCATAACATAAGCCAAGGTAAGCATGATTCATACAACATCAATAAATGAGAACGATTTAATAATTAAGATTTATTTGTGTCAACTACTTACTACACATTCTAAAGGGTTTATAATTCTTGAGTTGATAGATAGATAATACTGGCACAATTAAAAGGAGTATTAGGAAAGCTATGGTTTTGATTTTTTTTTTATTTTTAATTTTATATCAGGAAGAAGGGGTCTTTAAATCACCAGGATCGAAAATGGAAACAACAGTGCGAAGAGACGAAGAAATCCAGGCGGGTATTGTTTAATTTTTGTGTAATTGTTTGTTCAATTTGTTTGTGTCACACAATTAAATTACCCTTTGGAATTTAGAAGCAATTATCTATCTTTAAATTGGAAGTGAACTTGAAATAGGATGTTATATGTGTAGTTGATTATGCTGTTAACATAGATGCATCCATTTTTTTCTTTTTGATGTGTTGTTGTTGTTCTTTTATATTTATTTATGACAATTATCAAGTTAAATTTAATCCTAAAATATAGTGTTTTAATCCTAAAATTTAGTAAAAGGGTTTATATTTATTTATGACAATTATCAAATTAAATTTAATCCTAAAATGTAGTGTTTTAATCCTAAAATTTAGTAATATAGTACACATCCATAATAAAAAGTTAAAAAGGGTTTATATTTAAAATTTGGAAAAATTACACTTTACCACCCTAAACTATACATCAGATTACACTTTGTACCCTAAACTATTCGGATGCACGTTTTGCATCCTAAACTATAACATTTGTTACACTTTGCACTACAATGTTAATTTTACTGTTAAGTTAAACAGAAATTAATAACATGTGACTTGCATGTGATTTTTGTTTAGGTGGCACATGGTTTAAAGACAAAAATACCATCTTCACAAACAATTAAAACAAAATCTCTTTCTCACGTGAGTAATATCTCCTCCTCCCCCAAATCAAAATCCCCAACAGCTCTCACGCATGGCCAACAGACCTTCCCCTCTCTCTCGGCCAACAGCTCTTCCCTCTTTCTAGGCCTGCAGCTTTCATTGTTCAGTTGCTTCTCTCCCCAAATCTTGCTAAACATCTATTGGAGAATATTAAATATTTTTTTGAAGAGGGCGATAATCCATTATCACAGTCATTGCTACATTTGAAGACACATGATGAGTTTGAAAGGTAAGAGCTTATGAGAAGTTTATAGAAGCAAAGCACTCCCATATTGAAATCCATCATGAAATCTAATGATTGAATATTTTCTTCTCCGTTAGCAAAAGACAATAATCCATCATATATATCAAATTCCAAGGACTTATTATTAAATTTATTTTCTTCTCTGTTAGCCAAAGAAAATAATCCGATCTTACATATCAAATTCCAAAGACTAATTATTTAATTTGTAGTCAACAGACTACAGTCCACGGATAGTCATGAATCTTTGGTGTCAAAACTGCGTGAGAGCTGTTGGGGATTTAGGGTTAGATAGATTTTGATTTGGGGGAGAAGGAGATGCTACACATGTGAGAGTGTTTTGTTTTAATTGTCTGTGAAGAGGGTATTTTTGTCTTTAAACTATGTGCCACCCAAGCAAAAATCACATGCCAATCACATGCTATTAATTTCCGTCTAACTTAATGGTAAAACTAACATTGGGGTGCAAAGTGTAACAAATGTGATAGTTTATGGTGCAAAATGTGCATTTAAATAGTTTAAGGTGCAAAGTGTAATCTAGTGTATAGTTTAGGATGGCAATGTGTAATTTTCCCTTAAAATTTAGCAACTACCTTTTTTTTTTTTTTTACGGTAAAAGGCTCATAGTTGTTTATTTATTTATTTATTTTGTGTTAAAGGAAAGGCTCACAGTTATCAATTTTTGTTTAATCCAAAAATTTAGTTTTTTAGTCCTAAAACTTAGCCACTTACTACATATCCATAACAAAAGTTAAAAAAAGCTTAAATTTAAAATTTATCATCTACCTTTTAATTTGAGAAAACGTACGTAATTTTTTTATGGAGTAGTAAATTAATAATTATAAAAAAATGTAAATTGAATTTCACATAAAATTATACAAATGATAATAGTTTATGTAGGGTCCCAATTTGTGGCCCAAACCCAAAGTGTATGGGATCTCGGCCCAATGAGTCCAATACAATAAATTTGTAGAGAATGGATCCAAGAACTAGGTCTTAATGAGTTGAACAACAGCTAGAATTGAATTAAATGACAATCAAGCACGAATAAGAAGTATTGATATCAATAGACTTTCAGTCCGAGGAAGTCACAATTATATATATTGATCACAGTTGGATACAAAGACAATTTGGATTGCTACAATGTTCTCTTTCTCTTTTTTTTTCCGATCCCCTTCTCATGAAGAGTCTTTCATCCTTATATATCCTCCTTTGGACCATCTTCACCATACACCTGTTGATCATCCGAGCCCTTACTTGAGTACTTGTCCCATCAGACACCCCTTCTAGTTTTCTGTGAATTATGGTAGCTAAGGTAGTACTGTTCAGAGGTCTTCTCCACATAAATGAGGCCAGAAAAGTAGCTGTAGTGCATTTAATGCGGTGGTGGCAGCTTTCCCTTAGATATTTTTAGGCTTCCTTCCTTCTCGTATGTTCATGAGACATGTCTCTATCATTGGAACTTCTTGGAGGATTACGCTAACTGATGGAGTACATATTGTGAACTATATTCATCATATCCGAGGAAGAGTTCCTCCTCGGACATCCTTTCATTTGTTCCCCACCTTTGGGACTTTACTTGGGAGCAATTAACAACTATTTGCTCCTCCTTGGATCTATCAATGTCCTCAGACAAGCCCCAGGTCCAATATACTATTTTGGGCCCTTGTCCCTACAATAGCCCCTCAAAATTCTAGTTTTTCCCTCCCATTCGAGGAGAAAAAGTGGGGTTTTGATTTTTAAGAGATAAGATCACCTGATTTTTTGATTTACATGTGCGAGAATGCGGTTTTACATGCCTCATAATTGTCACTGACGCTTCGCAGTCCACGAGGCGTCATTAATTACTCCAGGTGGTTTTATGTCCCCCGCATCCAACGGTGAAACGCCAATCCAATGGCTAACATTTTTCCTAGTATTTTGAGCGGGAGTATTCCCACTTATCTTCTCCCCCTATATAAAGCCTTGAGGGAACCCATTTTCCTCTTTTCTTCACAAATCTTCAAGAGCTTCAGAGAATTCCAGCGCCTCGTCTCACAAAATGCTTTAAACTCTTGAGTCTCCATAGTTATTTCCTGTAAGAAGTCTTCTAAAAATCTCTGAAAGTTTCAGAGATTAACATACGTGTTCCTGTAAGTCTTTATTTCTTTATACTCTCCTTTTTCTTCTCGGCCTATCTCTTCGGCCTTTTTGTTTATTTAGATGGGTAGGTTCAAGCATTTAGTAGACTCACCGCCCAGTATGGAGGGTTTTAGGGCTAAGTATCATATCCCACAGGGGGTGGTTTTAGAATATTGTCCCCCAGACCGAGTACTTACTGATAAGGACGTGAGTCAAGTCGTCATTCCCATGATTGCTTTCATAGAGGGAGGAATGACGCTTCCCATGGGTAGGATAACCAAGGACTATTTGATTAACCATAGATTGACCCCTTACTAGTGCACCCCTAACCTATTTAGGGTCTTGGGCTGCGTAGACGTTCTGAATGAGTAGTTGGGCTTAGGGCTCACATAGCACGATGTGGTTCACATGTACGAGTGCCACAAGCTCGTCGGCGTGGGATACTACCTCAAGTCCTGGTCCAAGGTCGTCAGGCTGATATCTTGTCTCCCCAAGTTTAATAAAGGCATGAAGGATGACTACCTGATTGTCTCAGGGGAGTGGAGCAACGGTCTTCGTTGTCCAACTCGGGCAGGAGATCCAGGTGGGATACCTTTAGGATCAGTCCCTTTGGAAGGGGATTTAGCATTTTTAGCTTTATTCTTTTCTCTTTTGACATTTCATCTTCTCTTGGTGATAATTTTTTGTCGATCTGACCATGATCTCCTTCTCGGATATTTCTACAGATAAAAACCACATTGCTCCGAGGATCAGTTTTACTAACGTTCAGGCTCTCAACTACCTTCTGAGGTCAGAAATTTTTATGAGTGAAGACGGATAGCTGCGGGCTGCTCATCTAATCTTGGACTACGAGCCCCTGTCCCGCATCTTCTAGGATGTAAGCCAAGCAATAAAGGTTGGAAGTTCAAGATTGGCTTGAATTGACGTCTCCAAGCCAGGATTTTTGGCTCGGAGGGACCTTCCCCCCGGTTACGTTGCCAATTCCACAGAACCTTCTACCAGCTGCACTGCCGCTTCCACAATTTCTTCCTGAAGTAGCAGCAATACCTGAAGAGGAGATTGCCTCATCTCATTTATCATTAGAGGAGGAGATAGATAAATTCCATTTTGAGGAAGAAAATAATCTGAAGGCTCCTCTAATCAACATCTCGGATGCCGAGGGTGAATCAGATAGGAATTCTGGTGCTCACACTCCAATTCTAGTGATCGCCCGTACAGACAACTCTTCCGAAGAAGAGGAAGATAGTATGGCACTGAACAAGGGCAATAAGAGTTTAAGGGAGCTCATGGCTTCCAGAGGCAAGGAGTCAACATCGAAGGCGGCCCCTAAGTCCCAAGTTCCCTCCAATCTTCCCCCTCCTCCTCCACAAATCCCCACCGACCTCGGCTTAAAGCCTAATCCTAACTTGAAGAAGAAAAGGCCACTCGAGATGCTTGAGGAAGGCGAAGTGGGTCCTCAAAAGGGGACGAAACAACAGAAGGTGATCCCAGATGCTCGAGACAGGAGATCCCAGTCCGTGGATAGCCGAGAAGAACAAAATAGGGCTGATGTGCGTATGACATAACGCATATAGAGTCCTCTGCTGGAAGTGGACGGGGCTCCCATTCTTTGGAATGCCTTGGTCCGGGAGTTTCAAAAGGGTCGAATTGGATATATAGCTGAAATCCTAGAGCAACCTCTACTCCTTCCCAAGGATATGGACGCTTATAGGCGCTTTACACAGAATGTCCTCTTTCTGTCCTTGAAGAGGGACCTTACTATGGTAAACAATTTATCCATTTATAAACTTAAATGCTAAATCATATTTTTGTTTTTAACTCATATTATTTTTTGTGGTCTTTGGGCAGATTATTCAACAAGTTTTTATGGCCGAGGAGTGGTACCATGATGCTCGTAAACAGGCCGATGCTGAGGCCCTCACTCATGCTGATGTTAAGAAATCATTGGGAGCTCCTAAGTAGGAGCAAATTGAGCTATCCGAGAAACTCAAAATGGTGGACCAAGCTCGTTCAAGTGCTGAGGTCGGCTTGAAAACCGCTGAAAGGCAAGCTGAGGATCAACGCCAAAAACTGCACTTAACCGAAATAGATCTGGCCACACAAAAGCAATTGGTCATAGATCTTAAGATTGAGTTGCAGAAGGCTAAGGAAGAAGCTCAACTGGCCAGGGAAGTAGCCGAGGCTGAGAAGAAGGCTTCGTATCAGCTTGGTGTGGAGGAGACACAGGTAAGGCTTGCCGAGGAGCTTTTAGAGGTGTGTAGGGATTATTGCAACGTGACATGGGATAAGGCCCTGACCGTTATAGGAGTCCCTGCAGACTCTATTTGGAGGCTGCACAAAAGTGTCTATTACCATCCGGAGATCCGCGAAGCCTTGGTTGTTTCCTCTCCTCCTGCCCCTGCCCCAGAATCTTTCGAGCAGCCTTTGGCTATCTCAAATGCCCTCCCTCTTCCTGACATTTCAAAGGGATTTAGCCAGGCTAGAGACCAAAGCCAAGGGGCTGAAGGGGAGAAAGGCAAAGGCAAGGACAAGGGGAAAAAGCCTTCTGCCAAGGCCAAAGATGCTGTCAAGGCGAAGGAAGCAGAGGCTGAGACTCAGGAAGTTGACCCTAAGGCCAAGGATGCTCCCACTTCCCAGTCAAGCTAGAAGGAAGATCCTCCTGCCAAAGCTTAGCCCTTAGGATTCCTTTTCTAATACCTTTTGTAATAATTTAAATTTAATTTTTTTAAAAAAATAAAATGACACTATGTCACTGCGTTCAATGTACTTTCTTTATCACTCAATGAGAATGTTCTTCATTTCATCCTTTGTTCTTTTGCCTTATATAATTTGAATTTTATTATTTCTATACATAGCATTAAACTGTTGTTACTATGCCTTCAATAAAAGCCAACAATAATACGCTGCTTAATAATATAAGTAATTTGACTAAGTGCTAGGAGCAAAGTTGGGAATTAAGTGTTTGTATTGTGAATTGAGTATAATGTAATGAAGATTGATATTGATAGCCTTATATCATGTCAAAGAAAATAAAAGAGGCAGACAATCTATAAATTGCTTATCACTTATGTAAATAAATATAAGTTTAAATTTTCCTTGGATCTGTTTTGACCTTAGGTTTTGTTTAAAAACATATGTACATGCCCTTAAGTATTAATTTCACCCAAATATGTGGTCCGAAAGACCTGATATATCTTAGGATTCGTCTGATACTTGAACAGATGTCAAAAGTAATTAATTTCCCCTAAGCCTGTGGTCTGAGGAGTCATTCAGGACTTAGGTTCTGTTTAATACTTGCACAGATGTCAAAAGTAATTAATTTTCCCTAAGCCTGTGGTCCGAGGAGCCATGCAAGACTTAGGTTCTGTTTAATACTTGCACAAATGTCAAAAGTAATTAATTTCCCCTAAACTTGTGGTCCAAGGAGCCATGCAGGATTTAGGTTCTGTTTAATACTTGCACAGATGTCAAAAGTAATTAATTTCCCCTAAGCCTATGGTCCGAGGATCTATGCAGGACTTAGGTTCTGTTTAATACTTGTACAGATATCAAAAGTAATTAATTTCCCCTAAGCCTGTGGTCCGAGAAGCCATGCAGGACTTAGGTTCTGTTTAATACTTGTACATGTTGAGTAACATGAAGCACAATACTTTTACACAACAAGAGAATTTAATGATAAAGGAAATTTTCATTAATAATAATATCTTTTCAAGTTGTTTACATTCCAAGGGTGCGGTATTACACGTTCATCTAAGTCTTCAAGGAAATAGGCCCCCTATACCAGCCACAAAGGTGATGCGATATGGTTATTCCTAATTGGGTTCTAACTTTCTCCATGCTGGGTTCTTTGCAGTGCCCAGAACTTTCCTCAATACCAAGTTACCAGGCACTAGTGGCCTTAGCTTTACCTTGGCATCATAACCTTGTTTGAGTTTGTGTTGGTAGTATACCAATTGGACCATTGCACTCTCTCTTCTTTCTTCGATAAGATCCAAGCTCCTTTCTAGCAAGTCATTGTTACTACTTGGATTGAACGAGCTGGTCTTTAGTGTTGGGAAGCCTGTCTCTAAGGGAGTAACAGCCTCGGCTCCATAAGTCATCGAAAAAGGGGTCTCCCCTGTTGATCTGCGAGGCGTGGTTTGATACATCCACAAGACATGTGGCAGTTCTTCCACCCATTTTTCCTTCGCATCATCTAACCTTTTCTTGAGTCCACTAACTATGACCTTATTAATAGTCTCGGCTTGCCCATTTCCCTAAGGATAAGTCAAAGTAGAATATCTGTTTGTAATTCCCAATTCACAGTAGTATCTCCTGAAGGACTTACTGTTAAACTGAAGACCATTATTCGAGATGAGGGAATGAAGGACCCCGAATCGGGTAACAATGTTTTTCCAAATAAACTTCTTAGCATCCACATCTCTGATATTTGCTAAAGGTTCAGCTTCAACCCATTTAGTGAAATAGTTAGTGCCGACCAGCAAATACCTCTTGTTCCCTGCTACTTTGAGGAAAGGGCCAACTATATCTAAGCTCCATTGAGCAAAAGGCCAGGGGCTAGATAGGGGGTTTAGGATTCCTCCTGGTTGATGTATGTTTGGTGCAAATCTCTGACACTGATCACACTTTTTCACATACTCTTGTGCTTCTTTCTACATATTTGGCCACCAGTAGCCCTGAGTGATGGTTTTGTGAGACAAAGATCTGCCTTCTGTGTGGCTTCCACAAATTCCTTCATGTAGCTCCTCAAGGAGTAGCTCTGTTGCTCAGGGTGAACACAGAGTAGATATGGCTCAGAAAAAGAGCGCTTATACAATTTTTGGTCCTCGGATAGCCAGAAACGAGACGCTTTTCTCCTTATCTTTTTAACCTTCAATTTGTCTTCCGGCAAGATGTCTTCTCTCAAATATAGTACTATGGAATCCATCCAACTGGGCCTTACCCTGATTTGGTGAACATGAACCGCTGGTCCCTTAACCTTCGTGGGTTTACACAAGTCTTCTATAAGGATAACCCGAGGTAGGCTTTGTGCCGAGGAAGTTGCCAGCGTGGCTAGGGAATCGGCGTGTGTGTTTCCACTCCTGGGGACGTGTAAAAGAGTGAAGGATTCAAATCTTGATTGCAAATGTCTACCTTGACTTAAATACCCTTGCATCCTCTCGTCTCTTGCTTCTAGTTCGCCTTTTACCTGGCCGACAACCAACCTCGAGTCTGAGAACATCTTTACTGCATTTTCTCCCATTCTTTGAACCATGGACATTCCCTCCAGCAAGGCTTCGTATACAGCTTCATTATTTGTGGCCGAGAAGCCCAATCTTAGTGACTTTTCTATGGTGAGCTTCTCGGGCGAGATCATAATTAGCCCCACTGCAGAGCTCCTTTGATTTGCCGCACCATCAACATATACCTTTCAGAATAAAGGTTCTTGCAAGGAGATTCTACCAACCGATTTTCCATCCATGTTCTGTGTTGTTGATATTTCTTCTAACGGGGGTTTAGTGAACTCGGCCATGAGGTCTGCCAGTACCTGACCCTTGACAGAGGTACGGGGCATGTATTTGATGTCAAAAGCCCCTAGAACTATGCCCCACTTTGCAATCCTCCCCGTGCAATCAGCACTTTGAAGTATGGCCTTGAGTGGAAGTTGAGTTAGGATGACGACTGTATGTGCTTGGAAGTAATGGGGAAGCTTTCTTGTACCATGCACCACTGCTAGGACAGCCTTCTCCAACGGTAGATAGCGAATCTTGGCCTCATGCAGTGATTTGCTCACATAATAGACTGGCCATTGTACTCCATTATCAACCCGTATTAATACCAAACTCACAGCGTGGAGGGCCACCGCAATATAAGAAAACAAGACTTTATCCGTCCTAGGACTGGACATGATAGGCGGCCGAGATAGGTATTTTTTAAGTTGCTGAAATGCCAAAGCAAACTTTTCAGTCCACTCAAATCCCTTCCATTTATTCATCAATAGGAAGAAAGGTCTGCATCTATCTGCGGATCGAGAAATAAGCCAGTTTAAAGCAGCAGTCATTCTGGTTAGTTTCTAAACTTCTTTGGGATTCCGAGGTGGTTGTAAATTGTTTATTGCCTTAACCTGGTCGAGATTAACTTCAATTCCCTGGTGGGTTACCATATAGTCCAGGAATTTTCCTAATCCCACACCAAAAGAACATTTGGAGGCATTAAGGCGCAACCTATGTTCTCTTAGTATTTCAAAAATATTTCTGAGGTCTCCCACATGCTCGAACACCACCTTACTCTTCACTACCATGTCAACTATATATTCTTGCCCAATTGAGGTTCAAACATCTTAGTCATCATCCTTTGATAGGTGGATCCTGCATTTTTCAAGCCGAATGGCATTACCTTGTAATGGTAGTTTCTAGTGGGAGTAACAAAAGCTGTCTTTTCCTCGTCCTCTAGTGCTAGTGGTATTTGAAGGTATCTTTGAAATACATCTAAAAAGCTCATCTGAGGATGGCCTACGGTAGCATCTACCGGCTGGTCTATCCAAGGCATAGGAAAGGGATCTTTTGGACAAGCCATGTTTAAATCCATAAAATCCACACACACTCATCATTTTCCATTCTTTTTCCTTACTACCACAGTATTGGCTAGCCATTCAGGATAGAAAACCTCTTTGATAGCCCCTGCCTGCTTAAGCTTTGTCACTTCGTCTTTGACAGCATCAGAAGGTTCTCTGGACGAGCGCCGAGAAGGTTGTTTTTTGGAGGTAACAGATGGATTGACATTTAAATGGTGACAAATGAAACTTGGGTCCACCCTTGGGGCTTCATAAGCATCCCACGCGAATACATCTACATTTTTTCTCAGGAATTCGATTAGCTTTTGTCTCTCTTAAGGAGGCAGCTGGGAGCCGACCTGAAAGAACTTCTCCGGATCATCACCAACAGCAACCTTTTCTAGATCTTCGCACTTCGCTTCCTCGGTTGATTCATTGTTGGACAGTATCGGGGTTCTTGATTGCTATAAGTTCCTTTCAGCAGAGGCCGAGGACTTCGCATTGGGCCTATGCAAGATGACAGCCACCATGCACTGCCTAGCCATGGATTGATTCCCTACAATCTTTTTAACTTGGCCGTTGGATGGATTCTTCACCTTCTGGTGGAGGGTAGAAGAAACGGCTTCTAAAGCATGAAGTCAAGGTCTAGCCACAATAGCCATATAAGGTGAATAAGCATCCACCACAATTAAGTCCACTTCCACCACATCCGAACCGGTTTGTATGGGTAGTCTAATCTGACCTCTTGGAGTAACTGTCTTCCCTTCGAAACTTACTAGTGGGGAATCATACGTACGCTATTAGGTCCTCGGGTTTCAAATTCAGCCCCTTGTACAGGTCGGGGTACATTATCTCGACAGCACTTCCTTGATCTACCAACACCCTTTTCATATCATACCCCCCTATCCTAAGTGTGACCACCATTGCATCGTCATGGGGTTGAATAGTTCTGATCTTATCATCGGCCAAGAAGCCTAGGACTAACGGGGCCTCTATTCTGGCTCTTTTTGGTTCTGAATTGCTGTCTTCGGTTGGTAGCCGAGCCACAGACATCACTCTGGAGGGACAGAAATCGGTCCTATTAGGGGCAGCGAAGATGATATTGATCTTTCCTAAATGAGGTCTTGAAGAAGAATCTCTTCGTGGATCTGAACCTGTCTGCCCCACTTGGCCACTAGAATGGTGCAGTAGTTGTTTCAACTTCCCTTCTCGGACCAACTGGTCCAAATGGTCCCACAGATTCCTGTAGTCTTCCGTAGTGTGCCCCTGGTCCTAATGATATTGGCAATAAAGGCTCTGGTTGCGTCTTAAAGGGTTTCCGACCATCTTGTTTGGCCATTTGAAGAATGGCTCTTTCTTAATCTTCTCTAGAACCTGATGCACCGGTTCTCGGAATACTGCATTAACAGTTTGGGTGTTGGTAGACCCTGATTGTCCAACAAAATCTCTCCGAAGCCGATTGTTATTGAATTGGTCCGACTTGAAATCCCCCATCTCTTAAGGGATAACCTTAGCCTTTTCTTTGCCAAGTTATTGATCTTCCTCAACCCTTTTATACTTGTCAATACGGTCCATAAACTGGCGCAGGCTGGTGATTGTTTTTCCTGTTAGGGACTTCCTTAAATCATGCTCGGTTGGGAGGCCACTCTTGAAGGTACTGATGGCGACGTCCTCAAAGTTACCCTTTATCTCATTGTATATTTCCCAATATCGGTCCGAATATATTTTCAGGGTCTCCCCTTCTTGCATGGACAAAGACAGTCAAAAGTCTAAGGGTCGAGGGACCTTGGTACACGTGATAAAACGGGAGCCAAACGCCTAAGTGAGTTCCTTGAAGATATTTATTGAACCCATCCTCAAGCTGTCAAACCATCTCATCGCTACAGGTCCCAAACTGGATGGGAACACTTTGCACATCAAGGCTTCGTCCTTGGAATAGACAGCCATTCTCTGATTGAAATGGCTCACATGCTCTATCGAGTCTGTTCGCCCATTGTAGATGGTGAATGTTGGCTGATGGAAACGCCTAGGAGGAGCTACCCTTTCAATCCTACACGTGAATGGCAACTTGGCAATCTGGTTCAAAACTTTGCTCATCACATCATTTCCCAGTCTTCTGTGAATGGGGCTTTTGCATCGGTGTTCACTATGATGCTCCTCTTCATATGAGAAGGATTCGCTAGGAGGAGTCCTTGATCTACGTTGATAACCGCTATCCTTCTCATTGTTGGAAGAGGAATCAGACAGGGCGGGAGTTCGTTTTCATTGTGCATGGTGTAACTTCTTCTTAAGCTAGTCGATTTCCCTTTGCATGACTTTATTGTGTTGTTCTTGAGAGACGTGGCACCCAACTCGAAAGTGGCTTTTACTCGTGTGCGTAACATGCACACTGCCCTCTTGGTCTCTCCTACGCTCAAGGTTGGTGAAAGGATTTTCACGTTGAGATGCTATGGATTCCGCCTGATGTGAGCTTGAATTTACCATAGTTGACCGTTATTTTCACTATCACACAAGTTCTCCCCACAAACGGTGCCAATTGTAGGGTCCCGATTTGTGGCCCAAACCCAAAGTGTATGGGATCTCGGTCCAATGAGTCCAATACAATAAATTTGTAGAGAATGGGTCCAAGAACTAGGCCCTAATGAGTTGAACAACGATTAGAATTGAATTAAATGACAATCAAGCACGAATAAGAAGTATTGATATCAATGGACTTTAGTCCGAGGAGATCACAATTATATATATTGATCATAGTTGGATACAGAGACAATTTGGATTGCTACAGTGTTCTCTTTCTCTCTTTTTTTTTTTCCGATCCCCCTCTCATGAAGAGTCTTTCACCCTTATATATCCTCCTTTGGACCATCTTCACCATACACCTGTTGATCATCCGAGTCCTTACTTGAGTACCTGTCCCATCAGACACCTCCTCTGGTTTTCTGTGAGTTGTGGTAGCTAAGGTAGTACTGTTTAGAGGTCTTCTCTACATAAATACTGCTAGAAAAGTAGCTACAGTGCATTTAATGTGGTGGTGGCAGCTTTCCCTTAGATATTTTTAGGTTTCCTTCCTTCTCGTATGTTCATGAGGCATGTTTCTATCATTGGAGTTTTTTGGAGAATTACGCTAACTGATGGAGTACATATTGTGAACTATATTCATCATATCCGAGGAAGAGTTCCTCTTCGGACATCCTTTCACTTGTTCCCCACCTTTAAGACTTTACTTGGGAGCAATTAACAACTATTTGCTCCTCCTCGGATTTATCAATGTCCTCGGACAAGCCCAATGCCCAATATACTATTTTGGGCCTTTGTCCCTACAGTTTTTGTTACAATAAAAAAAAATTTACAACAATTTCTTAGATAACAATCACTTCATGTGAAGTTTGAATCTCATTCGAACTTATCTAATATTCTATTCCAATGCTTCCTCAATCCAGTCCAATAAATTTGTGCATACGTTAACCTAAAAAAGATAAAAGAGTTGGGCTTAAATATAAGGTTGTTATTATTTTGAATAAACCAAGTATATTAAATTTTTTTTAAAAAAAGAGTAAACTTTAATTAACAATGGCTTTGAATGACACTTTTTGTCCACACACGCTTTGAATGACACTTTGCATGACTTTGAATGGCTTCGGGTAAATAAAACGTTTTTGTGATTTTTTGTTAAATGAAGGAAAACAAAGAAAAAGCTTTATATACGGTTCCTTTAAAAAAAAAAAAGAAAATCCTTGAAAAGAAAATATAAAAGAAAATTCCTATTAAAAAAAACAGTTTGTGTTTTGAGGGATTTCAAACCCAAAACACGTTCCAGTTCTACAACTTACACGGCAAACAAAGTTAAATAAAAAAATTAAAAAAAAATCACTTTTAAAGAAAACAAAATTAAATTAAAAACATATCCCAGCAAACTGTCCCCAAAACCAAGAACCACGTACTTGTTCCATTTTAAGAAGTAAGTTGAAACACCACAAACAAAAGTGCCCACAAATATGAGAATCAAGCACCATATTTTCACCAATACCAATAAACTACCAAGTAGCGTTATCCCCTTTAAAAAAATATATAAAAGAAAATTTCTATTAAAAAAAAGTGTGTTTGATTCCACGCCAAAATAAATAGAAAGAGCCCTTACCAATATACTTTCTCAAGCAAAGTAGCCAGTTCAAGCATAAACGGGTAATAAGCAATCGTCAAACACCCTTGAATACTTTGTAGCCATGGCAGGTAAGAATTAAAAGAAAGTCAATGATAAACAAAAAAAAAGAAAAGAAAAGAAATAAAAACTTACAAAAGATACAACCTGAAAAACTGTTGGAACCTTTGACAAAGTTTGTTTAAATTGTTTAGAAACGAAATCTGAAAGTAGAAGAAGAAGAAAAAAGGAGGATTTAGAGCTAAATTGAATATCTTTAATCTAAAGAAGAATGAGAGAAATTGGCAAAGTGTACGTGAGTTTGTGGGTCTTAAAATATAGAAGTTTTAATTTACATATTTATCTTCGTTAGTTGAAAACTTGTAAGTAGATATGATGAGAAGTTGGAATAAAAATTAAAAAAAGAAAAGAAGAAGAAGCTGGAATTCATTTGAACAAAAAATACCACGCTTCAATTATTTTTTTATTAAAATTTCAATAGCTAAATTTGGTGCTTGAATTTAGGAGAAGTTTGTTGCAGTTAGTGACCATTGGGCTGTTGGTAATATTCAGTAGGAAGTTATTGCAAGGAACACGTGGAGAGTTTTCCTAATGGAGTTTTTTTTGGATAAGGATAAGGAAAAAAAAAGTAAGATTTTTTTTTTTTAATAACCAAATTAACGTGAAGGAGAGGGGAAAAAAAACTTGCAAAAAATAATTTTTTTTAATGATGGGATAAGGATAAGGGTTTTTTCTCCCATAAAAAGAAGTAAGGCTTTTTAAAAAAAGTAACTTAACGTGTAGGAGAGGGAAAAAAAAGGAGATCCAGCAAAAGAGATTTAAAAAAAAAAAAAGAAAAAAAAAAAGAAGAAGTGGAGGATAGTTGGTTGCCGGAGTTTGATAGGACAGTTTGTAGCAAATTTGAATTTTAGTAGCAGTGGTTTAGTGGATTTGAAGTTATTTTGTAGTGGGCTGTTTAAAAGTTAGAAATATAATTTTATTTGATTGTCCCTCTAATTCTGAGGGTATTTTGGAACTAAAAAAAAAATTGATCTAAACAGGAACATCCTCTTAAATAGTAGCATAAATAAAAAATAGAAAGAATGGGGTGGATGTGAAAAATAGGCTTGTTAAAAAAAATTAATTAAAATGAAAAATAGGTAATTTAAAAAAAAGTATTTTAATTAAACTTTACCTAAAATTTTAAAGAGACCCATTTTTCATTTTACAATTTAGTGATTTACACACCCTTTCCTGCTCTGTGAGAAGGTGACAAGCATAATATCCCACCGAGTTTATTCAGACCCATTTCAGGTTAGCTCTTAAGCTATTCGTTTTTCATTTTTCTTTCTATACTTTAATCTTCTTCTTCTTCTTCTTTTCGTTTCATTACTTCTTTTTGTTAAATGGGTAAAGATTAATTCTTTTTCTTGTTAATTTCGTTTTCTAAGTCGATTTGATTTGTGGGTTTTTTTTTTTTTTTTTTTTTTGGGAGTGTAGGTGTGTTTGAAATTTTACTATTGATGTGTATGCACTTTGTGACTTGGGGTTGGATCAATGAATAAAATTGCATTATATTCTTTGATCTTTGTGATTTGGATTTTGGTGTGCACTTTTTATTTTTCTAACTGATTGACGAATGTAAGCTTTACTTTTTATCTGAATATAGAATATTCTTAGATGTTTCTTACGTGCTATGGTTTGAAGGTAACACAGTACAGACAAGAATGATGCTTATTGTCGGTGTGTGGTTTAAGGTTTAAGGATTAATTATTTAATTAAAAATAAATAAAAACTAGAAGTAGCAATAATATGCTATAAGTAAAGATAACTGTAAGCAGCAATAGGATTTTTTCTTGAAGGGAAAAGTAGAGGCACTGTGTGAGTTTAAAATAATAATAAAAACCCATTAACGATGAAAATTGATGGGTCCAGTTGTGTCATTTTCTTTTTGACAATTCATTAGTAACAATGATGAGGAGGAGGGATTCAGATCCCGGTTCTTCTTATAAAGGAGAGTAAGCAATGCCACTGAGATACAATGCCCATAGTTGATTTAATCTTTAGAATTAGCTATAGGGTGAATGAAGTGTTATGCAAGTAAAATACAACTTTGCAGTGGAGTAAAGTACCTTCTTCTATTATGCTCCAACAATTGAGTAGAAAATGTTCTATGCCAATCTACTTTAGCTACTTTGCGCTTTGGGGGTATATATGTTTGTGAGTGATTTTGCATGCATGATCATGTGTCTGGAATTTGTGTTAGTTTTTACATTGAAAAAAATGATGTGGATTTTGAGTGATTAATATTGGGTAGATTGCATCCAGGTTGTAAGTGATTAATATTGGATTTTTGAATGAACTTTTATTTTCAAAATATGTTTACACTTCTACGTAAATGTCATAGCCTTGTTTAATGCTTTAACTGATGTGTTTGGGTTATACACACTTGCACCCACATACATGTGTGTTTTGGGAGTTTCTTTTCTTAGGAAAACATAACACAGACTCAAAAGAAAAAATTCATATTACAGTTGCAATCAGATGATCACAAATTATTGATATTGCATCTCTATTCAAGCATCGACATTCATCAACAAGTATAAATTCTACTCACTATATTCTAATGCCTCTAGTTATGGCTGTAGATGAATATTTGATATAATTATTTTATTTGTCATATGGTCTGCATTTCTCTACTTAATTTACCCTCTTTCTGTCTCACATGTTACAGCAAATTAGCTCAGATCAAGAGGTTTCTTCAGCTAGGGTCTAAGGCTTTTTGAGTCTAGTACAGTATTAATCTCAGTTTGCTTCAAGGAACAGCATTCAAATGGAGCCTGACAGGTATTTTACATATTTTGTTGCAGTTAGTAATATTTAAAAGAGAATGATATTCAACTTTTCACAGTCAAATTGCAACCTGATTCTATGTTTATGTGCAAGTAATAATTTTGTGCTTTAAAAGATTATCTACTTCCTCAGTTGCCCTCTCCCCTTCACCCCTGCTGTGGCGGGGGTGGGGTGCTGTGTTAGGACTTAATACGCAGACTAAGTTCCTTTAGATCTAAATTAAGGTCTTCCATTGTTGTTTGCTTATTAGTTTCTAATGTCATCCCACCCATTTTCTCCAATTTGCTGCCTCAGGCTAAACAAATATTCTATTAGATCTGATTTCTTAGAGAGAGAGAATAGAGATGTGTTGTTCTAAGTTCTTCAGCACTTCAATGTTTGCTTGATTCTTACTCTGTCTCTATGTTATATACCTATGTTAAAAATCACACGAGGTTTTTGCTTCTAAGATTTAGGATTTGTGATGAAAATACTGCTTCTCAAGTTTAAATGATGAATTAATCAGGCATTTTATCGTAGACTGCTAGCTTTTAAGAAATTTTTCCTGACATTTAATCTGGCCTAAGCAATTACAGGTATTGACTTACCCCCAAAATGTGTAAACAATTGTACCAGAACTGTAATAATTTTTTAACGGTGGGGGGAAGGGGGTACTTTCTTAAACCTCCAACATTGGGGTTGCTAATATTTGGTCTTTGAAGTTCCAAGTTAAGAAAATTCGAGCCTCTCACATTGCTAGAGCTCATAAACCAACCCCAAGGTTAGAGTATTGCAAATGTAGTTTGACCTCCTAAAAAATTGTGGAAAGGCTTTCATTTCTCAATGTCAATTTATCTGGTCAAGATCCTAATCATCCTATATATACTTATTAGAGACTCTTGATTATTTCCTTCACATATAAGATGATTCTTTGAACTTTGACTTTCTCTTATTTGACACATGAGACATATTTCCATGCGTCAACGTAGTTCTTTATGTTTTATGACTAAAGAAATCTGCTGTATTTAGAAAATTTTAAACTCATCATGTATAGAGTTGTTCTGTCTACCGAATGAAGCCTTCCTGAGTTTTACTCTCTACTTTATGTTTAATCATTGCTTCCCATGTCTACATATCATACAATAAGGTTATGATTTTTATTAAGTCTGACAACCTTTGTGTTGCACTCCTTCAAACATGATGAAATATTGCTATGGCCTCTGGGTACTACTGAGTGGTAGTGTGGTGAATATTGATACTATATATGGACATATAACCTTTTTCTTGTGAATACATATGATCTCATGTGACCATACTTGGTTGATTTTGTGCAACGTCTTACATCACATATTTCTTTGAAGAATGGTTTTTATGCTGTATGATTTTCTTCATCAGGTTAAATTCTCCAGCTACTTTTTCAATGCCTCTTGAGGTTTTAGGCCATGAATTGCAGTTCTCTCAGGTATGGATTTTGCTTTTATGTTATTTGTTATATGCAAAACATTTTTCTCTTTTTTGAGAAAAGGAGGGGGAGGGGGGGCTAGAGTAGAGCATTGACCTTTGCAATTTTATGCCTTCGGAAATTCAACTTACAATACACCACATGAAGGATCGCCTATGAGGCGATAATAAACAAGTTTTTTATTTGTCTTTGTAAGAGAGATTTTAAAATTTGCATTTCCCTAAAGTTTGGAAAGCACGGAAAACTAGTCAATTCAGTATTTGCTAATAACAGAATGGAGAATTTTCATTTCATGAATCTATTTTTGCCAGAGAAATTTTTGTTGCTTATTTGCAATCTGATTGAAAGTATGTTTAAATCTGCACACTACATTTTTATCAGTTATCAAATACCATGGCTTTGCCTTTTCTATATTTGTTGCTTCGGTTACCATGTATAAAAGTCAGTCACTTTAGGAACACTAATTTTGTCTACATCTCTTAGTATTTGGTTACATTGATTCTCTTTAATTTCTCTTAATAAGTTCCCAACACTGACAAAACTTGTTATCGTTGTGGTAGGATCCAAATTCCAAGCATTTAGGAACGACAGTTTGGGATGCGTCACTTGTGTTTGTCAAATTTCTGGTATGGTCTATTACCCCTTTGTATGCTTTAAAAACATTCTGGTATGTGATAGCTTTCTTTCGTTTATATAGGTGTAGGTGAGTGGGATTTAACTTTGCCAAGTTTAGTCAAGTTGAATGCAGTATGGGAACCTTAAGCATTGATCAGGTTAATTTTTTTTTTCAATGTTCCTTAATCGAGGGTAGAGACAAACAAAAAAAAAAAAAAAAGCAGACATGGTGCCTAAGATATTATAAAGCCTTAAAACTGATTTTTCCAAGAGATTCTGCTTATGATTTCCAAAAAATTGCTATATAATCCAATGAGGAGAATACTGATTCTGTTCAGAAGTAATCAATAATGTTTGGTCCTTGATGGTGTATTCCATTCAGTCTTATTACTTTGGTTCTTAGATATAACCTTGTTATCCGAAAAGCTTTACAATTAATTATTACATTTATTTTGAAGGGAAACCCCGTTCCTCAAGCAAGCCTCATGTTATCGATACAACAAATTCCTTTTTCTGTAGAGACAATATCACAATATTCAATTAATCAGATCCTTTCAAGCAGAGTGGGAGCTAGGATTTCCTTTATATTCGTTTAAAGATAGGAGTGACCCCTATTGATGGAAAGATGAGGGAAAGTCACTTTAGATGGTTTGGTCATGTTTAGAGGAGAGCGATTAATGCACCGGTAAGAAAGAGTGAGTTAATTCAAGTTGAGGGAACCGAAAAAAAGGTGAAGGAAGACCAAAAATAACATTAATAGAAGTAGTAAAAATGACTTGTCAATTAAGGAAGTAAAAGAGGAGTGTGACTTAAGATAGAATGGAATGGAGGGAAAAAATACATATAACCGACCCTAATTAATCTGTTGAGTATCTATAGCCGAACCCAAGATTTTTGGGATTGAGGTTTTGTTGTTGTTGATGTATTTGTTTTCTTCAAAGGTCATGCACTGCAAACCTACTTTACATTTATTTGAAAATTTGTACGTTTCTAAATCTTTTGAGACACCCTTCTTTTTTCTTTTCAGGAGAAAAATTGCAGAAAGGGAAGGTTCTGCCCTTCTAAACTAAAAGGGAAACGTGTTATTGAACTTGGGGCAGGTTGTGGAGTAGCTGGCTTTGGTGAGTATCTATTTCTGATTTCTTAAATAGAATTAATCTATTCAGTGTTGTACATTGTACACTTTTTTTTTTTTCCTGCTTGAAGAGGGTCTAGCTTTTTGATGTAGGTCCTACTGAGTCTGATCTGGACTGCTCTTTTCAGGCATGGCTTTGCTGGGATGTGATGTAGTGGCAACAGACCAAGTTGAAGTTTTGCCATTGCTTATGAGAAATATTGAACGTAATACTTCAAGAATTTTACAGATGAATCCTGGTTCTGGTGTGCTCTTCAACCTTGAAACAATTTTCATTGCCTTTTGCATATTACAGTTTCAGTAAATGTCTTTTTCCCCCCTTCTTTTTACCCATTGCTCCATGGTAGTGCCAAATTCTATGTAAAACTGTCATATTGAGTTTGACCATATTTTGTACTTGGAATGGATCAGTGATTTTTTTTTTTTTTGCTGAATGGAATGGATCAGTGATTGGAGTGATAACTCTTAACTACTCTAGTTATAGAATTGTTTGGCAAATTAGGGTAATTATTTTTTTAGAGTTTTGAGTAGCAGTATGACTTGTATCTTACCTGAGTCTTTATGTTCTTTGTAGATTCATTTGGTTCAATTCAGGTTGCAGAGTTAGACTGGGGAAATGATGATCATATTAGGGCCGTTGGTCCACCGTTTGACTACATCATTGGCACTGATGTTGTAAGTTTATGAAATGTTAAACATTTTTTTTTGCACAGATAAAAGAAAAAAAGGAACTGAGTTATCTCCATTACAGACTGTTCCCAGATTAAGAAACAAATAATTTCTTAATTATGTTTCTTATGTATCAGATGTTATCATACACACATATAAATGGAATTTGGGATTTCTCATGATCAAACTTGGTTTTGCAAATTCTGTTTGCTGCCTATGTGCTTTGATTATAAAATCCCTTGTGATTTTCTGAGGGGAATGAAGTGCATGCTTTCTCCTTTACTTAAAAGTTCATTACCAAGTGTTGGTCCTACCAAAGTAAGGTTTTGAGAGTGGAGATCTGAATACATTTTAATCCTTGAACCCTTTTACATAAACTGACAGCTTCCTAGCCCAGAATTAGACCCATGTGCTTGTGTTTGACAGTCATAGACTTTTGAGCTTTGCACCAAAAAAATTGCCTCTTTTACTTAAAAAACAGAAATTGTTGCAAAACCTTTACGGTGGCACCAGGTTTTCTTTTGTATAACACGGATGCAATGATACTCTGATTTTTGGGAAAATATGCTTAATGTTAGATGAGACATCACTGATAAATGACAATCGAGTTTGATGCTTCTCAGATATAATCTTTTCTTGATTTAGATTAATTTTTTCTTGTGCATGTTCATTCCCTGAGAATGAAGGTCTCTGGTTTTGGGAATGGGGACCTAAAGATATTCAACTCTTGGTTTGGAACTTTGGCGTGTTTTCAGTATATTAAGTCATAAATTCAAGGTGCAAAAAGCAACATGTGAAGGACATGGTGGGGTTTATTTTGGGCAGTAGACCATGCTGTGGTTTAAAATTTTCCCTACATTTGGGTTATTGCAGTGCTTTCCTATAAGTTATTGTATTGACTTTGCAATTTTGGTAGCTTTGGTTTATTCAAACTTTATTGTTGCCTACCCAACTAAATTGTTTAACAACAAAACAACAGCAATAGCCAAGCCTTAGTCCCAAATTTAAATTACCCCACTAAATGGTTTTGCAAATTTAAATTTTACTTGGTAAGTGACACACACATGAAGTTTCCAACCTTCTTCTAAAGAAATTTAAATATTGAAAATCTTGCTAATTGATTGATTTGCTGCTACTTCAGCATTTCTGTGATGAATGTGATCTAGTGAATTTCTAATTTCTTTGGATTTAAGGTTTATGCAGAGCGTCTTTTGGAACCACTATTGCAAACAATAACTGCATTATCAGGACCTAAAACTACAATTTTGGTATGGTATTGGATAGTTCTTGTTTTAATATTTTCTTCAAGAACCTTTTCATTGAAACACTTATTTATTTCTGATTCTTTCATGAAGTTGGGGTATGAGATCCGTTCTACAAATGTCCATGAGCAAATGCTTCAGATGTGGAGAAGAAACTTTGATGTTAAAATTGTTCCACAATCTAAGGTATGCATAGTGTTTTATGCAAATTCTCTACTCTTAAGTACTTTGGTCCTCTTTTTTAACAGTGTTTACCTTTTAAATGTAATTTAAAGTTCAGAACCCAATATTCTGCAAGAAGAAATACTACCACTTCACTCACTAACTCTTTGGACTCTACTAACCACTCATTCTATGCAGATGCACCCCACATTCCAGCATCCAAGTATTCAACTGTTCATCATGGGATCAAAATCTCCAGAGAGGAATACAGAAAACACAGATCAGGGGAGTGATCAAGAAAGTGACAAGGTTGAAACAAGTACAGAGGAGAATGATGGGAGAAGCAGTGAGGAGGAAAAAGTGACCGATTCTGTTGGTGATTTAGTGGAGGAAGGGTGCGATCTAGTGACAAAACTCCCAAATGAGAAACTAAATGATTTTGAAACTAGAAGATATGGCTCAATGGCTGCTCGACTTCTGCGAGATGTCAAGATAGCTTAAATTTACGGGGTATGCCTTTTGTGAAGTCAACCAAAGGGTACTTTGCCTCCTTTTTTTTCTTCCCCAAAGTTATTTTTCATATAATTCAATTAAATTTAATTAATTAATTAACATATATTTTTTGGGTTTTGTAAATTGTGGGTGTAGATGGATCCAAAGTTCTGAAGAAATCAGAGGTATGAGAGTATGCACAACGAAAGTCTTGCATCTGCTACTGAGGAAAAGTGGACAGACAGAAAGACAATCATAAATGAACTTGTTTTTTTGTTTTAAGATCTATGGTTTACTTTTCGTTTTAGATAGGGATTTGATGGTACTTTTTCTTTTTTGGTGGGGGGGAGAGAGATGGTTATTTTCAATTCCTAACTAGGGCAGTACTTCTCACACCTTGTTACTGATGTTTGTTTAAGGATGCTTTAAGTTTAAAGGTATTAATTAAGCATTTGTTTGGAGCCTAAGGTCTTTATTTGTGCTTTTTTTGGAATTGATTATTGTGGTTGAAATTTGTGAAGTTGATGAATGATTATGCTTGAAAATATAATGGAAATTAATATTTTCTGATTTCGAAATAAATTGGAATTACACGAGGGCTTGAATTCTGTTTTATACGTTGGTTAATATTGTTTGCTAAGGATTTGACTTCTGGAATCTCGAACGAGGGTTCACGTTACATTAGATTATTGGACAGTGGATAATTTTAGTGATGATGAGTGATGTATATTTATAATTTACTGGGCATGTTAAGAGACAAAGTTGTCGGGAAGATTATTGGATAGTGGATGATTTTAGTGATGATGAGTGATGTATATTAATAATTTACTGGGCATGTTAAGAGACAAAGTTGTTATTGAGATGATCCTCAATAATTAGAAGTTTTACTAGTTTAGCTAATTAGAATCCCCTTATATAACTATATATATATATATATATATATATATATATATATATGTTTTACTAGTTTAGCTAATTAGAATCCCTTTATATAACTATATATATATATATATATATATATATATAAAAGATATTCATGTCTAAATTTGATTTTACAATAGGATATTTTTTTGTTGTAATTATTTGATCAGACCAAGACACCAATTAGTTTTTGTTGTAGGCGGGGATTGAACTTCAGATCTCTAATACAATCATAAGAGACTTTACCAGTCGAGTTAATTAGAACCCACACGATAGGACATTACTTGCTTGTGATTGATTGCGAATGATCCTCAATCTTAATGAGCAGAGGGAATATTTGGATTATTCACGCACAAAATTTTAGCATAGATCCCATGATATCATAAACTTCTAAAAAATCTTGCTTTTATAATTTATCTAAGAACTATTTTGTCAAAAAAAAATTTACACTTCAAATAATATGCCTACATTATTTTTCAAATTTTCATATCCATTAAAACTAATTCATATTTTTTTAAAAATAAATAATAAAAAAACATGTTAAAATAAGGGTAATTATATTAGATTAGGTTGAGTCAGATGAGTTGAAAAAAAATATCAATTTGAGCTTGACCCAATTCAAGACTAAAATAAAATTTCAACCCAAGCCAAACCAAACACCAATGCACCAAAACTCAGAGATATAAGGTTTGATTGGATTCACTATGTTAGTGGGTTGGAAGCACACCCTTGGTGAACTTTGCAAGGATGTGATCTTAAATTCCTTTTTAAATAAAGGGACTAAGTAACTTGAAGTAGAAAATGCAATGCTAATCTATGAGGCCAAGCAAAGTGAAAAGGTGGACGAGTTTTGTATTCGAATTACCAATAAAAAGAACACAAAATATATTATAACATCATAGTTGGAATTGAATAATTGTAAATGTTGACAACATTCTCAGCCTTATATGGGGGGCAATGGGGGAGTACCTGGAGATGTTCCACGGCTAGGCCCAGATGGAGGAACAGGAACACCTCTAGGCAACATCCCAAAATTAATACTTTCAAATTTAGGACCTAAGTTTACACTCTCAACCTTTAGAATGGGGTGAAATATTGGGGGAAATGGGGGTGTTGAAGGTGATGGAGGAGAACTCTGAGACATTCTGTGGCTAAGTCTAGATGTAAGAGTTGGGGGCAATGGGGGAGTACCCGGAGATGTTCCACGGCTAGGCCCTGATGGAGGAACAGGAACACCTCTAGGCAACATCCCAAAATTAATACTCTCAAATTTAGGACCTAAGTTTACACTCTCAGCCCTTAGAATGGGGTGAAATATTGGGGGAAATGGGGGTGTTGAAGGTGATGGAGGAGAGCTTTGAGACATTCTGCGGCTAAGTCTAGACGTAAGAGTCAGGCCTTTATTTTCATTCTCAACAAGCGCCAAGTAGGAAGAAGCCTTTGTTGAAAGCCTTCTGGCTTCTGTAGGAAAAGCAAAAGTTAGGACAAGCAGAGCAAATGCCACTAAGAACAACGTATTTTGATTGGCTATCACCATCTTGACAAGCTTTTGAGTTTTGATAGAACACAAGCTTGATCCAGACCTCATATATATATATGTGATGAGACCATGAATCTAGCTATGTACCCTTCATTAGTTACCTTATTTGATAGATATAGATCATTAGCTACGTACCCTTCATTAGTTACCTTATTTGATAGATATAGATCATTATACATACATGCACTAGCAGTTCACTATAGCAAGAAGGCAAACAAATTTGCCTTTGGCTCCACCGATGTTGGGCACTAAATTAGAGTTTGAGGTGTTAAAATAGCTAAAAAGTTATTTTATCAGCACCAATTGTGGTGCTAGTATTAATCCTACAGTTACTTTATCTACTCAAAGACACGTAATCCTACTGTATTTGGAAATCATATACTCCTATCACCCAAGCTTAGCAACTGTCAAATTTTAAGATCACATTAAAATGGAAGAGATTTGTTAACATCTGGCTTTGTAAATGCCACATTCCTTGTTCTTTTTTTTTTCCTCCTCTTTTTTTTTTTTTTTTTTTTTTTTTTTTTTTTTTTCATTTGTTTATTTGTTTTCTAAATTTAGTTAATTTTGATTTGTGGATAGTAACTTTTTTTGAGAATGCGACATTTGAGATTTTATTGCTAATATGAAAGGGTGAAACTTAGATACAGTACTTTAGGTACTGTTCCTTAGGTACCCATTTTAAAATTTAAACACTTATCCACTAACTTAAGCGTGAAACAGATGTTAACTTTCCATCTCTTTCACACTCAATAAACGTCATCTATTAATAATAGCTATCACACTAAATATCTATAAATAGACAATCATAATAAATATAAATACCTATTAATAATCGTAATAATTATCATATTATATTTAAAGTTTCATATAAAAATCTAATCAAAATAAATTTATATTAATAATTATCAAATTTCATGTTATATTTTTCCACATAAGCTTTTAAGGTTTCAAACTTTTACACATCAATATTTTAATATATATTTTTAATGAGTAATGCTACAACCACAAACTATTTTACAACATTTTTACAAACTGTTAATGTGACAAACTTTCTATTGGTTTTCATCTAAACCCACCATTAATATTACTTTTTCATTTACCAATAACTATTCACCACATTAGCAATTTGTAATTTTTTTTTTTTGTAAAATAGTTTGTATCTCTAGCATTACTCATTTGTAACTGGGTTTTAATTCTATTCTATACTTAAACTCTTAATTAGAATCCTACCATATCATATTTTCTTTAATTAGTAGAATAGATAGTTTTATATACAATCATAATCATTATAAATATCGGTTCTCAAAAAAAAATCATTATAAATATCTATTAATACTTACCAAAATTACATATTATTAAATAATATAATGATAAATGCATAGTAATTATTATGATAAATATGTATTGATAATAATGATCATAATAAATGTATATTAAAGGATAATCATTTATTTTTATAAGATAATTAAAATAAATGTCTATTAATAATTATCATAATTACCAAATTTCATATATATATATATAAACAATTGTGTTTAACAACGTTAATGTGCTTGAGCTTGGTGAGAGAGTGTAATTATGTGTGTGTGTGTATAAGTTAATTTTTTTCTCAAAAAAAAAAAAAAAAAAAAAAAACAACAACAACAACATTAATGTTAAAACACCATCTTTTTCCCCTAAAAATAGAAAACCCAACCCTTTTTCTTTGACGACCTTAAGAGCATTTATATTAGCTTGTAAAAATATGGCTTTTATAAATTATTACGCTTCACATAATATGCCTAAATTATTTTCTAAATTTCTAGATTCATTAAAACTAGTTCTCAAAATATCAAAATAAATCAAACTAAACACATGCATTAAAATAAGGGTAATAAAACAAAATTATATATGTTAGATCGGGTTAGACCAGATTGGTTGAAAAAATATCAACTTGAGCTCAACCCAATTCAAGACTTATAAAATTCCAACTCAACCCAAACTAACCCACAAAAACCCAACTAGAGGCATCGGCTTTATTTAGGTTGATTGGTTTTGCTATTTGAGTGGGTTAGATGCACACCCCTATTGCCAACATTGCAAGGATGTGATCTCATGTTCCCATTTAAATTACACAACTAAGCAGCATGGAGTAGAAAGTGCAATGCTAATCTACGAGACAATGTAAACTTGAGGCCAAGCAAAGTGAAATAGTGGACGAATTATGATTTAATTTTATGATTTATTACATTACACCATAGAATTATTAGTAATAGATGGTTGGAAATATGATTTGAAGTTGGATATGGTATTTAGGTAATATTTTCTATGTGGGCCAATAACATGCCTAGTCCTTGCACCACAAGGAAAAAAAAAACCTTTTTGCAACAAAATTTTTTGTTGCAATAGACTTCAAATTGTTGCAATAAACCTTTATTGTAACAAAAAAATTTCGTTGCCCACTGTTGCAATAAAGTCTGTGGCAATAGACCATTGCAAAAAAAAAAAATCGTTGCAATAAAATATTATTACTATTATTTAAAATATTTTATTGCAACAAAAAATATTGTTGCTATAATTTATTACAACAAAATTTTTGTTGTGATAGGTTACTGCAACAGTAATTTTTGTTGCAATAAAGTACCTTTGGGACTTATTGCAACAAATCTTTTGTTGCGATAGGTCACCACAATAGTAATTTTTGTCGCAATAAAGTATTTGTGTCAACTTATTGCAACAAAACATTTTGTTGCGATGAGTTACCGCAACAATAATTTTTGTTGCAATAAATTATAGGCGAAAACCAGAATCTAAAAAATTTTATTTTGGCATTAAAAAATGTCACGTCAGCATCTAAATTAAAAAAATTAATTTATTAATTTTAACTAAATAAAAAAAATAAAAACAGAATTAAAAATCAAAAATCACATGAATTGAGATCTAAGAACACAAACCCAGAAATTAAAATCCAAAAATTAAAAATCTCAAAATCACTATTTTCTCAAATCCAACAAAATCATCAAATCCTAAAACACCAAAGTACCAAATCAATCCAAAAATACAACACAACCAATCCAAACTCAGAAAAACAAACCCAACATTCAAATCCCATCACCAGGTGAAGCCTGCCCCTCGTCCAAAACAAACCCAACATTCAAATCCTCGAACTCATTGGACCACAATGTCCCATGAGTAAACCGACTTGGGCACACACATGAGGGTGGAGAGGATCATGTTGGTGGCGAAGATGGTGGCTTTGTCCTCGCTAGCGAGGCAGCAGATGACAGGGTCATCAGTGGTGGTAACCTTGAAGAAATTGCGATTTTTGAAGCGCTCAAGGCGACGCTCGTTCTTGGGAGTGATGCAATCAAAGGATTGATCGTAGAACTCGAGTGCGCCGCAGAGGAGGAGGTCCTTGGGTTCGGGGACTGAGAAGGAGAGATTGGAGAAGGTGGAGAAGGGGATCTGATCGAGCATGTTCCATTCGGGTTTTGAGGAAGGAAATGGCGAAGGAGTAGTCTGGGTTTGGGTGGGCTATGTTGATTTGAAGGTAGCGTTGGAAGCGAGTGATGGGTGTGTCTTGCTGTTGTTGTTCTTAGGTTTGATGTGAGGCTCTGTTTAATTAAAATCCAACTTGCTTGAGGTGGGTTTGCTGGGTTCAACTTGCTTGAGAAAGGTTTTTCTGAGTTTGGATTGGTTGTGTTGTATTTTTGGAATGATTTGGTACTTTGGGGCTTTAGGATTTGATGATTTTGCTGGATTTGAGAAAATGGTGATTTTGAGATTTTTAATTTTTGGATTTTAATTTCTAGGTTTGTGTTCTTAGATCTGGGTTTGTCTTCTTGTTGTTTTTGTTCAAGACACACTTAGATCTCAATTCATGTGATTTTTGGTTTTTAATTCTATTTTTAATTTTTTTTATTTAATTAAAATTAATAAATTATTATTTTTAATTTAGATGCTGAAGTGGCATTTTTTAATGCCAAAATAAAATTTTTTATTATTATTTTAATAGTTCCGTCTGCCACACAGGACTTTGCCGTTAGGGCACTAATGGAAAGGACTAAAATAAAAGGCATTTTTCTAAATAGGGACTAAAAGCGGTGAAAATAAAAGATAGGGACCAAAGTGGGAATCGCATGAAAATGTAGGGACGAAAATGTAGTTTTCTCCTAAATTATATATATATATATATATATATATATATATATATATATTAATCTATTTTTTTCCACTAAATACATTATATTTAATCAGTTAATAATATAAACATATCTTCACAAAATTTAAAAAAAAAAAAAAAAAAAAACTACAAAAGACAAAAAATGTATAATACTTCATCCATACTCAAAATATATATATATATATATATATATATATATATATATATATATTAAAACATATAAATTCATTCTAGTCCCTACCTAGACCTCGGCTTACTTTCTCAGTCTTATGTGGGGTAATAGGAGAGTACTTGGAGACTATCCACTACTAGGCCCAAATGGAGGAACATGAACATTTTTAGGCAATATCCCAAAATTGATACTCTCAAAATTAGGCAATACTCTTTTACTTTCTTGCTGGTGGTAGATATAAACTTAGAATTCATGAACACCTTAGTCAATGCAAATGATAAACAACATGACAAATCTGAGAGCAATTGTGTTTATTGTATGAAATCTTGTTCATCATGTTGGCGAAAGCTAATGGGGCTTCGGCCGAGTGCACAGATGTGTATCTAAAAGTATACCGTAGGAAAGATGGGGCTATTGTTACTCCCCATGCGTAAGAGAACATGGTAAGCACAATTTGAATCGAATTTTAGTGTATTTTGTGTTTGTATTGTTTATGGTGTGTAATATATTATTGGGTTCTTGTGGGAAAACGTACAGAATAGGATGGAAGAACTTTTGAGTCAAGAGGGCATGTGACTACGAGGAGAGCCTGGTAGTGGAGTCCTCTAGTCCAAAGACGATGCGTATGCTCGGGTGTTTGGTCCAGAGAGCCCTAGACGTGTACGTGGGGTGGGATTTGGAATCACCCCATCTGGAAGAAGTGTCACAAACGCTTCACATTTTACCTCGACTCTATCATCGTCAACCAGAACGACCCAAAGGATTTCAGAGTTGGAGAACAACTCCTCTATCCTTAAAGAGCAACTAGCCCAAGTACAAGAACAACTCTCCCAATCAGAAGCAAGGCACCAAGAACAACTCTCCTAAGCAGAAGCAAGGCACCGACAACAAGTGGCCGAAGTGATGATGCACATGAATGCAATGTTTTCCCAACTTAGCCCTTGTATACGTGATTTGGATACGTCTTAGGTACCAAACAAATGTTATTTAGCAAAACACTACTTTTTGCAATGCATTGTTATGTGATATTAATAAAATGCCTTTAATATATTCAGGGTGGCAATGCTTGATAGGGACTCTCCATGGAAATGAAACTGTGAATCCTCAAGTAAAACAAATACAACTATTCGTTATAACATATACAACTATATTGGGAAAAAAATAAAAATCAAAATCAAAATCAGATGTATTCCTGCCTTTGTTGGTTTTATTCCAATTTGAAGGTCCCACATCAGTATATATGAAGCAAGAAGTAGGGAAGTAGATGTACTATAAGACATAAAATCAAATTAAAAAAAATTCAACCATGAATGTAGACAGGAAAGTATCCTTGTTCTAAAAACCTTTCAAGTGAACATTTTTATACATGCCTTTTTACACTTGCTAAATGTAGCTGATAGTTCCACGATGCATGAGTGTTTTCAAGTGTTTTCTAGTGTTCCAAGCTTAGGGATTTTTGTAAGCCCAATTCAACCCAATTTCCGATGTTCTCATTGTCACAGGTAATGGGCTGTAGCTACGGGCATTGGACTGACTGATTAAGTACCATGATGCATGTTGGAAACTGGCTGATCAAGTACCATGATGCTTGCTGACAATTTTTTGTGATGTAAAAAATCCTTGAGGGATATGCATTTTGTTATGTAAAAATCTTTTGTTGTGAACTTGTTTCGTTTATGTAATTATTTGGGCAATGAACTTGTTTTGTTTATGTAATTAATCTTTTGGCAATGAACTTGTTTTGTTTACTAGCAATTGGTTGGGAACTGTTAAGTGTTGGCAATTTGTTTTGTTGGTTCCAATTGGTTGCATCTGTTGAGTGTTGGCAGGAATTACAGGTCTTGTTTTGGGTAGGAATGTATTTAGCAAGAAAAAAATAGAAAAAAAAAAAAATTCCTATAGCCGTGTTTTTGAAAACGCAGCTATAGAAAAACACAATGTCGAGGTCTATAGCCGTGTTTTTATAAACGCGGCTAGAGGCCCCCTATAGCTACATTTTTTACCCCCTATAGTTGTGTTTTTAACTCCCATAAGCTGAGACTTATAGCTGTGTTTTTGTAAAAAATGCGGCTATAGACCCTTTTTGGGCTGCGTTTAAAATGCGATTATAGCCTGGACCTATAGCCTCGTTTTTAAAAACGCAGCCTAAAGCGAGTCAATAGCTGCGTTTTTTACAAAACGCAGCTATAGGGGGACCTTTAGTCGCGCAGGATAGGCTGCATTTAGAAATGCAGCTATAGCCTATAGCTGTGTTTTTAGGGTCTATAGCTGCATTTTTCAAATGCGGCTTTAGCCCTCGTTTTTTGTAGTGAGTTTTACACTCTCTTAGGTGTGGGGTGAACTATGCGTAATAAGGTTGATGGAGGATTACTTAGATTATGTATGGGGCTAGGTCCAAATGGAGCAGGAACATTTTTAGGAAACATTCCAAAATTGATACTCTCAAAATTAGGACCTAGTTTTACACTCTCTGACTTTAGTGTGGGGTGAACTATGGTTAATTGGGTCAATGAAGGATCACCAGGATTATGTATGGGGCTCGGTTCAGATGGAGGAGTATTAACATTTTTAGACAACATCCCAAAATTGATACTCTTATCAATATGCACCAAGTTGGAAGGAGGCAATATTGATATTTTGGCCAACATTCCAAATCTTACCCTCTTAAAAAGTGTCAGGCCTTTATTTTCATTTTGATCAACATGCACCAAGTTGGAAGAAGGCTCTGTTGAAAGCCTTCTGGCTTCTGTAGGAAAAGAAAAAGTTAGGACAAGTACAGCAAATGACACCAAAAACAACATATTTTGACTGGCTATCACCATCTTGACAAGCTTTCGAGTTTTGGTGTACTACAAGTCTGATCAAGACCTCATATATATTTATATGTGACGAAACCATGAATCTATGTACGTATGTACCCTTCCTTAGTTTCCTTATCTAATAGACATAAGTCATTATGTAGACATGAATGCATGCTTTCCTTTGCATGCCATTGGTTGAATAACAATCCTACTGTTACTTATTTTGTCTAATGAAAGATACTTAATTGGTAGTCCTACTGTGTTTGGAAATCATATACTCCTCCTATCACCCAAATCATATTATTACTTCATAATTAGAATCAATAATTACAAATACCGAGAAGAAGAATTTTTATGATTTATTACATTACACCATAGAATTATTAGTAATAGGTGATTGGAAATATGAGTTGAAGTAGGACGTGGTATTTAGGTAATATTAATTGTTGTGTGGGCCAATAACATGCCTAGTCCTTGGCGATCCAACATTCTCGGTCCCCACTTGGACCTCGTTTTAATTTCTTTGCCTTATGTCGGGGTAATGGGAGAGTACCTGGAGACTATCCATCGCTAGGCCCAGATGGAGGAACAGGAATATTTTTAGGTAATATATATCCCAAAATTGATACTCTCAAAATTAGGACTTAGTTTTACACTCTAACTTTGGTGTTGGGTGAACTGTGCGTAATGGGGTTGATGGAGGATCACCCTGATTATGTATGGGGCTAGGTCCAGATGGAGTAGGAACATTTTTAGGCAACATTCCAAAATTGATAGTCTCAAAATAAGGACCTAGTTTTACTCTCTGACTTTAGTGTGGGGTGAACTGTGGTTAATTGGGTCAATAGAGGATCACCAGGATTATGTATGGGGCTAGGTTCAAATTGAGGAGTAGGAACAGTTTTAGGCAACATCCCAAAATTGATACTCTTATCAATATGCACCAAGTTGGAATGAGGCAATATTGGTATTTTGGCCAACATCCCAAATCTCACCTTCTTAATATGAATCAGGCCTTTATTTTCATTCTCAAAATGCACCAAGTTGTAAGGAGGCAATATTGGTATTTTGGCCAACATTCCAAATCTCACCCTCATAAAAATTGTCAGGCATTTATTTTCATTCTGATCAACATGCACCAAGTTGGAAGAAGACTTTGTTGAAAGCCTTCTGGCTTCTGTAGGAAAAGAAAAAGTTAAAACAAGCACACCAAATGCCACCAAGAACAACATATTTTGATTGGCTATCACCATCTTGACAAGCTTTTGAGTATTGGTGTACTACAAGTTTGATCAAGACCTCATATATATTTATATGTGATAAAACCATGAATCAACGTACGTACGTACCCTTCATTAGTTTCCTTATCTAATAGATAAAGGTCATTATGCAGACACGAATGCATGCTTTCCTTTGCTAGCCACTGCAGGTCGAATGACAATCCTACCGTTACTTATTTTATGTAATGAAAGATACGTAATCGGTAATCCTACTGTGTTTGGAAATCATATACACCTATCCTCTATTAATAATTATCATAATTATCGAATTTCTTATATATAAAATTATACCTACATATTAGGATTGAATTTGAATTTGAGCCTAATTAAAAAAAAAAAACTTGGCCCCCTCCACAATCTTGCTTAAATAACATTACAGATCAGACCAAAAAACCACATACCAGCCCAAACAAACATAGATCATTGGCCCAAAGTATTTAACAAAAAATTGTTACAAACAATTGAAATTGCAGACAATAAATGAATTATCTGGACTTAAAACTATAATTTTGGTATGGTAATGAAAAACTTAATGAATTTGAAGCTAAAAGATATGGCTCAATGGCAGCTCTGACTTCTGCAAGATATCAAGATCCCTTAAATTTAAAGGGTGTGCCTTTGTGCTCTCAACCAAAGGGGTACTTTGCCTTTTTATTTTTATTATCAAAATTATTATGCATATAATTTAATCTTAAAAAAAATCAATTATTTTTTGTGTTTCTGTAAATTGTAGGTGTAGAATGGAATTTTTAAAGTTCTGAAGAAATCAGAGGTACGCGAGGAAGCACAACAGCAAGAGTATTGAGTCTGCTACTGAGTAAGAGTAGAGGAATGGACAAACACAAAGACAATCAGACATCAGACATGAACTCGTTATTTGCGCTTAAGCCTTGATGCCGGAAAATAATGAGTATTTATATATTTTTTAATTTAAGAAATAAAATGAAATTAGATGAGGGATTGCTTTATAGGTTGGTCAAGAATGTTTTTTGAGGAGTTGAATTGTGGAATCCCGAATGGGATTTCACGTGAGATTATAGGCATTTTGTATGGATGGTGAATTTAGTGATGAAAAATATATATTTAAAATTCACTCGGCAAGTTTGTGAGACCTAAATCTTATTTTCTTTAAATGTTTTTCTATTTGTTTGTGAGGTGGATTATAGCTGCATAATGGAGCCAAGTTTAGATGGATAAAGTGACACTTTTGAAGTCACCTGTAAGGAACCTAAAACTAGCCTAAACAATATGTGGATAAAGTGTAATTCACCCTTATATATGTATTATATTAATTGTTGCTAGAAAGAAAGGTAGCTTTTTGGGTGGTTGATTTTTTTTTTTTTTTTTTTTGGATTTAGGGGGTTATCGGCTTGATTGGGAATGATCCTCAATCTAATGAGCAAAGAGAATATTTGGATTATTCACACTTAAAATTCTAGCATAGATCCTGCATGCAATATCAGAGATTTGAAGCAACCCTTTACAAGATTATTAAGTGTCACTATCAACAAGGGGTGTACATGGGTAAGATTGAAGTGTTTTCAATCCAACCTGACTTTGTCATGATGAAAATTCTCCAACCAAACCCAACCATGGCATTGTGTAGAAACCAACACCACCTTGGATTGAGTCTACAAGTTGTGTTATGCTTGAATGTTTATACCTTGTAAAAAAATGGGTTTTAGAAATTATCTAAGAACCTTTTTGTCAATAAATTATTACGCTTCACATAATATTCCCAAATTATTTTCCAAATTTCCAGATTCATTAATATTAATATTCTCAAAATATCAAAATAAATCAAACTAAATGCATTAAAATGAGGGTAATAAAATAAATAAATAAATATATATATATATATATATATTTATATATATATATATATATGTTAGATTGGGTTAGACCAAGATTCATGATTGGTTTCACTATTTTAGTGGGATGGATGCACGCCCCTAGTCATAGTGTCAACATTGCAAGGATGTGATCTCATGTTCGCATTTAAATTAAACTAAGCAGCATGGAGTAGAAAGTGCAATGCTAATCTATGAGGCAATCACTACAACAAATCTGACTTTTTTCAAGGGTCAAAACCCTTAAAAAAAGTATTAAGAAACCTTGAAAAAATTTATTTTAAGAGTCCAATTGACCCTTGATAACTTTCGAAAAATATACCGTCGAAAAAAAAATTTTGAAGGCCTTAATGGCCCTCAAAACAAGTGCTCTAATCTTATTTGAGGGTCAAGAGGCCCTTAAATAACCTTTTACCAAGGTTTAAAAAATTTATATTTACAACCCTTGATAAATAAGGTTATTTAAGGGGTCCCTTGACCCTCAAAATAAGATTTTATTTTATTTTTTAAAAAAAAACCACAATCATGCACAATATATATATATATATATATATATATATATATATTTATATATATTGCTACAATTACACTTTCTTTGATCTCTAAACTCAAACCTACAAATTAACAGATTAGGGACCACATACAAACTGCCGATATGTCAATTATTGTTTAAGAGAAAAGATATCAACAACCACAATTTGTACAAAGACCAAATCTGTCCAAGAGTTAAAAGTTTTGATACATTTTATTCTTCATCATCATCTCCAAAGCAAAAAGTTATCAGCTAGTACAATTGAACATTTCAGCCATTATGGGTGCCCTCAAGTTTATGAAAAAGAGAGAATGATACCAAAAGTTTGTTAATTTCCCAGCAAATATATCTACACACCTTTCCACAATATCAAATTCAAGATACCTACAATTTTAAAAAGAACAAAAAATGCACAACAGAGTTCATATATCTAAATAAAACATGCTGATTAAAGAAATGTCATTCATCAACAAAGTCTTACGAAATTACTTTCCTTCATAAAAATCCATTTATCCATAAAAAAAATTAAAAAAAAAAAAATTTAAGAAGAACACTTGGAAAGAACGTAAAATACGTGGGTACTTGTCTATTATTTCTTATTTTATTTTTAATATCACAAATAATCACACCAAGCAAACACAGCAACTTAGTTTCCAAAGCAATCAAATTACAGCACATCAATATAAAACCAAAAAAGAAAAAATTACCTGCGGAAATTGCCAAGCACTAGGTATATCCAACCTTGAAGCAGAAAAAATCTGCCACAACCAAAAAAAAAAAAAAAATTGAAAGTCAATTCAACACGTACATATAAAAATCCATGTATAGAACAGAGAGATGGGATATATAGTAGATCTTTTTGGAAGGATTGATGAGACAAATACCAACGTTTCTCCTATAATTCTTTTTAATTTCAAAAAGAATTAAATAAATGTCTTGGTTCAAGGTTTTGGATTTATGGTTTCAGAGACACTCACCAATTTCTAAGGTAATGAACAGAGTCTGAAAATAACTTACATAATCCAAATTATTCTCTACTGTACCCCACTTATTTGTTCTAATGTCACTACTCACTACTTTCATTAGCTACCAAAAAAACGAACATCCACAATAAATTTTTCAAGATAAGGATTGCAAAAGCAAACTAGTACCTATCTAATCTATCCACATAATCAGCTCAACAATCTACCAACCCACTGTTAGTTACTATCACAGACTATCTCCTTTACTATTCTAAAAACTTTAGCACCAGAAGCAAAAAAGATAGCAACCATACTTGTATCCTGATGTTGTATGCACAAGAACTATCTGTGACTTGTTCTCGATAATAGGTCTCAGCTGTCTTCTTTCTGCCTCCAACAATAAGTGACGATGAAACTAATCCCGAAACATATATTGGAGGCACCAATCAGGGGAAAAAAATGTAAACCTATATACTCCAAAAATATGTCGTTTATACTTAAAAGGAAAGATCATAAGACCTACACCAGACCTTTGTGAAACCAGGACTTGCAATCACAGCACAGCGGACAACATCAAAATCAACATGCTTCAAGAAAGCCTAAAACATATTGATAAAACACCCTCATATTGATTAAACTTACTAGAAGTTGTTGAAGACTCAATTAAGATTTATAATTGGAAAACACATTTAGAAATGGCACTAAAAGTGTCACAACAGAAATTGGACTAACCTGTAACACATTCTCAAAGAACTTATTCAAATCCTGCAAGACAGAAAGATTCTCAGTCAAATTGCTGAAATGAAATATTGGATATAAAGGCCTTGAAATAAGAGATAATAATTTCCTATAACTTAATAACCATACCAACTCATAACCAGCAATAGCAGGTCCATGTTTTCGAGGAATTGAAGTTTCTATCCGTGAACGAGTAATTGTCACACTGTTAAATATTATTCACACAACATAAGTTAGTTATAATTGTAAAGATACCATCAAAAAAATAGCACTAAATAATGGAACGAACAGAATGTCATGCAACATCATTTTATTTATAATTGATATGCAATTTTTTTTGTAAGAGGAACACCCCTTGTACACAGGACATATAACCTAAAAAAGTACAATGTTCAATAATTACAATCTAAAGAAATGAAATCAATAAAATCTACTTTTTTTTATAAGTAAAATTTCATTAAAAAAAAAAAGGGAGGGAGGGCGGCCGGGGGGGGGGGGGGGGGGGGCTTGAAAGGACAACAAATTAAATGCTAGAAGTACATCGATCAATCAAATCAGGCAAAGAAGTAAAAGAAAACAACCTAGAAGCAATTATCCACTCAAATAGAGTGCTTCAGATCATGAACAGATTTCTAACAACCCTTAAAATTCCAAGCATTCCTCTCCAAGGGCACATTAAGCACAGGAGGATCATTTTCCAAATAGACCTCCTTGGTATACCGCAGCAGTTCTTCCATCCACCAAGTACTTCAACTACCCTCTTAGGCATTACCCAAGGACCCCAGTCATGACTGTAACAGATATAAAATACTCAAAACTATTTTTTTTTTTTTTTTTTTTTGGGATATAGCAAGAAAAACTTTAGGAAAAAAAAAACAAAAAACAAAAAAAGACATACCACTTTATTGTTTGGAGAAGGTGCCAATTGGTCATGGTTTCTACACTAGGACAGATGAAAGTCGCTGAAAGTAAGAAATAGAAGAGAAACAGCTGCATAGAATAAAGTAGGGATCATTTATAGGAATAACACCATCTGCAATCTGCAGCTTGCACAACTCGGAAGCAATAATCCTTAGTGTCTCAGCTGCCTGCACAAAACAAACTTTTAATAAATTAAAATTAAATTAACAACAGGCAGAAAATCCTAAGAGTGAATGCTGTATAAACCTGTGGAGCAGCTTTGGCACTCTTCCACAAGATTGCTGTGCATGCTTCTGGACTGATCCATGACAAGAATAGAGCCAAAACAAAAGAAACAGATGAGAACGTAAGGATTTAACATATTAAAACAATTTGCAGAAACTGAGTTAGGAAGGACTTGTATCCATAATAGGAAAGAAAAAGAGAAAATTGCATCACATAATCCAAAGCATGGGTGTGTGGCCACATAAAACTAAAGATGAAACTATTTTGTTTATAAGGCAGGACCATTAAACAACAGAAACATTATTTCATTTAGCAAAAACAGCTCTTTGCCCATCTCAAATTGAGAATCAAAATGGAGAACTATGCTAGCAACTTCTAATGCTTATAAGGAGACTCAGCTCATTTTACAAATGACTATATTATCAATAGCAAACGGATATATTCAGCAGCCTCACAAGCAATTATTACAGATGACACTTTCTGAATCTAAGTACATTTTTGTACGGCATTAATCCATAGTAATTACTTTTAATTTTAAGGTAAAGGTATGCATCATGAGAACTTGGAAGTCATCATTTAAATGTCAAATTGCCCATATTTGCAATCAAAATTTTAACTCAGATGGAAGGTCTTATTCCCATTACCCACATACTCAAATGGTGAATTTTCTAGCACTATAGGAAGTTTTACGAGTTTATAATGCATCAATATGATGCATTGACACCAAGCCATAACTACACCGAGTTAATACTTTCAGGTCAGACATAAACATCTTATCAAAAAGAAAAAAGAATGCAGGCTTTGTATTCATGGAACCGAACAATATCAAATATAAGGGAAAAATAGATTACCAATTCTAAGCTACATCGATGTAAACTTGAGAATTGGCATAGTGAAAAGATGGATGAATTATGTAGAAGACTAACATATAAAAAGAACAAAAAAATATATTATTACATCATCATTGGAATAAGGCAATAATTGCAAATGCCGAGAAGAGGAAGTTTTATGATTTATTACATCACACATAGATTATTAGTAATAGGTGGTTGGAAATATGAGTTGAAGTAGGACGCAGTATTTAGGTAATATATGCTATGTGGACCAATAACATGACTAATCCTTGGCGATCCAACATTCTTAGTACCTACCAGGACTTAGTTTTACATTCTCGGGGATAATGGAGGAGTAAGGAGGCAATATTGGTATTTTGGCTAACATCCCAAATTTCACCCTCTTAAAACGAGTCAAGCCTTTATTTTCATTCTCAACGTGCACCAAGTTGTAAGGAGGCAATATTGGTATTTTGGCCAACATCCCAAATCTCACCCTCTTAAAAAGAGTCAGGCCTTTATTTTCATTCTGATCAACATGCACCAAGTTGGAAGAGGCCTTTGTTGAAAGCCTTCTAGCTTCTATAGGAAAAGCAAAAGTTAGGACAAGCACAGCAAATGCCACCAAGAACAACATATTTTGACTAGCTATCACCATCTTGACAAGCTTTCGAGTTTTGGTGTACTAAAAGTTTAATCAAGACCCCATATATATTTATATGTGACGAAACCATGAATCTACGTACATACCCTACATTAATTTCCTTATCTGATAGATATAGGTCATTGTGCAGACATGAATGCAAATTTTCCTTTGCCAGCCATAGGTTGAATGACAATCCTACAGTTACTTTTTTTTATATAATAAGAGATACGCAATCCTACTGTGTTTGGAAATCATATACTCCTATCACCCAAGCTTTGCAAATGTCAAATTTTAAGGTCGCATTAAAATTAATGGAAGAGTTTCGTTTAAAGCTGGCTTTGTAAATGCCACATTTCTTGATTTTTTTTTCTTTTTTGGTTTCACTTGTTTATTTCTTTTCTAAATTTAAGTCGTTTTGATTTGTGGATAGAAACCTTTTTGGGAAAGTAGGACTGTATGAGGTTTGAGACTTTACTAGTAGTATGTAATGTATGCATTGTGTGCCTTGGTAATTTGGTATGCCTTGGTAATATAATATAATGTACATTTAAGGTTTCATAATTTTACACATCAATATTTTAATGTATATTTTAAATAATTTTGAATTCTATTATATATTTAAACGTTCAATTAGAATCTTGTCACATCATATTTTTTTGGGCTAAATATTCTCCCTCCTTTAAGATTTGGGAAAATGACACTCCACCCCAAACTTGAAAAGAAAAAACACTTTCCCCCCTGACATCTGATTAACCAAACTTTGTTAAATTAATATTAAAAATATTATGTACGAACTTACCATTTGCTTAAAGGGTTTCCAAAATTATCTTTGTGGGAGGGTTTCTCGTCTCGGCCCCCAATTAGCAGGAATTGTCCACTCTGGCTAATGCCTCACGGTTTTGCTCAATCCCACATCGGAGAGAGACGCCTTCCACATGTGCCTTATAAGCTTGAGCCCAAGACACATGTGTACCACTACTACACATGTGTACCATGTGTCTTGGGCTCAAGCTTATAAGGCACATGTGGGAGGCGTCTCTCTCCGATGTGGGATTGAGCAAAACCGTGAGGCATTAGCCAGAGCGGACAATTCCTGCTAATTGGGGGCCGAGATGAGAAACCCTTTCACAATCTTATTTCATAATTAAAATTCATTGTTTTAAATTTTTAATTAAAGAGTATTTTAAAATATCAAGTGTGAATTTTGCTTTTTTTTCTTTTTCTTTTCTTTTTCCAATAGGACATGGAGAGATTTTCTATTGCAAGTATTTTGGTGCTTGATAAATTTTTCTCTTTTATTCTAAATTTATTAGTTATTTTTTTACTGGTTAAATTTTTGTAAAGAGATTTTTATAAACATTTAGAATATTTCATTACTAATCTATATATACTATAAAACTAAAGCATGTTGACTTTTTTAGCAGGGACTTGCCTGACCCTACCCTAACCAAAGGGCTTTAGGTAAGTTAGGTGGACATTCGGGTCAGGTTCAGGTCTCAAGCGCAGGCTTTTTTCAGGTTTCAAGCTAGTTTTGGGTTTAACCACTTGACCCACCTGACCCTGAAAAAAATTTTTTTTTTAGAGTTTTTACTCCTTTAGCGGGTTTGATTTAATATTCCCTAATATAATGTTCTCAAACCGAAAAAACAAAAATCATCTTTTGAAAATTATAAATTTTTTTTTTATTTCTGATTATAAATAAATAAAAATCCTATTATAGATTTACCTCTTATTTCATTTTCCAATTTAAAATCTTGACCTAATCTACTCATTTAAGACCCAAATATCTTTTATACTTTTCATATTTTATTTACCATTTAAATTTGAATTAAACCTTAAAAGGAAATCTCTTGGCATTAATGACCTAACTTAGTTGAGAAAAGATTCAATCACCCATTAAAAACTTTCCAAATTGAAATGTTAACTTAAATTTGGATCCAATGGAAAGATCTTATCTTTAGTCACCTTATTAAAGCCTTTGCATTTTCCAAATTGGTTTTTAGGATTCAAATTTAAAATCCAAACTTTGACTAACCCGATTCTATTTAAAAACACAATATGAATTTACCAATTTACCCTCAGACCGCCCATCAAAGATAGAAACTTCAGGATTTTTCACTCCTAGAACTTTTTTTTTTTTTTTGAGAAGACACTCCCAGAACTTCTTGAACATAGAATGAGGTCCATTTTAGCATAGATTATGCAAATTCAAGTACAGTGGCGGAACTAGCTTAATAAACAAAGGACCGAAGGTAGTTGTGCCCTGCAGCTGGATTTGTATCACTCTAACTTAGTGATTTAATATGCACTCACCCCCTACATTTGCCACAACAATATTTCTAGACCCAAAGTATAGAGTCTTTGATAACATAATTAATTATGTAAAAGATTACATTTTAATTGAAGAATTATTAGGAATTTTAATATAAATCACTATATAGAATGCTCAACTTTAATTCCCAATTTGAATCCCATTTTGAATTTCGTCGTCCAAGACAAATTAGGAATTTGGCTAAACTAGACTACCAACATGCAAGTCAAACCTAAATTCATTATTTAATGAGAAAATTAAGCAATTTAAATATATTTTAAGAATTTAAACTTACCCTAATATGGATGTAATTGTATATGTTTATTTCCTTAAAAAAATATAAAAAATTAAATAAATAAAAACCCAAAATTGAAGTTTTACTTACAAAGGATTAAGTAGAGATAGCTTTGAAGAAAAATGGCCCCTTTGAAAGCCCCAGGCCCAGATGGAATGCCACCAATTTTCTTCCAACATTATTGGGAGAGTATAGGGGACGATGTAGTCAAAGCTGTTTTATCTTGTCTAAACTCAAACTCAATAGCGGCAGGTTTGAATCATACTTTTATCACTCGAATTCCCAAAGTGAAGAGTCTTGAATTTGTTACTGAATTCCACCCCATAGCCCTTTGTAATATTTTATATAAACTTGTTTCAAAAGTGTTGGCAAACAGGTTGAAGAAATTTTTACCCCAGATTATTTCTGAATCTCAAAGTGCCTTTCAATCAAATAAAGCTATTTCCGATAACATGTTGGTGGCTTTTGAGACTTTACATCATATGAAGCTGGAAAAAAAAAGGGAAAATTGGGCATATGGCTTTAAAATTAGATATGAGTAAATCTTATGATCACTTGGAATGGGTGTTTCTTCAAAGGATCATGGAGAATGTGGGTTTTCATTCGACTTGGTTAGCCTGGATTTTGGAGTGCATAAAATCTGTGACCTATTCTATTCTAGTCAATGACAAACCAAAAGGCCATATTGTTCCTACTCGAGGTATTTGTCAAGGAGATCCACTTTCCCATTTTCTTTTTCTATTATGCTCTGAAGGCCTAAATGGTTTAATTGAACATGCAGTGGAATGGGTGTTTCTTCAAAGGATCATGGAGAATGTGGGTTTTCATTCGACTTGGGTAACCTGGATTTTGGAGTGCATAAAATCTGTGACCTATTCTATTCTAGTCAATGACGAACCAAAAGGTCATATTGTTCCTACTCGAGGTATTTGTCAAGGAGATCCACTTTCCCCTTTTCTTTTTCTATTATGCTCTGAAGGTCTAAATGGTTTAATTGAACATGCAGAGGATGGTAAACATATTGAGGGTGTTTCTCTTTGTAGAAATGGCCCAAAGATATCTCACATCTTTTTTGCAGATGATAGCCATTTGTTTTGCTGAGCAAGAGTGGAGGATGTTGAAAAAATTCAGGAGATTTTGGGAAAATATGAGCGGGCATTAGGACAAAAAATAAATTCGGACAAGACTACTCTCTTTTTCAACAACAACTCCTCTGATACTACGAAGGAACAAATAAAAAATCTGCTTAGGGTGTCTGAAATAAAGGAGTATAAAAGATACTTAGGCTTACCTGCGGTGGTTGGAAGGAAAAAAAAAAGGTGAGCTTGAAGAGAAAATATTGTTGCACGTTGGCAAGGAAGTTCTATTGAAGGCAGTGGTTCAAGCCATCCCCACGTTTGCAATGAGCTGTTTCCGGTTGCCAATTGGTCTTTGCCAAGATATTGAGATGCTTATTCGAAAATTTTGGTGGGGACAAAGGGGAGATAGGAGAAAAATTCATTGGGCAAAATGGGAGGTCTTGTGTCAACCAAAAAGCGAGGGGGGTTTAGGCTTTAAAGATCTTTGCAAATTCAATAAAGCAATGTTAGCTAAATAGGTGTGGAGGTTGATACACAATATGGATTCTCTGTTTTATAGAGTGTTTAAGGAGAAGTATTTCCCAAATTGTTCAATTTTTGAAACAAACCCCTCTATTGGTTCCTTCGCATGGAAAAGTATTCTTTGGTCTAGGGATTTAATTGGCAAAGGATCAACCTGGAGAATTGGTAGTGGTGAATCTGTCCGTATATATCAAGATGCTTGGTTGCCAAGACCAAAAGGCAGAATTAGTTCTCCTGCATCGCACCTAGCACCTGATTCCACAATAGATTCTTTGATAAATGCTACAACAGGTTGGTGGAACATTAGTCTGATTGACTTATGCAGTTACCCACCCGAAGCTCAACTTATCAAGTCTCTGCCTTTGTGTTCTACCCCACAACCCGATACTTTGATTTGGAAAGCAGAAAAATTGGGCAGCTACTCAGTGAAGTCAGGATATAAAATTCTTTGTGAGCTTCATGATCTTGACACGAATAGATCACAAGCTTCGGAATCACTGAGGGGTTTCTGGAAAAGCATTTGGAAGTTGAAGGTTCCAGGTGAGATAAAACATTTTCTTTGGAAGGCATGCAGTAACTCGCTACCCACAAAAGAAAATTTACTGAAGCGAAAAATTCTTCAAGAATCGGTCTGTCATCGTTGCTCTAGAGAATCGGAGAATGTAGTGCACACTTTGTGGAGTTGTGAATGCATAAAAGTGGCCTAGGATAATGATTTTGGCTGGGTGGATAGGAGCTCAATGGGCTCAGACTCATTCTCGGATTTATTACAAAAAATCCGAGCCAAAGTTGCATCATTTCCTCTGTTTGCAGCAACAGCCTGGTCACTTTGGGATCAATGAAATAAATCTCACCTCCAAAAAAATTCCCTGCCCCTATGCAATATTGTAGGTTTTGCAAAGGACGCAAATTCAGGGACCTGGAAAGCACCTCCTCCCATAGACGTCGGGCTGTTCCTCGAAGGTGGCTTCATCCTGCAGCGGGTTTGGCGAAGACAAACTATGATGGAGCCATGTACGAGGAGTCAGATAAGGCTGGAATAGGTGTAGTAATCCGGAATAGTGAAGGCCAGGTGCTGGCTGCCCTGTTAGAGCAGATTGTGAAACCTCCAACAGTGGAAATCTTTGAGCTTCTTGCTGCCAGGCAAGCAGTAAAATTCACTGTAGAATCGAGCTATGCACAGTTTGTCTGTGAAGGTGAATCTGAATCTGTCATTAACTTGCAAGGGGTAAAGGCATGGGGAACTCTCAGGGAGGGCATCTCATCAAGGACATTATGTCCCAGTCAAACTCTTTTCAAAGTATTTCTTTCGTTCACGTAGGTTGGCAAGGTAATGTAGTTGCACATACTTTAACCCAGAGAGCAAGACAATCTTTTTCATCTCAAATCTGGTTGGAGTGTGTTTCAGTGGATATTATGTCTTTTGTTTTGATTGATTTTCCAAATTCCTAATTATTAATATAGCAAGTAGTCCTTTCTCAAAAAAAAAAAAAAAAAACTTACAGTCAGTTTGCATTTTTTTGATAACTTTGACTCTTTTGCAAAATGAATCAGTGATAACAAAAATTGGGTAAAACTGGTCTCTTAAATTTGCTTCGTGAGCACGATTGGTCCCTCAAATTTAAAACATAAGCATTGTTAGTCATTTTGTTAACTGCCGTTAATGTTATTGTTTATGTAGCTAAAGGAACAATAATGTGACATCTTTTTACTACAAGTGCTTTACAAAACTGACGTGGCAGTTTTAAAATATTTATATAAAAAAAATACATTAAAGGTCATATTTTAGTTTTTTTTTTTTAAGATTTAAAATAATAACTTTTTTTTTTTAAAGAGAAAAGACATATTGGCATAAATTAAAAAAGACCTGCTAAATCGTAGTAAAAAAAAAAAAAAAACTGTGGTGGAAACCTAAAAGAGTTAAAACACCAAAACATCAGAATTCCCAAATGTAAGTCGACTATTCATCTCCATTCTGCCTACTTCGCCGCATTACGGAACATCCATTTTGCCATAAGTTCTATTTGCTTTATTTGAGATTTTATTGACTTTTTTTCCCTTGGTTTTTTGTTTGAGGTTGAAGAGGGCGAGAGTGGGTTTATTGACAACGTTGATTTTCTTTTGGGTTATTATAGCGTTGGACACAAAACCAAGAGTGGGTCTTTGTTTTTGTTTTTGTTTTTTGTTTTTTGTTTTTTTTTTTTTTTTTTGTGGTGTTTTTGAACTTTCATATACCGAATATGCGTGTTTAGTATTTGAACTTTCATATAGGTTTAGTATTTGAACTTTCAAACACCATTCCTGGATTTTTTTTTTTTTGGTTGAAGCAACTGTATCCGAAATAATAGTGGAGACTTATATTTCAGATTTGAGAAGAAGAAATTTTGAAATTGAAACAATTGGATTCACTGCTGACTCAAAAGGTACTCTAGTTTTGTGCGAATTAACCAGCCAGATTAGAGTTTGATTTTGGGTATTGCTTGCAGATGGCAGAGGAAGAAGGGGAGAAAGAGATAAGGGGAGACTTATTGAGTTTTTATTTTTAAGTTTTTAACAAAATGATGAATTAATTAATTAATTAAAACATGTAAGTGTAAATTTATTTAAAAGTTTTTCTTTTGAGGGGGTTATTTAAAAGTTAATTGTGGCATAATACATGTAAAATTTATTTTTCTTCCTTTTAATAAAAAGAAATGTCACGTTAATAAAAAATTATGTCACGCCATTGTTCTGTTAGTCTCATAAATAATAACACTAACGGCAATTAATAAAAAGAGATGGATTACAGCTACATAATGGAGCCAAGCTTAGATAGATAGAGTGACACTTTTGAAGTCACAAGTAATAGAGTATCAACATTGGTGGTGCAAAAAATTTAGCAATTTGGCACCACAGAAAATTATTTTATCTATTTTACCACTTACTTTACCAAACACCCAACATTAATGGTTTTATTTTTGTATTCAACATAATAAAATAATATATTTATTACAATAAACAACCACCATCACCACCAACACAATAAAATAATATATCTTTTAATAAATTTTTTTTTTACCATTTTAGCTACAATGCACAGCCAAAAAACAACAAAAAAATATGGCTTTTGCTCCACTGATGCATTAGCCTTTTGTTCCACTTTTGTTATATTTAGTTGCTAAATATAGCATTTTACCTATTTGCCTCCACCAACACTAATGCTCTTAAGCAACCTAAAACTAGCCTAAATAATAGGAGGGTAAAGTGTAATTGACCCTTGTATGTATTATCTTGTAACTAGTATGTTTGGTGGTTGAAAGCCCTTTTTCTTTTTCTTTTTCTTTTTTTTAATTTTTGGGATTTGGGGGGTTATCTGCGATTGATTGGGAATGATCCTCGATCTAATGAGCAAAGGTAATATTTAGATTATTCACACATAAAATTCTAGCATAGATCCTGCAATATCAAAAATTTGAATCAACCCATTACATGATGGTATAGACACTCGATTTTGCATCTATGATTTAATCAATGAGAATGACTAGAATGACCATCCATGTACCCAAAAATCATGATTGCATTACATGCATTATTTTGTTCATTGCATATCATAAAAATGAACTCAAGGTTCTAACCATCGTGACGGTATGCCCAGTTTCCAAATCGAACCATCAGATCGAAAGATATCGCATGATCAAGTTTGCACGGTCAGCATGCATTGTGTCTAGATAGAGTCGACCATGCATGATTAATTTAAATTAATTCTGATTTGTTAAACAATTAAAATTAATTAAATAATTTTGTGATTAATTGATAGTTAGTGTCTAAAATAGGATTGCTTGCATGGGAATAAAGGGGATAGTTGGATAACAATAAAATTGTGGATAATCTAGACTTTATCAAGATTTATTTTAGAGTATTTATCTACAAGATAATTGTTGCTGAAAAGACCTGAATTATCCATAAAAGAGTTAAATTTTAGAATACGGATTAAAAAACACGTCTAAATGCAAGTCCTGGCTCAAGAAAACCTAAAAAAGGAGCCCAAAATGCACCCAAACACGAAAGCGCGGTTGGCATCTAAAAGTGCCGAATGGCACACATTAGGGTTTTGGCCCAACGGTCTTCGGGTGACGTTAAAACACATCATTTTCAACTTTTTAGTTGAAGGACGCGTCCCGGTTCATATTCTAATCATCTAAGCTATTTTTTCGAGTCTCCCAGCCTCTATAAATAGAGACTACATCTCAAAATTCAGCACACTTTTTCACGCTCCCAAATTTCTCATATTTCTGACTCTACCCTTTTTGATATTCTCTCTTACGTTAAAGAGATTCTAGAGGCTTTAGTCTTAAGAATTTCTTTTTTGTAAGCAAGGATTTTTAGGTTTCAAAGACAATTGCATAAATTTTTTTGAACCTTAAAATATTCTCTTGAGAAAAAAAGAGTGAGTACATGCAAGAGGTAGCTTTTCTTTACTTCTTTTATTTCTTATATTTTTGTGATGCATGAATAAATATGTGTTTAGTTTGATTTTCCAATGTTCATCTCATATGTTGTCAATATTTTCTTTATTAGAACATGTTTGTGATGCTTTTATTGTGTTGAGATCTATTTTTTTATTTCAAAAATCTCCTTGTTATCATATCTTTTCTTAATCAAAAAACTGATTTGCATCTTCCTTAGATGCAAATCTGGATTTTTCTCAATAATAATTTAAAAAAAAAAAAAAAAAAAAAACCTGATTTGCATCTTCCTTAATTAGATGCAGATCTGGATTTTTCTCAATCAAAAAACTGATTTGCATCTTCTTTAGATGTAGATCTGAATTTTTCTCAATCAAAAAACTTATTTGCATCTTTCTTAGATGCAGATTTGGATTTTTCTCAATAAAAAAAACTGATTTGCATCTTCCTTTTCTCAAATCAAAAATTGATTTGCATCTTCATTAGTTGTAAATCTGAATTTTTCTCAAATCAAAAATTGATTTGCATCTTCCTTAGATGTAGATCTGATTTTTTAGCATAGCAGATTTTGAAATAAAAAATGGATCATGAATAGTTGTGTTTGTTTCATTTAGTGCATGTAGCATAGATTTATTTCATGAATATAGTCATCTTCTCAAAAAATCTTTTTCTTATTTTTTCTACACATAAAAAACAGATCTCATTTTTCTAAACCAAAATTGTGGGGGGCAAGTTTTGTCAGTCAACAGTGGGCCTTAGGACCAGAATGAAGCCTAGCCATGGCGGGAAGCGAAAACAGGGTCGGGAGACATTTAGCCCAATCCTGTTGGGCCGGGCCGGTTTAGTTTAAGGGTCGTCCGAGGAGGAGTGCCTCCTCGGACGCACTTAATGGACGTCAAGCGCGTGCCCTGTCCATGGTGAGGGATCCTTCTAAATGAAGGAAAATGCTAAACGAGCAGGGAACAACCACTACTGCCGCATTAAATGCGAGGAAACTACTTTTCCAGCCGCATTAATGTGGATTGGACAGAAAAATAGTATTATCTCGGCCATTGCAACTCACAGAAAAAGGAGGAGGATGTCCTTTGGGACAGGCACTCAAGTAGAGGCCTAGATGGTGAACAAGTATAAGGTCATTATCAGTTGAAGGAGGATATATAAGAGCAGAAAGTCCCCATGAAAAAGGAGAGGAAGAAAGAAGAAAAAGAGAGACTTTCTAAAAAGAGAGCAGTAGGAACACTAAAGCAGCCCCATGGACTGTTATTTCATGAAACTGAACAGAACATTCTCACGTTCCATTTGCTGCATGGTTCACCATTAATCACGTCCACTCTGTCAAGACCTAGCTCTAAGTCCCACTCTCTACAAATTCATTGTTGAGGGTCTTTTGGGCCAGAATCGCTTGCTTGCTGGGCTTGGGCCCCAAAAACCGCCCTTACAAAAATCAATTTTTATCACAACACAGATCTGAATTTTTCTCTCCAAAAACTATTTTTTCTACTCATAAAAAACAGATTTCATTTTTCTAAACCAAAATCAATTTTTATCACAACACAAATCTGAATTTTTCTCTCCAAAAACTATTTTTTCTACACATAAAGAACAAATCTCATTTTTCTAAACCAAAATCAATCTTTATCACAACACAGATCTGAATTTTTAATAAAGAAAAGGATGCATTCATAAATAAACTTATGTGATTTAGTTTTATTCATGTGTGCAACATATCGTTCATGTCATGCATAAAGGGGTACATTGGTCACAAGAGTCTAGAAGACCAAATTTTGTCTAAGCGGAATGGGAGCTTAACACCTTCCCATTTTGTAACCTAGCCTTCGAATTTAGTGTCTTTGGATAGGTAGACCTAGGATTTATCTTTGTTTTTTTTTTTTATTTTGGGTAGATTGTAACTAGGACAAAAAGCTATGTAATTATTTGATAGTTTGTAACTAGGACCCAAAGCCATGTAATACTCAATGTATCAAACATGTATTCTTTTTTATTCAATCAATGAGAATAGAACAATTCAGTCATGTATTTTGTATTTAGTTTTTCTTTTTTTTTTTGTATAAAAAAAAATAAGTGGCGACTCCACACCACTTACCCAAAAAGAGAGTTGTCTTTCAAAGCACCCAAAAATCTCTTTTTTGAGAGGCACTTTTGTGGTCTCTCATAGATGGTTAAGCATCAACTAGGGGTGTACATGCATGAGTAAAATTGAAGCGGTTTCAATCTAACCTGACTTTGTCATTCCCCAACCAAACCCCACTATCGCATGGGTAGAAACCAATACACTTTGGACTAAGTTGACGGGTTGTGCATGTGCTTGAATGTCTATGCCTTGTGAAAAATTGGGCTTTTATAAATTATCTAAGAACTTTTTTGTCAACAAATTATTATGCTTCACATAATATGCCTAAATTATTATCTAAATTTCTGGATTCATTAAAACTAATTCTCAAAATATCAAAATAAATCAAACTAAACACATTAAAATATGGGTAATAAAATAAAATTATATATGTTAAATTGGGTTAGATCATATGGGTTGAAAAAATATCAACCTAAGCTCAATCCAATCCAAAACTTAAAATAAAATTCTAACTCAACCCAAACTAACCCACGAAAACCCAATTAAAAGCATCAGGTTTGATTGGGTTGATTGGTTTCACTGTTTTAGTGGGTTGGATGCACACCCATAGCGTCAACGTTGCAAAAATGTGATCTCATGTACCCATTTAAATTAAACAACTAAGCGGCATGGAGTAGAAAGTGCAATGCTAATTTATAAGGTGATGTAAATTCGAGGCCGAATAAAGTGAAAAGGTGGACAAATTTTGATACAAGACTAACCAATAAAAAGAACACAATTTTTTTTTTTTTAAATTTTATGATACTAATGCCTCGTATCTGGAATGCAATAATTGCAAATCCCGATGACAAGAACTTTTATTAGTAATAGGTGTTTGGAAATACAGAGTTGAAATAGGAGGTGGTATTAAGGTATATTTGCTATGTGGGCCAATTAACAACAAAAGCCTGGTTCTTGGCAATTCAACATTCTCAGTCCCTACCAGGACCTGGTTTTACAGGGTCAGTACCTGGAGGGAGGATAATGGGGATAATGGAGGGGTCAGTTCCAGGAGTGGTAGGGTCAGTACCTGGACTGGTAGGCACAGGACCTGGATTGGTAGTCACAGATGAAGTACTAGGAACATTTTTTGGCAATGTTCCAAAATTGATACTCTTAAAATTGGGACCTGGTTTTACACTCTCAGCCTTTAGTGAGGGGTGAAATGAGGTAATGGGGGTGATGGAGGAGTAAGGAGGCAATATTGGTATTTTGGCCAACATCCCAAATTTCACATTCTTAAAAAGAGTCAGACCTTTATTTTCATTCTCATCATGCACCAAGTTGGAAGAAGCCTTTGTTGAAAGCCTTCTGGCTTCTGTAGGAAAAGCAAAAGTTAGGACAAGCAAGGCAAGGGCCACCACGAATAAGATATTTGGACTGGCTATGACCATCTTTACAAGCTTTTGAGTTTTGGTGGAACACAAGCTTGATCCGGACCTCATATATGTGTCTGTGTGATGAAACCATGAATCTAGCTACGTACCCTTCATTAGTTACCTTATCGGATAGATATAGATAATTATGCATACGTGCATCCATGCTGTCCTTTACCAACCACAAGTTGAATGGTATTTGTCCTACAGTTACTCCCATCACGTACCCAAGCATTGAAATGTCAAATTTTAAGGTCGCGTTAAAATGGAAGGGCGTTCTCCAAAAAAAAAAAAAAAAGGGAAGAGATTTGTCAAAAGCTGGCTTTGTAAATGGCACATTTATTGTTTTTTTTTTTTTTTTTTGGCTTCACTTGTTTATTTGTTTCTAAAATTTAGTCATTTTGATTTGTGGATAGTAACCTTTTTAGGAAATTAAGTAGGAGGTTTGAGATTTTATTACTAATATATAATGTATGCACGCTGTGTGCCTTGGAAATATAATATCACATAAGCTTTTAAGATTTCATATATCAATATTTTAATGTATATTTGTAAATTGTAATTGAGTTTGAATTATATTCTATATTTAAACGTACAATTAGAATCTTGTCACATATTTTTTTAAAATAGTAGAATTGATAGTTTTATATTCAAACATAATTATTATAAATATCTATTAATATTAATTTACCATAATTACCTATTATTAAAAATAATGATAAAAATCTATTAATTATTATTATGATAAATATTTTTTGGTAATAATTATTGTTATAAAAATCTATAAAAGTATAATCATAATATACCTATTATTAATAACTGCCATGATTATCAAATTTCATATTTAATAGGAAAAATTACAACTTAACCTCCTGTGGTTTGGCCAAAATTTAGGTTGCCTACCTGTAGTTTGAAATTTGACACTTTACCTACTTGATATTAGTTCAATTAGATTTCCTTAACCCACATCTATTAAAAATATAGTTAAATATGTGATTTTGCTTCACTTTTATGTTTCTCTCCTCCAAAAACACAAAAAACATAAAAATACAAGATCAAATCGGTTCAAAAAGAATCAAACATAACACTTGCATAATGAGATTTCAAACTATAGATAGATAACTTAAATTTCGGTCAAACCTCAAGTGGGTAAAGTGTCAAATGTTAAACCACAAGTAGGCAACTTAAATTTCAGCCAAACCACAAGTGAGTAAGTTGTAATTTGCCTTATTTAATATTTGATATACGAAGATATATAATCAAAGTAAAAGTCTATTAATAATTAGGCGAAAACACCATTTTAGTCCCTACATTTTTGGGGTTACGGTCAGTTTGGTCCCTACATTTTAGTAGCAATCAATTTGGTCTATGTTATTTTCAACTTGTAGTCAATTTAGTTCCTACCGTTAACTCACTAACGGAAAATGCTTGCATGGCAAACGGTCTGCCTTGTTGGCGCACATGTGGCTAACATAATAATATAAAATCAATTAATTAAATATTATAAAAGCCATATTAGCATTTTAATAATAAAAGAAATCCATGTCAGACAAAAAAATTCTGAAAAGATTAATTAAAAGAAAAAAAATAAAGAAAATGAATTTTTAAAAGAATCCTCACTTTCTTTTATTTTCTTTAGAATTCTTGCACTTTCTTATTTTCCAAACACAGTATACCCAGCAACACCCAACACCCAGCAACACCACAATATGAAATCAAATCCCAATACCGAGTGTTTAGCCAAAAAAAATCCCAATACCGACATTAGCAATAAATAAGCACTCTAGAATGAATTTAAAATTAAGTTTAATTCTTTAAATACCCATTATCTCCCTTTGAGGGACAATTCAAATCCCAAGACTCCTGGATTTGGAAGAGTATCTGCTCATGTCTGAATTCCCCTCTGATACAGGCTAAATGGAGAGTAGGGAATGTAGGGAAGATATGCTCATTTGGCCTCTATATAATAGGGGTGTTTCTAAAGTTAAAAGCGGATATCAGCTTCTTGCAAAAGGCACTCAACATAATATTCACACAAGTACAAATAGTAAGAATGGATTTGGAAAAATTTATGGAGGTTGAAAATTCCATTCGTACTTATTATCCTTCCGTGGAAATTTCTGAATAATTCTCTTCCAATTATATTGTGTATCGAGAGAAGGTATATTGTCACAGATAATTAACGTGTCTGTCTTGTGTCACTTAGAAGAAGGGGATTTAGATCATCTCTTCCTTCCCTGCTGGGTATTGGGTTTTTTTTGGCTAAACACTTGGTATTGGGATTTGATTTCATATTGTGGTGTTGCTGGGTGTTGGGTGTTGCTGGGTATATTGTGTTTGGAAAATAAGAAAGTGCAAGAATTCTAAAGAAAATAAAAGAAAGTGAAGATTCTTTTAAAAATTCATTTTCTTTATTTTTTTTCTTTTAATTAATCTTTTCATAATTTTTTTGTCTAACACGGATTTCTTTTATTATTAAAATGCTGATGTGGCTTTTATAATATTTAATTAATTGATTTTATATTATTATGTTAGCCACATGTGCGCCAACAAGACCGTTTGCCACGTAAACATTTTCCGTTAGTGAGTTAACAGTAGGGACTAAATTGACTACAAGTTGAAAATAGCAAGGACCAAATTGACTGCTACTAAAATGTAGGGACCAAATTGATTGTAACCCCAAAATATAAGGACTAAAATGGTGTTTTCGCCTAATAATTATCGTGAGAGTTCTAGTTAGCTTAATTGATAAAGTCTTTGATAGTTGAATAAGAGATCTAGGGTTCAAATTCCACCTACACCAAAAACTGATTGGTGTCTTGATCTAGTGATAAAGAGCTATTATCAAGAGCAGACGTCATAGATTGAAACTCTCTAAAAAAAAAAAATCATAATTGTCAAATTCTGAAATAATATACCATTTATTTTAATTTTTTTTCCCTACAAAAAAGTAAACACAGTAGTACTATCTCACGTACAAAAGGAAAAAAAAAAAAAAACCGTTATTCTCACCACCCATTTGTATTCCAATTTTTGATTCCTATCTATATTTATTGTCTATTTGAACTCAAATACTTCAATTATCTTTACAAAAAAAAAACCTCAATACCTCATGTAAAAACTACTCATTTTTATCCCGAAATTCCTGTGATTTTTTTTTTTTTTTTTATTCTTTAAAACATTCCAAAAATTTTGTTATCCAAATTCTATATAGTTATCACAAATTCTCATCCATCCACACTAGCGTATATCATCTTTCTTTTGTTTTCAAATTTTTTTTACTTATCACAATTTTTATCCCAATCAATAAATTCAAATATCCCATCGGGTTTCAACTTCTTAGTTCTTACAGTTCTCTAGCTCATTTTTAAACATTATTCCACATTATCTTACCTCCTTCTTACAATTCTCTCTCTCTCTCTCTCTCTCTCTCTCTCTCTCTCTCTCTCTCTATATATATATATATATATATATATATATATATCTTTTCTTTTCTTCTTCGTTTTTTTGTTTTTGATTTTTTACACATTTGGCTGTTTGATATAATATTCCCTAATATAATGTTTTCAAACCCCCAAAAAAAAAAAAAAAAAATCATCTTTTGAAAATTATATATTTTCGTTTCCAATTATGAATAATAATAATAATAATAATAAAATCCTATTATAGATTTCCCTCTTATTTTGTTTACCCATTTAAAACCTTGACCAAATCTCTTCATTTAAGACCCAAACATCTTTTATACTTTCCATGTTTTATTTCCCATTCAAATTTGAATTAAACCTTAAAAGGAAATCTCTTGGCATTAATGACTTAACTTATTTGCGAAAAGATTCAATCACTTATTACAAACTTTCCCTATTGAAATATCAACTTAAATTTTCATTTAAGAACTTAATTCCAGTGGCAATCACCCTCATTATAGCCTCTACATTTTCCAAATTGATTTTTAGAATTCAAATTTAAAATCCAAACATTATTGAGCAGATTCTATTTGAAAACACAATATGCATTTACCAATTTACCCTCGGACCGCCCATCAAAGATAGCAGCTTCAGGAGTTCTTACTCCTAGAACTTGTTGAACATTTCCCCTCAGAAGAATAAATGAATAAAAAAACTTGTTGAACATAGAATGAGGTCCATTATAGCATGGATTACTAAGCAAAGGACTGAAGGTAGTTCTTGTGTCATGCAGCTGGATTTGTATCACTCTGTTTACATAATGATTTAGTATACACCCACCACCAGCAGGCCCTACATTTGCCACAACGAGGTTTCTAGCAACCCAAATTATAGAGTCTCTGCGAACAAAATTAATTATGTAAAAGATTAAATTTTAATTGAAGAATTATTAGGAATCTATAAATATATTAACAGGTAAAATTTAGAGAAAGTCAAATTAGAATTCCAATCGGAGTCCAATTGTGCGCCGTGTGTCCTATCTTTTTTTTTTCTTTTGTATCAAGTGAATTATTGAGTATAAAAATTGAAGAGTCCAAATTCAATTAGATTTTAAATTGAATTTCAATTGAAGTCCAATTTTGTACCACGTGTCCATTTAATTTTTTAATTTTTATGGTAAATGAATTATTAGGTGCAAAAACCGAAGAATCTAAATCCAATTTTATATATATATATATATATATATATATATATATATATACACACACATAATGAGAAACCATTACATATTTTAGAAATTCATAATTTAAAAATGGTGTAAACTAATATTATGTATAATTTCAACATTTTCTTTAAAAAAAATGTATAACTTAAACTGTGTAATTGTGATTGTTTATATATATACATATATATATAAATATATATATATATATATTAATAGGCAAAGCTCAAAGAAAGTCAAATTAGAATTTCAATTGGAATCCAATTGTGTGTCATGTGTCTTATCTAATTTTTATTTATTTTTTGTACCAAGTGAATTATTGAGTGTAAAAATCGAAGAGTCTAAATCTAATTAGATTCTAAATTGAGTTTCAATAGGAATCCAATTTTGCGCCATAGGTCTATCTAATATTTTGAGGCAAATGAATTATTGGGTGCAAAAACCAAAGCGTCTAAGGTTGCGTTTGGTATTGGCTGAAAAAGACAGTTTTTTTACAATTTATCTTAATTTTCCTACTATTAAGCTTATTTTTACTACTATTTATGGGTCCTATTGCAATTTTTTGTATTATTCATGAATCTCATTGTACTATTTCAGCTAGATTTTAGGTTTATCTACAATACTTTCAACAAAAAGTTTTCAGTTTAGCTAAATAAGCTGTTTCCTACAGACTCTAATCCAATTAAATTTTATATATTTTTAAAATAAAAAACCATTACATATTTTAGAAATCTATGGTTTAAAAATGGTGTAAGCTAATACCATGTATAATTTCAACATTTTCTTTAAAAAAATGTATAACTTCAACCGTGTAATTGTTATTGTTTTAATTGTACTAGTGTATATGCACAAGGTTACATACTAGTTTAATATATATCACTAATCAGAATGCTCAACTTTAATTCCAAATTTGAATCCCATTTTGAATTTGGTCTTCCCATGACAGTTAGGAATTTGGCTAAACTAGATTACCAACATGCAAGTCAAACCTAAATTCATTAGTTAATTAGAAAATTAAGCAATTTAAATATATTCTAAGGATGTAATTGTATATGTTTTTTTTTTTTAAAAAAAAAAAAAACTGAAATTGGAGCTTTAATTAGTTCAATTGCTTTTTTGGATAAATTTGACTCTTTTGCAAAATGAATAAGTGATTAAATAAAAGACAAAATTTAGTTACAAATTTGGTTATAGCCTAAGTTGTAATCTTAGACTACAACCAATTTTGTAGTTAAATTTTGTCCTTAACATAAATTGTTTTAAAATCTCATCCATAATCTTGCCGTAGATATAAATATTTTGAAATTTCATAGTATACTTTTTAAATTAAGGTTGATTCCACTCAACGTGGATTTGCAAATTCTCAGAGGCAGAGTCTAAATGAAATGTGTTAGAAAAGGAAGTTAACAAAATGATATAATCAACGTCTTCCTACTAGGGAGGGTCTTTGAATTGGGTAATTTTTTAGTATTCTTGGAGTACCATAAATGCGTACTCTCTCATCTCACATAATTGTGGATCCTACTAATTAAATTTATAGTGTGACCCACAATTCATGTGAGAGAGAGGAGTACGCATTTATCGTACTCCCGGAATATTCAATAATTTTCCCTTTGAATTTGAAATTTGATTGCTGATTTAGAGGAAAATAAATTAAGGAGATAATAAATTTTCCCTAATGAAAATTAAACATCATTTTTTAAACAACTCATTAAAACCCTATATTTTCCATATTGGTTTTTTAGATTCAAATACCAAAAACTGATGTCTAAGGAAAGAAACATGATAATGATATATTAACTATATTCAATAAAGAAAGAAAACATAATGAATTGCACCCTAAAGAAATTAAAAATTAAAAAGAAGCTATCATAATTATTATGATAAATATTTTTTGATAATAATTATCATAATAAATGCCTATAAAAGTATAACCATAATATACCTATTAATTATTAATAAATAATAACTATCATGATTATCAAATTTCATGTTTAATATTTTTTATATGAAGAAAATCAAAATAAATGTTTATTAGTAATTATCAAATTTAATATATATATATATATATATATATATATATAATTATATATACTAGGGCTAAATTTTTTTTTTTTTTTTTGAAAATATACTTGGGCTAAATTTGAATTTGGGCATAAGGAAAACAAAATTTGACCCCCTCGAAAATCTTGCCCGTTTGGACCAAAAATTGGCTCAAACAACATTAAAAATCAGCCTAAAAAACTACATACCAACCTACACAACCATTGATCATCGGCCCAAAATATTTAACAAAACCTTATTACAAATCAATGAAATAGCAAACGATAACTAAATTTTTTTTTTGAGATCCAAACGATAGAATTGCATTAATATGGTCAAGAAATACATACAAAGGTGGGCCCAGGGAGGTGCCCAAAACAGAAATGGCTACAGTAGATTATGGAAACATAACACATGCAAACACAGTGAAAACAAAACGTAGAAGCCTAGTCTTGATAACTAAATTATCAAGACCTAAAACTGCATGCAATTGTGGTATGGTACCTATTGGATAGTTTTTGTTTTAATATTTTCTTCAAGAATCTTTTCATTGAAGTGCTAATTTGTATACGATATTTTTATGAAGTTGGGGCATGAGATCCGTTCTCTGAATTTGCATGAGCAAAGGCTTCAAATGTGGAGAAGAAACTCTAATGTAAAAATTTTTCCACAATCTAAGCCATATGCTAGTGAAAAAACTCCCAAATGAGAAACCTACGCTCCATTTTTTTTGATTATTCACGCATAAAAATTCTAGCGTATATCCCGCAATATTAGAAATTTGAAGCAACCCATTACATGATAGTTAAGTGTCAACTAAACTGCAAGCATACATGGGTAAGTTTGAAGCGTTTTCAATCTAACATGACTTTGTCATCATGAAAAATTCCCAACCCAAACCTGTTACCACTGCATTTGTAAAAACCATCAGCACCTCGGATTGAGTAGTAAAGTTGTGCTTGTGCTTGAATGTTTATGCCTTGTAAAAATGTTGGCTTTTATAAATTATCTAAAAACTTTTTTGTCAATAAATTATTACGATTCACATAATAAGCCTAAATTATTTTTCAAATTTCCAAATTCATTAAAACTCAATCTCAAAATATCAAAATATATCAAACTAAACACATTAAAATAAGGGCAATAAGGTAAAACTATATATGTTAGATCAGGTTGAGTCAGATGGGTTGAAAAAATATCAACTTGAGCTGAATTTTATCCAATACTCAAAATAAAATCCAACTCAACCCAAACAAACCCACAAAAATCCAACCAAAGGCAACGGGTTTGATTTGGTTATTGGTTTTGCTGTTTTAGTAGGTTGGACGCATACTACTAGTGAACATTGCAAAGATGTGATCTCATATTCCTTTTTAAATAAAAGGACTAAGGAGATTGGCGTAGAAAGTGCAATGCTAATCTATGAGGCGATGTAAACATGAGGTAAGCCAAGTGAAAAGGTATAAAACTTCTGTATAAGACTAACCAATAAAAAGAACGCATAAAATATATTATAAGATCATAGTTGGATTATTACAAGAACAAGAAATTTATGATTTATTTCATTACCGCATAGAATAAGCAATAGGTGGTTGGAGTTACAGAGTTGAAGTAGGAGGTGGAGGTGGAGGTGTTTATGAAACAGTTACTGGGTGGGCACCCGATAAAAGGCCTAGTTCTCAGCAATCCAACATTTTTGAGTCCCTACTTTGACTTCTTTTTTTCTTTTTCTTTTTTTTTGGGCAACATCCCAAATCTCACCCTCTCAAAAAGAGCATCTTTATTTTTCATTCTCAACATGCACCAAGTTGAAAGGAAGCCTTTTCTCCATATGTTGAAACTTGAAAGCGTTCTGGCATCTGTAGAAAAAGCAATAGTTAGGACAAGCACAACAAAGGCCACTCAGAACAACATACATTTTGACAGGCTACCACCATCTTATGTTCTTATTGACAAGCTTTTGAGTTTTGGTGGACCTGAACAAACCTGATCCAGGTCTTGTGTGTGTGTGTGTGTGTATATATATATATATTTGACGAAGCCATAAAGCTAGTTTAGCTACCCTTCTTCAGTTATCTGGTAGATATAGATAATAGATCATTATGAATACATATGCATGCATGCTTTCCTTGCCACCCACAGGTTGAACGACAATCCCTACAGTTACATACTTTATGTAATGAAAGACACGTAATCCTTCCTATACTATATATGTTTGCATATATATCACCCCTAGCTTTGCAAATGTCAAATTTTAAGGCCACATTCAAATGGAAGAGATCATTCCTTATCATCTAGTTTTTGTAAAGAATAATTTTAGAGATACAGCAACTTAGCGGTGAGCCAGGGTATTAATCTAGGGAGCCAAGATATGACTACATACAATCTAATATATATGTCAACTTTAGTTTATTTTTTCATACTTTATAGAAGAAAAAAAGTATACTTACTTTAATTTACTCAATTGTCGATGTAAACCCTTAATGAAAATCAAATTGAGAAATTATTTTGTATGTATATATAAAGTTTAAACTTGCAATTTGATTTCTTTAAATAAATTGAAAAAGTATAGATAAAAGTGCTTTTTTGACAAATACTAAAAAGGAAGAGAATATAGCAAAATAATAAAAAATTTGTATGTGTTTCACAATCTTAAATGACTTTAAAAATTTCTGTAAAATTCAAATTTTCATTTTTTATTCTTCTAAGTAGTTGAAATTTGTGATTATAGCAAAATTCAATATTTGATACTGTGAACATGTGAAGAGACGGAAGAGAAAAAAAAAAAAAAAAAAAAGGTTAGTGGATGTTTTAACTTTTAAGGTTTCTTTTAGCAATAAGTATAGAGTCACAAAATTTTTTACGACCATTTGAAGAGACAAGTTGTAAATGGTATATGTCGGTGATAGATGTAAATAAAAATAAAGAATAACTAATAAAATTATTATAAAATATTTTATACGTAATATTGCATAGAGTTTATTTTTAAAAATAAAAATAAAAATATTGTGAAACCCGCTATTTAATTTTGACGTGAGTACTCTTGACTTTTTTTTATTTATTTCTTTATGGCTGAATGACGTGAGTCTTGACTAGCTGTGAGGAGAGTGAATATGTGATATGGCAAATAAATTTTAAAAATTATTTTTAATGGGACCGCTGGTCATCTTCTTTTTTGATGAACTGTAAAGATTTTCCCCTCTGGTCATCTTCTTTTGTGTAGGAAAAAAACGAAAATAATTGTTGCATTTTTCTTTTGAGAAGTCTTCAGTCTTTAGTCTTCTTTCGAGCTCGGGGGCAATTGCCCCCTCTCACCACCCCACCCCCACCCCTCTTCCGCCATTGCTTCAATTACACACTCAAAATTACAATATGTTAAAGTATTATATTATGATTGGTGATTTTTTTTTTTTTTGTTTCCTCTCACAAGTATTTATGATGATCACTTGTGTAAGTACTGACATTTAATTATAAGTTTACACTCAAACATGTTATGAATTTGGATGTGTCTATAAGAGGAGTACATTCTTTGTAAATGTCACACATATGTACGATAGTTTAGTTTTCCCTTATTATTTGGTTCTTTTGTGTGTGTGTATGTTTCTGTTTCACTTGTTTATTTGTTTTATAAATTTTAAGTCATTTTGATTTGTGGAAAGTAAGCTTATTGGGAGGGTAGGAGGTTTGAGATTTTACTACTGATGTGTAATGTACGCACCGTGTGCCTACATAATATTTTGTCTTATAAGTTTTTAAGGTCATTACACATCAATATTTTTAAGGTCAGTTACGTCAGGTTAGTGGGTTGGATAGTGTCAACGTTGCAGGTTGTGATCTCAAATTATTTTCTAAATGAAAGTATAGAACATCTAAGCAGCTTGAACCAGAAAGTGCACTGCTAATCTATAAGGAGATATAAATTATAAACATTAGGCCAAGCAAGGCGAAAAGAACAAACATAAAACATATATTATAACATCATACGCAATTGGAATGCAAATACCGAGAACAAGGTTTTACTTTTTATTACTTCATAGAATTAGTAGTAGATAGGTGGTTGGAGTTGCAGATCAGTTTGAAGCTGCAAGAGGTGATATTTAGGTAATCGTTATGGTGTAGGCCAGTACGTAAAAGTCCTAGTTCTCGGCGATTTAACATTAATTCTCAGTCCCTAGTTGATCCTCTCAGACCTTGAAGGAGGTGGAGGAGGATCCGAAGTTCTGTGGCTAGGCCCAGATGGAGGAGTTTTATGAAGAATTTTGGGTATCATCCCAAAATTTACATTCTCAGGCCTATGTGGGGGTAATGGGGGAGTACCCGGAGACAATCCACGGCTAGGCCCAGCGGGAGGAACAATAGCTCCTCTGGGTAACATCCCAAAATTGATCCTCTCAGATCTTACATTCTCAGGCCTAACCCTATGTGGGGGTAATGGAGGAGTACCCGGAGACAATCCACGGCTAGGCCCAGCGGGAGGAACAATAGCTCCTCTGGGTAACATCCCAAAATTGAGCCCCTCAAAATTAGGACCTCGTTTTCCTTTCACATTCTCATCAAGCATTCTAGCGGCCTCTGCAGGAGAAGCTAGGAGTATGACAATTAGCATAGCAAATAAGGCCGGCCACCACATCTTATTCTGACTAGCTAACTCCATCTTTTTGCACAGGAATTTTTGAGTGATGGACACAATAGCCTGATCCAGAGACTTTATAGAGAATAGTAATTTGTGTAGGTGTGAAGAAAGAGTCCAAATCTTCTGTCCTACTTTTCCTACTCCACTCTATATTCTATCAATAAAAACTTGCCATGTATTTACCTAATTAATTAAATACTATCATTATTGACTTATTAATACTACCGTTATTAATTAATAATAATATTTAATTAATTAGGTGAATACGTGACAAGTTTATTGATGCATGATTCATGCTTTCCTTTGCTAGCCACTGGTTGAATGACAATATTACAGTTACTTTATCTAATTAAAGACACGGTTTCAAAAAAAAAAAATCTAATTAAAGACACGTAATCCTTCCTGCTGTGTTTGGAAATCATATATGATGCATGCTTTGCAAATGTCAAATGTTAAGGTCACATTCAAATGGAAGACATCCCTTAACATCTGGCTTTGTAAATGCCACAACACGTACGTACCGATTACGTTTTCTTTTTTCTTTTTTCTTTTTTGTACCTTTGGAAGGTTTGATTTAATATTCCCTAATATAATGTTTTCAAACCCAAAAAAAATCATCTTTTAAAAATTATATATTTTTATTTCCAATTATAAATAATAAAAAGTCCTATTATAGATTTCCCTCTTTTTTTTCTTTTTGAGAATGGATTTCCCTCTTATTTTGTTTACCCATTTAAAACCTTGTCCAAATCTCCTCATTTAATACCTATACATCTTCTATACTTTCCATGTTTTATTTCCATTCAAATTTGAATTAAACCTTAAAAGGAAATCTCTTGGCATTAATGGCCTAACTTATTTGAGAAAAAATTCAATTACTTATTATTACTTGAACCCAACTCTCTCTCTCTCTCTCTCTCTCTCTCTCTCTCTCTCTCTCTCTCTCTCTATATATATATATATATATATATCTTTTCTTTTCTTCTTCGTTTTTTTGTTTTTGATTTTTTACACCTTTGGCAGGTTTGATTTAATATTCCCTAATATAATGTTTTCAAACCCAAAAAAAAAATCATCTTTTGAAAATTATATATTTTTGTTTCTAATTATGAATAATAATAATAATAAATCCTATTATAGATTTCCCTCTTATTTTGTTTACCCATTTAAAACCTTGAACAAATTTCTTCATTTAAGACCCAAACATCTTTTATACTTTCCATGTTTTATTTCCCATTCAAATTTGAATTAAACCTTAAAAGGAAATCTCTTGGCATTAATGACTTAACTTATTTGCGAAAAGATTCAATCACTTATTACAAACTTTCCCAATTGAAATATCAACTTAAATTTTAATTTAAGAACTTAATTCCAATGGCAATCACCTCATTATAGCCTCTACATTTTCCAAATTGATTTTTAGAATTCAAATTTAAAATCCAAACATTACTGACCAATTCTATTTGAAAACACAATATGCATTTACCAATTTACCCTTGGACCGCCCATCAAAGATAGCAGCTTCAGGAGTTCTTACTCCTAGAACTTGTTGAACATTTCCCCTCAGAATCAGAAAAATTAATTAATTAATTAATTAAAAAAAAAAAAAAAAACTTGTTGAACATAGAATGAGGTCCACTTTAGCATGGATTATGCGAATTCAATTACAGTGGTAGAACTGGTTCACTAAGCAAAGGACTGAAGGTAGTTCTTGTGTCCTGCAGCTGGATTTATATCTCTCTGTTTACATAATGATTTAGTATACACCAACCACCAGCAGGCCCTACATTTGCCACAACGAGGTTTCTAGCAACCCAAATTATAGAGTCTCTGCGAACATAATTAATTATGTAAAAGATTACATTTTAATTGAAGAATTATTAGGAATCTATATATATATATATATATATATATATATATATATATATATATATATATATATATATATATATATTAACAGGTAAAGTTTAGAAAAAGTCAAATTAGAATTTCAATCGGAGTCCAATTGTGCGCCGTGTGTCCTATCTTTTTTTTGGTACCAAATGAATTATTGAGTGTAAAAATTGAAGAGTCCAAATTCAATTAAATTTTAAATTGAATTTCAATTGAAATCCAATTTTGTGCCACTTGTCCATCTAATTTTTTAATTTTTGTGACAAATGAATTATTGGGTGCAAAAACCAAAGAGTCTAAATCCAATTATATTATATTATATTATATATATATAATGAGAAACCATTACATATTTTAGAAATTTATAATTTAAAAATGGTGTAAGCTAATATTATGTATAATTTCAACATTTTCTTTAAAAAAAATGTATAACTTAAACTGTGTAATTGTGATTGTATATATATATATATATATATATATATATATATAGAGAGAGAGAGAGAGAGAGAGAGAGAGAGAGAGAGAGAGTTGGGTTCAAGTTACACTTGAAGTAACTCTAAGCAATATTACACCACTCAATAACTTGTTATTGAATTAATATTTTGAAAATCCAACCGTTGAATTACATGTTCTATATGTTCTTAACATGCATGCCAATTTTCATATCAATCGGATGCTATTTATCATTTGATATATAAACTCATCTTTTATGCATTATTTTAAATTACAAAAATTTGAATTTTAACAACTGATTGATGACATGGATATTAATTTTTGATCACTTTGAAATTTTGCAAGTATAAAGAATATACAAAGATAATGTAATCTAACGGTGGATTTGTCAATATTTGCATCCAATTAAAAAAATTGAGTGGTGTAACATTGTTTAGAGTTACACCAGGTATAACTTGAACGCCCATATATATATATTAATAGGCAAAGCTCAAAGAAAGTCAAATTAGAATTTCAATTGGAATCCAATTATGCGCCATGTGTCCTATCTAATTTTTACTGTATTTATTTTTTGTACCAAGTGAATTATTGAGTGTAAAAATCGAAGTGTCTAAATTTAATTAGATTCTAAATTGAGTTTCAATAGGAATCCAATTTTGCGCCCTATGTCTATCTAATTTTTTAATTTTTTGTGGCAAATGAATTATTGGGTGCAAAAACCGAAGCGTCTAAGGTTGCGTTTAGCATTGGCTGAAAAAGACAGTTTTTTTTACTATTTATTTTAATTTTGCTACTATTCAGCTTATTTTTGCTGCTATTATGAGTCCTATTGCAATTTTTGGTACTATTTATGGATCTCACCGTACTATTTCAGCTAACTTTTAGCTTTATCTACAGTACTTTCAATAAAAAGTTTTCAGTTCAGCTAAATAAGCTGTTTCCAATGGACTCTAATCCAATTAAATTATATATATATATATATATATATTTTTTTTTTTTTTTAAATTAAAAACCATTACATATTTTAGAAATCTATGGTTTAAAAATTATGTAAGCTAATACCATGTATAATTTCAACATTTTCTTTAAAACAATGTATAACTTAAACCGTGTAATTGTTATTGTTTTAATTGTACCAATGCATATGCACGGGATTATATATTAGTTTAATATATATCACTAATTAGAACACTCAACTTTAATTCCAAATTTGAATCCCATTTTGAATTCAATCTTCCCAGTTAGGAATTTGGCTAAACTAGATTACCAACATGCAAGTCAAACCTAAATTCATTAGTTAATTAGAAAATTAAGCAACTTAAATATATTCTAAGGATGTAATTGTGTATATATATATATATATATATATATATATATAAACTGAAATTGGAGCTTTAATTAGTTCAATTGCTTTTTTGGATAAATTTGACTCTTTGGCAAAATGAATAAGTGATCAAATAAAAGACAAAGTTTAGTTACAAAATTGGTTATAGTCTAGGTTGTAATCTTAGACTACAACTAATTTTGTGGTTAAACTTTGTTCTAAATATAAATTGTTTTAAGATCTCATCCATAATCTTGCTGTAGATATAAATATTTTGAAATTTCATAGTATACTTTTTAAATTAAGGTTGATTCCACTCAACATGGATTTGCAAATTCAAAGAGGCGGAATCTAAATGAAATGTGTTAGAAAAGGAAGTTAACAAAATGATATAATCAACGTCTGCCTATATTAAGTTCCATGAATATTTGAACTTTGGTTTCTCTGGCTGCTAGGGTTTTCCCACGCCGCCAGTAGAATTTCGTCCCTTTCCTAGGTTTAGGTTTCTTGTACCCTCCAGTCTTCACAAGTCTGGTAGGTCGGAGTGTTTCCATCCTCGTGGGTGGGTGTAGTGTCTCTTATAGTTGTGTGCTGTATCGTTTCAATTCGCTATCATGGCTGGACTAGAGAACTTGTGGTCTAGTTTCACGTTGGATGATGAGGAGGAACAAGGGGCAAAGGTCCCAAAACCGGCGGAAGAGCAAGTTCACAGGTTGGCTAGTCGGTTCTTCACAAAACGGACGCTGAATGTTGAGTCTGTAGCCCGTACTTTTAAGCTACTGTGGAAACCCATTGGAGAGCTTAAAATCTGAGATATTGGAGACAATATTCTTTTGTTTGAATTTACAAATGTCCTTGATCTTGAACAAGTCCTTGAACTTGAACCTTGGACTTTTGACAAACACATAGTTGTGTTTCAGCGAGTTGTAGCGGTGGAAGATATCCCTTTACTAGATTTCTCTAGAGTCATGTTTTGGGTTCAGTTTCATAATGTCCCTGTGCAAAGTCTGAACCAAGCCACGGGTGAAGCTGTTGGTAACTCTATTGGGAAAGTGATTGAAGTAACGGATCCGGAAGATGATGGAGAGGGAGGAGAATTTCTAAGGATCCGCATAACCATAGACATCTCAAACCCTCTACAAAGATGCCGAAAACTATGGTCTGAAGGGAAACAAATAGGTTTGGTGGGTCTCAGGTACGAACGCCTTCCCAACTTTTGCTATTGGTGTGGGCATTTATCCCATGGTGAAAGAGACTGCGAACTATGGCTCCATGGGAAGGGAAGGATGAAGAAAGAGGATCAACAATTCGATGAATGGATGCAGGCTGAATCAGTTCGACAGACCAGAAAAACAGTGGCGATGATAGCGGGGAGTGCTCAGACTCATGCTCCATGGTGGAGGAAACCGGGTAGTAGGGGAGACCACTCAATGACATCAACCATTATCAATGAACCATCAGGTACGACCTCTGCTCCTGGGGTCGGGTCAAGGACTAATGAACTACAAGAGGTGGTTATGGTGGATTTAAAGTCGACCTTTCTGAATTATGGGAAGAGTGGTGCTTCAAAGGATGCATGGGTTGCAACAAATGGTTTTGATGGTGGAAGTACAGAACAGCTAGCTCATAGCATTCAAGGCCTAAGTGTGGACAAAGATGCAACAGTGGTGGGACCCTTAGGATGTGAGAAGTCAAAGAACAGTCCTGGGTTGGTGGAAGTTACTACAAGCCATGCAACGTTGGGCAATTTGCAATCTCCACTACGTGAGTGCACTAACAGGGGATGTCCACCACCTCAACAAAATTCCCTTAAAACTATTAAGAAGTTAGCCTGCAACATCAACCAGAACAATGAGGTGGTACCCTTGCAAAGTTTGGCTGCCAAACGTCCTGTGGTGGATTTAGAAGATCAACAGGAGTTCAAAAAATCTCGCAAGTTGGAAGACAACAGTTTTGATAAGGAAAATGTTCAGGTGGTGACTGGTTACTAGTCCCACCCAGCCCAATGAGTTGCCTTAGTTGGAACTGTCGTGGGCTTGGGAACCCACAGACAGAAGATGAACTTGTTGCTTTGGTGAGCAACAAAGATCCCAAAATGGTCTTCTTGATGGAAACAAAAGTTGAGAAGGCTACCATTGAAAGAATTGGAAGAAAGATGCAGCTTATGAATATTTTTGTAGTTCCACGGATTAATATTGGCGGAGGTTTAGCGTTACTGTGGAAAGCTGATTTTGATGTGGATGTTCAGTCTTATTCTGAGCATCATATTGATGCTATTATGGACCATGGAGTTGATGACGCTTGGCGGTTTACGGGTTTCTATGGAGACCCTGACACTGCCAACTGGGAAAACTCCTGGTCTTTGATTCGGACTCTGAGTCGTCGTCTGACTCTTCCTTGGGTTTGCATAGGTGACTTTAATGAAATATTGTTGGCTGAGGAAAAACAGGGATGGTTGAATAGACCGGAAAGACAAATGCAGGCTTTTAGAGACGCTCCTAATTATGGTGGTTTAAAAGACTTGGGGTTTAGTGGTTTTCCTTTTACTTGGTGCAATAGGAGACCCGGGGCACATAATGTGTGGATTCAGTTGGATAGGGGTGTAGCCACTGTCGAATGGATGTTGAAGTTTCCAACTACTCATATCCACCACCTTGATGCATTCCATTTCGACCATAAGCCCATTCTTCTTTGCTCGGATTCTGAGTTCAAGTGATTTTATAGAAAGGGCCATCCGTTTCGGTTCGAAGCCATGTGGATCAAAGATGACTCTTGGGAAGGTGTGATATGTGATTCATGGGAAGGGGCAGAGAGGAAGCATGGGTTGTGGGGTTCAATAAAAAAATCTTGTCATGTCAAGAGAATTTAAAAGCTTGGAACCATAGCAATTTTGGGCAGGTACGCACCACTCTAGCTAGGAAACATAAAGAGTTGAAGTTTGAAGAAGAATCAAGTGGATATGTGGCACACCCAAGCCATGTGTCTCAACTTAGAAAGGACATTGACCAACTTATGAGGAAGGAGGAAGTTATGTGGAAACAGCAGTCACGTACGGCTTGGCTAAAGGAGGGTGATCAAAACTCAAGGTACTTCCATTGTAAAGCTAGTTAGAGGAATAAACGGAGCTATATCTTGGGTTTGGAAAATGAAGCTGGGTCATGGATTGATGATGAGACCGAAATGGGTAAGCTAGTGGAGTCCTATTTCAGTGAGATGTTTACCACCTCTAACCCAGCTGGGTTTGATGAGATTTTGGATGGTATGGAGCCCACAGTTACAGCAGAGATGAATGTTACACTTGATCAGGATTTTAAGGCGACTGAGGTTGAACAAGCCCTCAAACAAATGGCTCCTCTCACTGCTCCTGGCCTCGATGGTATGTCCCCTATTTTTTTAAAAACTTATTGGCATATTGTAGGTGAGGATGTAACTACTACTGTGCTTAATGCTTTAAATTCGAGTGTCGTCCATGATTCGCTTAACCCCACTTTTATCTCCCTTATCCCAAAAATTAAGAACCCAAAAAAAGTCTTAGATTTCAGACCATTTAGCCTATGCAATGTCATTTACAAATTGATTGCTAAGGTTTTAGTTAATCGGTTGAAACAGGTTTTATCCCATGTGGTCTTTGAATCACAAAGTGCTTTTTTGTCTGGTAGACTGATTACTAACAATGTACTGGTGGCATTTGAAATATTGCACTACCTTAAAATAAAAACAAAAGGTAAACTGGGGTTTATGGCTTTAAATCTTGACATGAGTAAGGCCTATGATCGTGTGGAATGGGTTTTTCTGGAGAAAGTTATGAGAAAGCTGGGTTTTTCTGAAAAATTGGTGAATTTAATCATGTCTTGTTTGAATTCAATGTCTTATGCGGTGCTGTTGAATGGCTTACCGGTGGGTAATATAAAACCATCAAGAGGACTTAGACAAGGTGACCCACTGTCGCCTTATTTATTTCTTCTATATGTCATGGGATTACAGGGTTTACTGAAAAAGGCAGAATCAAATAGGGATATCAGAAGGGTGTCTATTTGTAGAAATGGCCCAAGAGTTTCCCACTTATTCTTTACTGATGATAGTGTGCTCTTCTGTCGGGCAAAGGAGGAAGAATGTCTGAAAATTCTTGATTTACTTTCGGTTTATGAGAGAGGTTCAGGCCAGAAAATAAACAGGGACAAGACCAACATTTTCTTCAGTACCAATACCCAACAACAATTGCAAACCCGAATTCAACATAGTCTAGGAGTGCCAGCTATCCGCCAGTATGAAAAGTATTTGGGCTTACCAGCTTTAGTGGGTCGAGCGAAAAAACAAAGTTTTGTCTATATAAAGGAAAGGGTGTGAAGGAAATTACAGGGTTGGAAAGAGAAGCTCCTCTCACAGGCAGGTAAGGAAGTCTTAATAAAATCTGTTATTCAGACTATTCCTACATCTACTATGAGTTGTTTCAAATTTCCTAAGGGGTTGGTGAAGGAGTTGGAATCCCTTATCCGGAAGTTTTGGTGGGGTTACAATGGAGACATAAGAAGGGTACATTGGGTGAGATGGGAGAAATTGTGTGAGGGGAAGGAGAAAGGAGGCATGGGTTTCAAAGACATTGAGAAGTTCAATGATTCATTGTTGGCTAAACAAGTTTGGCACATGATTCACAATCCAGATTCCCTTTGTCACAGAGTATTCAAAGCTCGATTTTTTCCCAATTGTTCGATTCTTGAAGCCAAAGATTCTACTAGTGGGTCGTATGCGTGGAAGAGCATTTTAGGTGCAAGAGATATTATTAGAAAATGGATGGTATGGAGGATAGGTAATGGCTCCTCAGTGAGAATTAAGGAGGATAGGTGGCTGCCGGTGTTTGCTAATAGGACAATTATTTCTCCTGTCCCTACCTTGGAACCTGAAACTAGGGTGAATACCCTCATTAATACCGAAACTGGGGAGTGGAAGTTGTCTAAAGTGCAGCAACTATTTCTGCCACATGAAGCAGCCATCATATGTGGCATCCCACTAAGTATTAGACTACCACCTGACCATGTGATTTGGGGTCTTACCCCCTCTGGTATGTTCACAACTAAGAGTGCGTATAAGATGTTAGTATCTTGTGATTCAACTAATAATGCAGGTACTTCAACATTGGTGTGCCAAAAATGTTTTTGGAAAAGCCTCTGGGAGTTGCGAGTTCCTAACAAAATAAGGCACTTTGCATGGAGGGCCTGATTGGAGTCATTGCCAACAATGACCAACTTGCAACATCAGAGCATAACAACGTCTGATATTTGTGAAGCATGCCATACCCAACCAGAGGATACTTTACATGCTTTGTGGTTTTGCCTGAAGCTTGAAAAAGTTTGGAATAATCTATCTTGGGCTCATCAATCGGTCAATGCTCAAACAGCCAGTTTTCAAGATCTTTTGGAATCATTCATGCAATTTGGCGAAGATTACAGGAAGGAAATATTCATCATCACCGCTTGGCTTTTGTGGAATCGACGCAACGCATCCAGGCTTGGTCTACCTGTTCAACCCCTTAATAGAATTTGCCCAATGGCTGGAAGCTTACTCCAGGAGTTCCTTGATGCTCAAGACCCGACCCCAGTCACTCAAGAACCATCTCCGACCCAGCAATGGTGTCCACTGGAAGCTCACACCTTCAAAGCTAACTTTGATGCAGCGGTTTTCAAGTCAGACAACTTGGCAGGCGTAGGCGTGGTGATCAGGGACTGGCATGGTGAGGCTATTGGAGCATTATCCATGACAGGCCCCCTTGCTCAGACAGTGGTAGAGTTGGAAGCACCAGCTTGTCGATGAGCAGTGCAATTCACCATGGAAATCGGTCTTGTGGAGGTTACTTTCGAAGGAGACTCAGCAACGATAATTCAAGCCATATCAGAACGAATTTCGGACTCTTCAGCATTTGGACACATTGTAGATGATATTCGCATGCTAGCAGAAACTTTTCAGTTCTCTCTTTTTACTCATGTGCCTAGAAATTGTAATGTTGTGACTGATTCGTTAGCCAAAAAAGCTAAAACTATTTAGGGTACATAGGTTTGGTTGGATTCCTTACCAGAGAACATTGCCCCTCTAGTTTCCTTTGATGTTCATTGATGTATTCCTTTCAGTTAAATAAAAGCCCGGGCTTAATAGTCTGGTTTCTCAAAAAACAAAAAAAAAAAAAACAAAAACAAAAACAAAACGTCTTCCTATTGGGGAGGGTCTTGGAATTGGGTAATTATTAAGTATTCTCGGAATACCATAAATACGTATTCTTTCTTCTCACATAATTGTGGGTCCCACTAATTAAATTTATGGTAGGACTCACAATTCATGTGAGAGAGAGGAGTAAGCATTTATAGTACTCCCGAAATATTCAATAATTTTTCCTTTGAATTTAAAATTTGATTGCTGATTTAGAGGAAAATAAATTAAGGAGATAATAAATTTTCCCTAATGAAAATTAAATATCATTTTTCAAACAACTCATTAAAACCTTATATTTTCCTTATTGGTTTTTCTTATTCAAATACCAAAAACTGATGTCTAAGGAAAGAAACATGATATATTAACTATATTCAATAAAGAAAGAAAACATAACGAATTACACCCTAAAAAAATTAAAAATTAAAAAGAAGCAATCATAATTATTATGATAAATATTTTTTGATAATAATTATCATAATAAATTCCTATAAAAGTATAACCATAATATACCTATTAATTATTAATTATTAATAAATAATAACTACCATGATTATCAAATTTCATGTTTAATATTTTTTATATGTAGAAAATCAAAATAAATGTTTATTAATAGTTATCATAATTATCAAATTTAATATATATATATATATATATATATATTTAATATATAATTATATATACTAGGGCTTTTCTTTTTTTTTTTTGAAAATATACTAGGGCTAAATTTGAATTTGGGCATAAGGAAAATAAAATTTGACCCCTCCAAAATCTTGCCCGTTTGGACCAAAAATTAGCTCAAACAACATTAAAAATCAGCCTAAAAAACTACATACCAACCTATACAACCATTGATCATCGGCCCAAAATATTTAACAAAACCTTATTACAAAACAATGAAATAGCAAACGATAACTAAATTATCAAGACCTAAAGCTCCATGCAATTGTGGTATGGTACGTATTGGATAGTTTTTGTTTTAATAATTTCTTCAAGAATCTTTTCATTGAAGTGCTAATTTGTATACGATATTTTTATGAAGTTGGGGCATGAGATCCGTTCTCTGAATTTGCATGAGCAAAGGCTTCAAATGTGGAGAAGAAACTCTAATGTAAAAAAATTTCCACAATCTAAGCCATATGCTAGTGAAAAAACTCCCAAATGAGAAACCTACGCTCCATTTGAAGTAAAATATTTTGATTATTCACGCATAAAAATTCTACCATATATCCCACAATATCAGAAATTTGAAGCAACGCATTACATGATAGTTTTTTTTTTTTTTTTTTTTTGAGAGAGAGAGAGAGTTTCAACCTATGACGTCTGCTAGCTCTTGATGATAGCTGTTAGGAGTGTCTAGTTGTATGTGTGTGTGTGGTGCTAACGGGTAGTGCGTGTGGTGCTGATGAGGCATGCATGTGGTGCTGCATGGGGTGGTGTTGCAGGGTGTGCCTAGGCTGCTAATGTGGGGGGGTGGGGGGGGGGGGGGGGGGGGGCCGTATGCTACTGATGGGGCATACGTGCACAGCTGATGAGGGGTGTGTGTGTTCCAGTGTAGCTTGGATGTGTATATGACTATGCTTCAAATAATGATTGTATTGATTAGCTGGCACTGTATTCTTGTAGTGTAGGTTAGTTACACGTGTATTACTTGTAGTGGTGATGTGTTTACCTCATGGTTATGTGGCATATGTGTGTTAGTTGATGTAGTGAGTTAGTTAGAGTGAATAGCTATCAAGGTAGTTACACAGCTAGCATTCAGTTAGTGACTGAGGGTATTAAACTAGGGAAATGGATGGAAGTGTATGAACTATTTTGTTGTTAATTCCATAATTCCTTTCTCTATTTTTCTCTATTCCTTCTAATTCTCTCTCTGTTCTTCCCTATCCCTATTCTTGGAGGTTGGTTGTCCTCAAATTCAACTATCAAATCCCAAATTCCTTGCAATAGTTCTTTATCATCTGACTAAGACACCAATCAGTTTTTGGTATAGGAGGAGATTGAACTCCAGATCTCTTATACAACCATCAAAAATTTTACTAGTTAAGCTAACTGAAACCCACCCCATTACATGATAGTTAAGTGTCAACTAAACTACAAGCATACATGGGTAAGTTTGAAGCGTTTTCAATCTAACATGACTTTGTCATCATGAAAAATTCCCAACCCAAAATTGCATTTGTAAAAACCATCAGCACCTCGGATTGAGTAGTAAAGTTGTGCTTGTGCTTGAATGTTTGTGCCTTGTAAAGATTTTGGCTTTTATAAATTATCTAAAAACTTTTTCGTCAATAAATTATTACGATTCACATAATAAGCCTAAATTATTTTTCAAATTTCCAAATTCATTAAAACTAATTCTCAAAATATCAAAATAAATCAAACTAAACACATTAAAATAAGGGCAATAAGGTAAAACTATATATGTTAGATCGGGTTGAGTCAGATGGGTTGAAAAAATATCAACTTGAGCTGAATTCAATCCAATACTCAAAATAAAATCCAACTCAACCCAAACAAACCCACAAAAACCTAACCAAAGGCAATGGGTTTGATTTGGTTGATTGGTTTTGCTGTTTTAGTGGTTTGGACGCACACTACTAGTGAACATTGCAAAGATGTGATCTCATATTCCTTTTTAAATAAAAGGACTAAGGAGATTGAAGTAGAAAGTGCAATGCTAATCTATGAGGCGATGTAAACATGAGGTAAGCCAAGTGAAAAGGTATAAAAGTTCTGTATAAGACTAACCAATAAAAAGAACGCATGAAATATATATTATAAGATCATAGTTGGATTATTACAAGAACAAGAAATTTAGGGTATGTTTAATAGACTGTAATAGACACTATAATGTAATAGATATTCTTATGCCATATTTTCAAAATGAAAGAAAATAAATTTTCCTTGTTAGCTCTATTTTGAACACTCTAAAATAAGTATATTTTAGGAAATTTGACTTAAAAATGATTTAATTACACTTTTTTTTATACTTTACTAAATTGTAGATGCATATTGAGGATTCTATTCCTAAATGGTTACCAAACTAATGAATAGTAATACTTATTACATTCCAACTTAATGTATTCTTTGTAATACTTATTCCTATTCTTATGTAATAATCATTACAGTATACCAAACGTGCCCTTATAATTTATTACATTACAGCATAGAATAAGTAATAGGTGGTTGGAGTTACAGAGTTGAAGTAGGAGGTGGAGGTGTTTATGAAACAGTTACTGTGTGGGCGCCCGATAAAAGGCCTAGCTCTCAGCAATCCAACATTTTTGAGTCCCTACTTTGACTTCCTTTTTTTTTTTTGGGCAACATCCCAAATCTCACCCTCTCAAAAAGAGCATCTTTATTTTTCATTCTTAACATGCACCAAGTTGAAAGGAAGCATTTTCTCCATATGTTGAAACTTGACAGCGTTCTGGCATCTGTAGAAAAAGCAATAGTAGGACAAGCACAACAAAGGCCACTCAGAACAATATATATTTTGACAGGCTACCACCATCTTATATTCTTATTGACAAGCTTTTGAGTTTTGGTGGACCTGAACAAACCTGATCCACGTCTTGTGTGTGTATATATATATTTGACGAAGCCATAAAGTTTAGCTACCCTTCTTCAGTTATCTGGTAGATATAGATAATAGATCATTATGAATATCTATGCATGCATGCTTTCCTTGCCACCCACAGGTTGAACGACAATCCCTACAGTTACATACTTTATGTAATGAAAGACACGTAATCCTTCCTACTATATATGTTTGCATATATATCACCCCTAGCTTTGCAAATGTCAAATTTTAAGGCCACATTCAAATGGAAGAGATTCCTTATCATCTAGTTTTTTTTTAGAATAATTTTAGAGATACAGCAACTTAGCGGTGAGCCAGGATATTAATCTAGGGATCCAAGATATGACTATACACACAATCACTTTAGTTTATTTATTCATACTTTCTAGAAGAAAATATTTACACTTACTTTAATTTACTCAATTGTCGATGTAAACCCTTAATGAAAATCAAATTGAGAAATTATTTTGTATGCATATATAAAGTTTAAACTTGCAATTTGATTTCTTTAAATAAATTGAAAAAGTATAGATAAAAGTGTTTTTTTGACAAATACTAAAAAGGAAGAGAATATAGCAAAATAACAAAAAATTTGTATCTGTTTCACAATCTTAAATGACTTTAAAAAATTCTGTAAAATTCAAATTTTCTGTTTTTATTCTTCTAAGTAGTTGAAATTTGTGATTATAGCAAAATTCAATATTTGATACTGTGAAAATGTGAAGAGACGGAAGAGAAAAAAAAAAAGGTTAGTGGATGTTTTAACTTTTAAGGTTTCTTTTAGCAACAAGTATCGAGTCTCAAAATTTTTTACGACCATTTGAAGAGACAAGTTGTAAATGGAATATGTCGGTGATAGATGTAAATAAAAATAAAGAATAACTAATAAAATTATTATAAAATATTTTATACGTAATATTGCATAGCGTTTATTTTTAAAAATAAAAATAAAAATTTTGTGAAATCCGCTATTTAATCTTGACGTGAGTACTATTTTATTTATTTCGTTGTGGCTGGATGACGTGAGCCTTGACTAGCTGTGAGGAGAGTGAAGATGTGATATGGCAAATAAATTTTAAAATTTTATTTTTAATGGGACCGTTCGTCATCTTCTTTTTTGTTGAACTGGAAAGATTTTCCCCTCTGGTCATCTTCTTTTGTGTAGGAAAAAAAGGAAAATAATTGTTGCATTTTTCTTTTGAGAAGTCTTCAGTCTTTAGTCTTCTTTCGAGCTCGGGGGCAATTGCCCCCTCTTACCAGTTACCACCCCACCCCCACCCCTCTTCCGCCATCGCATCAATTACACACTCAAAATTATAAATGTTAAAGTATTATATTATGATTGGTGCAATTTTTTTTTTCCTCCAACAAGTATTTATGATGGTTTTTGTGTTAGTACTGACATTTAATTATAAGTTTACACTCAAACATGTTGTGAACTTGGATGCGTCTATAAAAGGAGTACATTCTTTGTAAATGTCACACGTACGTATGATAGTTTAGTTTTCCATTAGGACAAAATGGACTTCTGTCCTTTTCGGGCAAATTAATTAACTTTATACCCTCTTTTTCAAACTAAATAGGGAAATGCCCCTCTTTTAAAACTCGATTTATGATAAATCGAGTTAGGTCCCATAGTGACGTTTTAAGGAGTCTATAGTGACGTTTTTAAGACCTATAGTGACGTTTTTTAACTCGACTTCATTAAAATCGAGTTATAAGCAAAAAAATTGCCTATAACTTGATTTTATTGAAGTCGAGTTAAAAAACGTCACTATAGGTCTTAAAAACATCACTATAGGCTCCTTAAAACGCTACTATAGGGCTTCAAAATTTTTTTTTTTTCTAACTCGACTTATCATAAATCGAGTTTTAAAAGAGGAACATTTCCCTATTTAGTTTGGAAAAGAGGGTATAAAGCTAATTAATTTGCCCGAAAAGGACAGAAGCCCATTTTGTCCTTTCCTTTATTATTTGTTTTGTGTGTGTGTGTATGTTTCTGTTTCACTTGTTTATTTGTTTTATAAATTTTAAGTCATTTTGATTTGTGGAAAGTAACCTTATTGGGAGGGTAGGGAGGTTTGAGATTTTACTACTGATGTGTAATGTATGCACCATGTGCCTACATAATATTTTGTCATATAAGTTTTTAAGGTCTTACACATTAATATTTTTAGGACAAAATTTAGTTATAAAATTGGTTATAACCTAAAACTACAACCTTACTTAATATCTTTTTATTTGTGGTGAATTTTAACAAATCCACCATCAGATTACATCTTCTTCTTATATCCTCTATACTTGCAAAATTTCTATAAAATTAAAGATGAATAACTATGTCATCAATAAATTGTTAAAAATGCAAGTTTTTGTAATTTAAAATTATGCATAAAATATAAGCTTATAAACCATATAGTAAATAATATCCAATGGGCACAAAATTTGATATATGTATTAAGAGTGTAAAAAACATGCAATTCAACAGTTAGATTTTCAAAATATGTAGTAATGTTTATTTTATTAAGTAAAGTTATAACCTAAGAATATAACCAATTTTGTAGCTAAATTTTGTCCATATTTTTAAGGTTAGTTACGTCAAGTTAGTGGGATCGTGTCAACGTTGCAGGTTGTGATCTCAAATTATTTTCTAAGAGTACGTTTGGATTGGGCTGATTTCCGTCTGCGTCTGCGTTTTTCAGTTTTTTTTTTTTTTTTTACGCGTTTTTTCAACCAATCAGTGCACATCGTGTACTGTTCACGGACTCACAAATTTCACTTTTCAGCAACTTTTTCATTAAAAATGGGTCTCACGGTACTATTCACATATTTAAAAATTATTTTGCTATAATGTTTTTCAGTTTTCAGCTGTATCCAAACGGACCCTAAATGAAAGTATAAAACATCTAAGCAGCTTGAACCAGAACGTGCACTGCTAATCTATAAGGAGATATAAACTATAAACATTAGACCAAGCAAGGCGAAAAGAACAAACATAAAACATATATTATAACATCATACGCAATTGGAATGCAAATACCGAGAACAAGGTTTTACTTTTTATTACTTCATAGAATTAGTAGTAGATAGGTGGTTGGAGTTGCAGATCAGTTTGAAGCTGCAAGAGGTGAAATTTAATTAGGTAATCGTTATGGTGTAGGCCAGTACATAAAAGTCCTAGTTGTCGGCGATTTAACATTAATTCTCAGTTCCTAGTTGATCCTCTCAGACCTTGAAGGAGGTGGAGGAGGATCCGAAGTTCTGTGGCTAGGCCCAGATGGAGGAGTTTTATGAAGAATTTTGGGTATCATCCCAAAATTTACATTCTCAGGCCTATGTGGAGGTAATGGGGGAGTACCCGGAGACAATCCACGGCTAGGCCCAGCGGGAGGAACAATAGCTCCTCTGGGTAACATCCCAAAATTGATCCTCTCAGATCTTACATTCTCAGGCCTAACCCTATGTGGGGGTAATGGAGGAGTACCCGGAGACAATCCACGGCTAGGCCCAGCGGGAGGAACAATAGCTCCTCTGGGTAACATCCCAAAATTGAGCCCCTCAAAATTAGGACCTCGTTTTACTTTCACATTCTCATCAAGCATTCTAGAGGCCTCTGCAGGAAAAGCTAGGAGTATGACAATTAGCATTGCAAATAAGGCCGGCCACCACATCTTATTCTGACTAGCTAACTCCATCTTTTTGCACAGGAATTTTTGAGTGATGGACACAATAGCCTGATCCAGAGACTTTATAGATAATAGTAATTTGTGTAGGTGTGAAGAAAAGCATGAACCTTAGCAACTCTTCAGTTACCTTATCAGATAGGTCATTATGCAATGCATGCATGACGCATGCTTTCCTTTGCTAGCCACTGGTTGAATGACAATATTACAGTTACTTTATCTAATTAAAGACACGTAATCCTTCCTGCTGTGTTTGGAAATCATATATGATGCATGCTTTGCAAATGTCAAATGTTAAGGTCACATTCAAATGGAAGACATCCCTTAACATCTGGCTTTGTAAATGCCACAACACGTACGTACCGATTACCATTTTTTTTTTTTTTTACTTTCTTCTTCATTTTTTTTCTTTTTGATTTTTTGTACCTTTGGCAGGTTTGATTTAATATTCCCTAATATAATGTTTTCAAACCCAAAAAAATATCATCTTTTAAAAATTATATATTTTTATTTCCAATTATAAATAATAAAAAATCCTATTATAGATTTCCCTCATTTTTTTTCTTTTTTTCTTTTTGAGAATGGATTTCCCTCTTATTTTGTTTACCCATTTAAAACCTTGACCAAATCTCCTCATTTAATACCTAAACATCTTTTATACTTTCCATGTTTTATTTCCCATTCAAATTTGAATTAAACCAAGGAAATCTCTTGGCATTAATGGCCTAACTTATTTGAGAAAAAATTCAATTACTTATTATTTCTTAAAAACTTTCCCAATTGAAATGTCAACTTAAAATTTAATTAAAGAACTTATTAATTCCAATTGAAATCACCTCATTAAAGCCTTTGCATTTTACAATTATTTTTAGGATTCAAAATTTTTTATATACAAAATAGAAATTCTACTCCAGCGGCCAGCCTAATCTAAGGGTGCGTTTGTTTTGGGTGAAAATGGTTTCTGGAAATGTTTTTCCGTAAATGCGGGTGTTTGGTTGCGCATGGAAAATAAATTTTCCAGAAATGCTTTTCAGTTTGACCGTGTGTTGGGTGTAAAATCATTTCCGTTTTTATTTTACCTTCAAATCTCATTTTCCGGAAAACAGAGAGAGAGAGAGAGAGTGAGAGTGAGATCGCGCTCGCGCGCAAAGAGAGAGAGAGAGAGAGAGAGGAAGAAGAAGAGAGAGCCCATCGCCGGCAACCACGAGCCTTCGACTTCACCGGCGACCCAGAGCCTTCACGCCACGAACCCACGAACCAATCTTCGACTTCGCCGGCGAACCAAGAGCCCAGATCACGCCATGAACCCAGAGCCTTCGACCCATAGCCAGAGCCTTCGACCCACCGATCTTCGACCCATTGCCGGCGACCCATGAGCCTTCGACTTCGCCGGCGACCCAGAGCCTTCGCGCCACGAACCAATCTTCGACTTCGCCGGCGAACCCAGAGCCTAGATCACTGAAGAACCCAGAGCCTTCGACCCATAAGCCTTCGACTTCGCCGGCGACTCAGAGCCTTCAACTTCGCCGGAAACCCACAAACCGATCTCTCTCTCTGTGCGATTTTGATTTCTGTGTGATTTTGATTTTTGTTGTTGTTGTGGTGGTGTGGGTGGTGGTGTTTTGGTGGTTTTCGTGGTGGTGGGTTTTGTGTGGGTGGTGGTGGAAAATAGCATTTTCAGAATATTACCAAACACATGAAAATATTTTCTAGAACAATTTTCATAATGCAACCAAACACTTGAAAATATTTTCCTTTCCCGAAAATAGCATTTCTAGAAAATATTTATTTTCCGGAAAATATTTTACGGGAACCAAACACAGCCTAAGTGTATATGTATGCGTAAAACTCCCTCCTAGAAACTTGAATCTCAGCCCTTACCCCCACACCCTATAGACACTTATACTTGTGGAGTGACCATCACAGGATTCAAATTTGAAATCCAAACATTACTGACCCAATTTTATATGAAAACACAATATGGAGTTACCAATTCACCCTCAGACCGCCCATCAAAGAAAGCAGCTTCAGGACTTTAGCATGGATTATGCGAATTCAGTTAAAATGGCAGAACTGGTTTGCGAATTCAATTACAATGGCAGAACTGGTTTGCTAAGCAAAGGAATGAAGGTAGTTGTGTCCTGCAGCTGGATTTGTATCACTCTGCTTACATAATGATTTAATATACACCCACTACCAGCAGGCCCTACATTTGCCACAACGAGGTTTCTAGCAACCCAAATTATAGTCTCTGCGAACATAATTAATTATGTAAAAGATTAAATTTTAATTGAAGAATTATTAGGAATTTATATATATATATACACACACATACATATATTAATAGCCAAAACTCAAGAAAAATCCAATTAAATTTTAATTGGATTCTCAATTTTGCACCATATGTCTTATTTGATTTTTAAATTTGTGCAAAGTGAATTATCAAATGTAAAAATTAAAAAATTCAAATTCAATTATATTCAAAATTAGATTTCAATCAGGGTCCAATTTTTCGTCATGTGTCCATTAAGTTTTTAATTTTTATGGCAAGTGAATTATCTAGTGCAATTAAATTCTAAATCATATATATATATATATATAATGAGAAACCATTACATATTTTAGAAATGTATGGTTTAAAAAAAGTGTAAGCTAATACCATGTATAATTTGAACATCTTCTAAAACAAATGGTATAATTTGAACCATATAATTATGATTATTTTTAATTGTACCATGCATATGCATAGAGCTACACACTAGTTTTAATATAAATCACTAATCAGAATGCTCAACTTTAATTCCAAATTTGAATCCCATTTTGAATTTGGTCTTCCATGACAATTAGGAATTTGGCTAAACTAGATTACCAACATGCAAGTTAAACCTAAAATCATTAGCTAATTTGAAAATTAAGCAATTTAAATATATTCTAATAATTTAAACCTATCCTAATAGGGATGTAATTGTATATGTTTATTTCCTTTTTTTAAAATCGAAATTGAAGCTTTAATTAGTTCAATTGCTTTTTTGGATAACTTTGACTCTTTGGCAAAATGAATCGGTGATAAAATAAATTGTTTTAAAATCTCATCCATAATCTTGCCGTAAATTTAAATATTTTGAAATTTCATAGTATACTTTTTTAATTAAGATTGATTCCACCCGATGTGGATTTGCCAATTCAAAGAGGCAAAATCTAAATGAAATGTGTTAGAATAGGAAGTTAACAAATGATATAATCAACATCTTCCTGTTGAGGAGAGTTTTTCAATTTGAAATTTGATTGCTGATTCAAAGGAAAATAAATTAAGGAGATTATGAATTTTCCTAATGAAAATTAAATATCATTTTTCAAACAACTCATCAAAACCCTATATTTTCCTTATTGTTTTTGTAGATTCAAATACCCAAAACAGATGTCTAAGGAAAGAAACATGATATATTAACTACATTCAATACGAAAAGAAAACATAATGAATTACACCCTAAAAAAATTAAAAATTAAAAAGAAGCTAACATAGTTATTATGATAAATATTTTTTGATAATAATTATCATAATAAATATCTATAAACGCATAATCATAATATACCTATTAATTATTAATAAATAATAACTACCATGATTATTAAATTTTATATTTAATATTTTTTATATAAAGAAAATCAAAGTAAATGGTCATCAATAATTATCGTTATTATCAAATTTAATATATATATATATACACACACTATTAATAACAGGATTCCTTATTTGGTTTTCAACATTTTGTGTTAAAATACCCTCACACAAATTCTTAAACTCTCTAAATATCCCTATTCTTTAGTTAAATAATTTTAAACTAAAAAATACAAACTGCTTAAAAGAGTAATTTACAGTTCTTAAGTTTTAAGTTTTTTTCTTATATCTTTATTATCTGAATTACCACTTTTTATTTTAAATTTAAATTTTCAAACTTTAAACCACATATAACTTTTTAAAAAAAGTCACATGCTTTTTCCTTTATCTATACTATTAATAAGAGGATTCCCTATTTGAGTTTTAACATTTTGTGTACTAAAATACCCTCACACAAATTCTTAAACTCTCTAAAATACCCATATCTTTTAGTTAAATGATTTTAAATTTTAAAAAAAAACAAACTGGTTAAAAAAGTAATTTATTGTTCCTAAGTTTTAAGTTTTTTCTTTTATCTTCTCTATTCAGCCTAAAACTTAGAATACTATCTCTACCTCATTTTTAAACATTATTCTACTTTACCTTACCTCTTTATTTGAAAAAATAATAATAATGCAAACGGTTATTTATATATCACTTTTAAACATTATAACAATAAAGAAAAAATAAATAAATAAAAAGAGCATTATTGAGTCTAGTGTGTGTATATATATACACATATATACACACACATACACACACTATTAATAATAGGATTCATTGTTTAAGTTTCAACATTTTGCGTACTAAAATATCCTTACATAAATTCTTAAACTCTCTAAAATACCACTATCTTTTAGTTGAATAATTTTAAATTTAAAAACACAAACGGATTAAAAGAGTAATTTATTGTTCCTAAGTTTTAAGTTTTTTCTTTTATCTTCTCTATTCAGCCTAAAACTTAGAATACTATCTCTACCTCATTTTTAAACATTATTCTACTTTACCTTACCTCTTTATTTTGAAAAAATAATAATAATGCAAACGGTTATTTATATATCACTTTTAAACATTATAACAATAAACAAAAAATAAATAAATAAAAAGAACATTATTGAGTCTAGTGTGTGTGTATATATACACATATATACACACACATACACACACTATTAATAATAGGATTCAGTGTTTAAGTTTCAACATTTTGCATACTAAAATATCCTTACATAAATTCTTAAACTCTCTAAAATACCACTATCTTTTAGTTGAATAATTTTAAATTTAAAAACACAAACAGATTAAAAGAGTAATTTACTATTTTTTTTAAAAGTTCCTAAGTTTTAGACTTTTTCTTTTCTCTTCTCAAATTTGAATTATCACTTTTTATTTTAAATTCAAATTTTCAAACTTTTATCAACTAAAAATCCTAAAAATTATGACATTATCTTTATCTCACATTATGACACTAGACTCAAAATAAAAAATAAAAAAGAGTCTCATCGCACATGAAAAGCACATGTGATGGGTCTAGTATATATATATATATATATATATATATAAGTATATATAAGTATATACTAGACTCATCATAATACTCTTTTTTATATTTTTTTTTATTTGGTTTAGTGTTATAATTTTTAAAAATGATATATAAATAACCATTTTGTAATTTTTTTTTTAAAAAGAAAGAAATAAGGTTACGTGGAATAATATTTTAAAATGAGATAGAAATAGTGTCCTAAGTTTTAGTTTGGAGAAGATAAAGGAAAAAGACTAAAACTTAGGAAAAGTAATTAGTCTTTTAACCAGTTTGTCTTTTTTAATTTAAATTATTTAACTAAAAGATAGGGGTATTTTAGAAAGTTTAAGAATTTGTGGGAGGGTATTTTAATTCACAAAATATTGAAACCCAAACTAGAAATCTAGTTATTAATAGTATAGATATATATATATATATATATATATATATATATATATATATTAGGGCTGAATTTGAATTTGGGCCTAAAGGAAAAAAAGAAAAAAGAAATTGGCCCCTTTCAAAATCATGCCAGTTTGGACCAAAAACTGGCTCAAATAACATTAAAAATCAGACTAAAAAACCACATACCAGCCTAAACAACCATAGATCTTTGGCCCAAAATATTTAACAAAAACTTATTACAAAAAAAAAAAAAAAAAAAAAAAAAAAAAAAAAAAAAATTGTAGACAATAACTGAATTATCAAGACCTAAAACTACGATTGTGGTATGGTATTGGATAGTTTTTGTTTTGATATTTTCTTTAAGAATATTTTCATTGAAGTGCTAATTTGTTTTCGATATTTTTATGAATTTGGGGCATGAGATCCGTTCTCTGAATTTGCACCAGCAAATGCTTCAAATGTGGAGAAGAAACTCTGATGTTAAAAATTCTCCACAATCTAAGTCGTTTGCTAGTGAAAAAACTCCTAAATGAGAAACTTACACTCTATTTGAAGTAAAATATTTTTCAAACGTAAAATATTTTGATTATTCACACATAAAATTGTAGCATATATCCCACAATATCAGAAATTAATTTGAAGCAACCCATTACACATGATGGTTAAGTGTCAACTGAACTATGAGTGTACATGGGTAAGATTGAAGCGTTTTCAATCTAACATGACTTTTTAATTTCATGATGAAAATTTCCCAACCCAAACTTGTTACCATTGCATGTGTAAAAACCATCAGCACCTCAGATTGAGTAGACGAGTTGTGCTTGTGCTTGAATGTTTATGTCTTGTAAAAATTTTGGCTTTTATAAATTATCTAAAAACTTTTTTTAAAATAAATTATTACGCTTCACATAATAAGCCTAAATTATTTTTCAGATTTCTAGATTAATTAAAACTAATTCTCAAAATATCAAAATAAATCAAACTAAACACATTAAAATAAGATATGTTAGATTGGGTTGGGTTAGATGAGTTGAAAAAATATCAACTTCAGCTTAATTCAATCAAAAACTCAAAATAAAAATCCAATCAACCCAAACAAACCCACAAAAACCCAATCAAAGTCATCGGGTTTGATTGGTTTCGCTGTTTTAGTGGGTTGGATGCACACTACTAGCGAACGTTGCAAAGATATAAACATGAGATAAGCCAAGTGAAAAGGTGGACGAGTTTTGTATAAGACTAACCCATAAAAAGAACACATAAAATATATTATAAGATCATAGTTGAATTATTACAAGATCAAGAAATTAATTTATGATTTATTACATTACACCATAGAATAAAAAAGAGGTGGTTGGAGTTACAAAGTTGAAGTAGGAGGTAGTGTGGGTTCAATAAAAGACATAGTTCTCAGCGATCCAACATTTTTGAGTCCCTACCGTGACTTCTTTTTACAATATTCTCCGGCCTTATGAAAAAAAAAAAAAAAAGGGAATTTCAACCTAGGGCAAATATTCTCATACCTATGTGGGAGTAATCAGTAATGGGTAGGCCCAGATGGACGAAAAGGATCATCTTTGGGCAACATCCTAAAATTAATCTTCTCAAAATTAGGACCGCGTTTTACATTCTTAGAACAACATATTTTGACCCGCTGCCACCTTCTTATTGACAGGCTTTTGAGTTTTGGTGGACCACATGCCTGATCCAGACCCATATATATATTTGACGAAGCCATAAAGTTTAGCTAACCTTCTTCAACTATCTGATAGATATAGATCATTATGAATACATATGCATGCATGCTTTTCTTGCCACCCACAGGTTGAACGACAATCCCTACAGTTACATACTTATCTAGTGAAAGACACGTAATCCTTCCCACTATGTTTGAATATATCAACCCCAAGCTTTGCAAATGTCAAATTTCAAGGCCACATTCAAATGGAAGAGATTCCTTATCATCTGGTTTTTGTAAAGAATAATGTTAGGGACACGTCAACTTAGTGGCGAATCAGGATTTTAATTTAGGGGGTCAAGATTAAGAGATTTGATTTAATGTAAAATTAATCTTAAAATATATTAATGTGTAATTACATAATATTTTGTCACTAATTTTTTTAAGATCTTCGTCAAGTTGGTGAGTTGGATGCAAATTCTTAGTCCCAACGTTGCAGGATGAGATCTCATGTTATTTTCCAAGTAAAAGTATAAAACAACTAAGCAACTTGAACCAGAAAGTGCAGCCAAGCAAGGCGAAAAGGTGGACAAGTTTAGTATAAAAGACTAACCAGTAAAAAAAAAAAAAAAAACAGAATTGGGAGAAAAGTAAATTAATTATTAATTGAATGGTACAAGCCTTATATACAGTATCGGGTTAAACACTTAAACCCAGAAGAGAGGAGCAAAACTAACCAACCAACCAACCAAAACAGAAAACTCTAACAAACTCAGGCACGTGTGTACGTGTGAACACTTATGCAGAAAACTAAAGCTACAGGTCGTATTTTACAAACTCAATAGCAAAGCCTAAACTACAGTCGTTTCTGATCTAACTCTTTTCCTCCTTATTAAATCTGCTACTGCTACATTCTGCAACTGATGCTTGAAGGTGTCTTAACTAATTTGCAACTGCAGTGTGCAATTGCTGAAGCTTGTTCACTCTGCTCTAGTTCATGTACTTGCTTTGTATGTAAGCTATGTTGATGCACACTACCTTGATACTCCCCCTCAAGATGGACTGATAGTTGATAAATGTTAATCAGTCCCATCTTGGACAAGAGTTCTGAAAATTGCTTATGACTTAAAGCCTTAGTGAGTAAGTCAGTTAACTGAGATTGAGTTCTAACATGAATCAGCTTGATGACCTTGACCAACACCTTATCTCTCAGAACATGACAGTTTATCTCAATATGTTTTGTTCTTTCATGGAAAACAGGATTAGAACCTATATGTAGTGCTGCCTGAGCTATCACAAAACAAGAATGCCTCTCTGTTATGATTAACTTAAAGATCCTTCAATAAGTAAAGAATCCAAACAATTTCACAAGTTGAAATGGCCATGGCCCTATATTCTGCTTCAGTTGAGGATCGAGAAACAGTGGACTATTTCTTTGATTTCCAAGAAACCAATGAATCCCCAATGAAAATGCAGTAACCAGTGACTGATCTCCTAGTGTTTGGACAGGATGCCCAGTCTGAATCCGTGAAACCTTTCACATGAAGCTCTGAATTTGCAGAAAAGAAAACACCCTTACTAGGTTCATTCTTCAAGTATTGCAAAACCTTAAGTGCAGCCTCAAGATGTGGTTGTCTTGGTTTAGCCATAAATTGGCTAAACTTATGCACTGCATAAGTGATATCAGGCTTGGTGATGGTAAACTACAACAATCTTCCTACCAACCTCCTGTACTTCCCTGGATCATCAAGTAATAAGCCCTCATACTTACTAAGTTTTAAATTATGTTCCATAGGAACCTTGACAGGCTTACAACCAAGAAGGCCTGCATCCTCCAAAATCTCAAGGGCATACTTCCTTTGACATAAAGAAATACCTTTAGCTGTCCTGGCAACTTCCAACCCAAGAAAATACCTCAACTCGCCTAAATCCTTCAATTTGAACTTCTGATGTAACAGCACCTTAAATTGATCAACTTGCTATTTATCATTGTTTGCTATGAGAACATCATTAACATACACCAACAAAACAATAAATGAAGCTCCTTGTTGTCTAGTAAAAAGGGAATAGTCTGCCTTGGATTAAATGAATCCAAGCTGAATCAATGTAGTTGAAAATTTAGAGAACCATTGTCTTGAAGCTTGCTTGAGACCATAGAGAGACTTATTAAGCTTGCATACAAGCTGCTCCCCCTTGCTGTGAAAGCCTGGTGGAAGAGCCATGTAAACTTCTTCATGCAAATCACAATGAAGAAATGCATTGTTGACATCAAGTTGGCTGAGAAACCAACCTTTCACAATAGCCACTGCAAGCACACACTTGACAAAAACCATTTTGGCAATAGGGCTGAAAGTCTCAATGTAATCCAAACCCTCCTTTTGAGTGAACCCCTTAGCAACTAATCTAGCCTTATACCTTTCGATGGACCCATCAACCTTATACGTAATTCTATAGACCCACTTACACCCAATAGGATGTTTGTTAGGTGGTAGAGGAGTAATAGTCCAAGTATTATTGGCTTCCAAAGCTACAATCTCAACATCCATGGCTTCTTGCCATTTGGGATCAAAAACTGCTTATGAAAAGTGTGCTGGTTCTATGGTAATGCATGTTGGGTTTTGTGGAGCCTAGTTTGTGTTTGATCCAGATGACGACCCACCCAAAATAATGTTGCGTAGTTTTTAATGGGAGATTTTTTGAGACTTAGTCCATGGAGCGGAGGCTTGAGCCAATAGGCCCAAGCCGTAGCGCTTATGAACAAGCCTCCTAGGGGTCTGGGGACAACAGCCCCGAGAAAATTTTTTGGCCCATTTTGTAGGCCATTGTGAATCCTGTGCGCAGGATGTAGAAAACGTTGTTTTGGTGATTAGAGTTTGTTGTTGTAGTTTTTGAGAGAGAAAAATTGTACTGCCACAATTTGTATTTTTCCCTAATAATAGTGAAATCCCTGCAACTCCGTAGACGTAGGCAAATTGCCGAACCACGTAAATATTATCTTGTGCGTATGATTATTTTTCTTTGGCGTGTGTTTTCTCTATTTTGTTTCTCATAGGTCTAGGAATTTCATGCTAATTCCCTACAGTGCAAATAGAACAACAAAAAGATTTGTAGGTAGGAGATAAGTTGGCATAGGAAAGATAAGAAGAGAGAGGATGAGAAGTACCTGAATGGGGCTAATTAGAAATGGTTGCAGATGACACTTGATTACAATGATAAGCCTTAAGATAAGAAGGAGGCTTAGAAATCCTAGTTGACCTTCTAGGAACATCAGATACAAGAGGAAGCTCAAAAACAGGATTTTCAAGAGCATCAAGAAAATCCTGAATGTCTTCATCAAAATCATGATGAAATTGAACAATGGAATCAGCAGAAACTGAAGAAGAAGGTGTAGGATCAAGAAAAAAAGATGAAAGAGGAGGAATACTAGGTAAGGGAATCGATGTAGTAGAATCAGTGTGAGCATTTGAAGAAAAAGGGAAAACTCTTTCATGAAACACTACATCCCTAGATATGAAAAAGGAGTGTGATTGAAGATCAAACAATTTATACCCTTTGAAGGATAACCTAAGAATACAAATTTCCTAGCTCTTGGGGGAAACTTGTGTTTATTAGGAGCAACATCAGTGGCAAAGCAAAGACAGCCAAAAGTTCTAAGATGAGAATAAGATGGAACCTGTTACATAAGGGGATTTGTTTTGTAGAAAGGGTGTAGGAAGCCTATTGATCAAATAAATAGCTGTGAGAGCACAATCACCCCAAAAAACAAGAGGAAGACTAGATTGAATTTGCAATGCTCTAGCAGTTGCAAGGATATGCTAATATTTCCTCTCCACAACTGAGTTTTGTTGTGGAGTGTAAACACAGCTTTGTTGATGAATGATTCCCTTAGAATTATAAAATTCAACCATATGGAATTCCAAGGCATTGTCAGTTCTGATGGACTTGATTTTAGTCTGAAATTGGGTTTGAACCATAGTATAAAATGAGAAAATCAAGGGCTTTACTTCCGATTTAGCCTTTAAAAGAAAGACCCAATTGGCCCTTGATGCATCATCAACTATAGTGAGAAAATACCTATGCCCATCAGTAGTAGAAACAAAAAATGGTCCTCAAACATCCATATGAACAAGATCAAAAGGATTAGCAAATCTTTTATTATCAAAAGGAAATGGCAGCCTTTTTTGTTTGGCCAAAGGACAGATATTACAATCTTTAGTATAGCAGTTTTGAAGGAAAGGAAAAATATGACTTAATGAATGAATTTCATATCAGATGGATGTCCTAGTCTAGAATGTCATAGTGAATGCAAATTGGCATGTGAATCAAAAGAAGAAAAAGCAGTAAATGATTTGAGTTTGTGCTTGAGAAGGAAATCATCAAGAGACTTAGTAGTTTTAGAGAGGCTTGAACCTTGTAACAAGTATAACCCATCATGCATTTGGCCCATTCCAATCGTGCTCCAGCAAGTAAGGTCCTGTATAAAACAATAAGTGGAAAGAAAAACAAGGCAAAGAGGCTGAGAATGAGTCAAGGCACTGACAGAGAGTAAGTTGAATGAAAAAGAAGGTACACAAAGGACATTTGTGAGGGTAATGTAGGACGAAAGTTTTATTGTACCAACATGAAGCCATAAAGTTTAGCTACCCTTCTTCAGTTATCTGGTAGATATAGATAATAGATCATTATGAATACACATGCATGCATGCTTTCTTTGCCACCCACAGGTTGAACGACAAACCCTACAGTTACATACTTTATCTATACTGAAAGACACGTAATCCTTCCTACTATATATGTTTGCATATATCACCCCTAGCTTTGCAAATATCAAATTTTAAGGGCCACATTCAAATGGAAGAGGCTCCTTATCATCAAGTTTTTGTAAAGAATAAAGTTAGAGATACAGCAACTTAGTGGAGAGCAGGATATTAATTTAGGGAGCCTGAATATTACTACACATAATCTAATATATATATATATATCAACTTTAATTTATTTTTTCATACTTTCTAGAAGAAAAAATTTATACTTACTTTAATTTACTCAATTGTCGATATAAACCTTTATGGCCTGTTTGGATGGAGAGGAAAGGAGGGGGAGTGAAAGAGAGTAGAGTATTGGCTAAAAATAAGTTAATTTTGTACTAAATTTACTCTACTCTACTCTACTCTACTCCCCCTTCCTCTCCCTCAATCCAAACGGATCAATAATGAAAATCAAATTGAGAAATTATTTTGTATGCATATATAAAGTTTAAACTTGCAATTTGATTTCTTTAAATAAATTGAAAATGTATAGATAAAAGTGTTTTTTTACGAATACTAAAAAGGAAGAGAATATAGCAAAATAGCAAAAAATTTGTATGTGTTTCACAATCGTAAATGATTTTAAAAAATTCTGTAAAATTCAACTTTTCTTCTTTTACTCTTCTAAGTAGTTGAAATTTGTGATTATAGCAAAATTCAATATTTGATACTGTGAAAATGTGAAGAGATGGAAGAGAAAGAAAAGGTTAGTGGATGTTTTAACTTTTAAGGTTTCTTTTAGCAATAAGTATGGAGCCACAAAATTGTTTCCGACCATTGAAGAGACAAGTTGTAAATGGTATATGTGGGTACACGACTCACACTAAGCAGTTTTTGTCCGCTTTGGGGAGCCAGTCCCTCACGGTTTTGTCACGAAGGGGTGGGAGCTGAGGAGTATTGCCATGAAGTGATTTACACCTAGGCTCACCCAAGTCCCACATCGCCTAAGTAACCCTCCCACTCATGGTTTATAAGCTTCTGGAGCAACCAGAGTGCTAGACATGGTACACTCATGGTTGCTCCAGAAGCTTATAAACCATGAGTGGGAGGGTTACTTAGGCGATGTGGGACTTGGGTGAGCCTAGGTGTAAATCACTTCATGGCAATACTCCTCGGCTCCCACCCCTTCGTGACAAAACCGTGAGGGACTGGCTCCCCAAAGCGGACAAAAACTGCTTAGTGTGAGTCGTGTACCCACAGTATATGTCAGTGATAGATGCAAATAAAAATAAATAATAACTAATAAAATTATTATGAAATATTTTATACGTAATATTGCATAGAGTTTATTTTTAAAAATAAAAATAAAAATTTTGTGAAACCCGCTATTTAATCTTGACGTGAGTACTCTTGACTTTTTTTTATTTATTTATTTATGTCTGAATGTCGTGAGTCTTGACTAGCTGTGAGGAGAGTGAATATGTGATATGGCAAATAAATTTTAAAAAATTATATTTAATGGGACCGCTGGTCAATTACTTTATCAATTATACCATACCATTTTACAACACAACCAACATCTCAACTTTTATTTTCCTAGTCTACTCATTAAAATAATATATATTACTCACTAAAATAATATAATATATTCTAATACAATTCTCTCTCTCTTTCTTCTCTCCCATCTCTCTTCCACTTTATCAATTAAAATATATTATGATTTTTACTAAAGTGCTACAGTGCCATCTTACATTTAGGATGGCACTGTAGCACAATTGCAAAAAAATTTGCAATTGTAAGATTTTACAAGTCCGGCTGTTAGGCTCTTTTTGTGTCTTTATGCTAAATTTTCCCTACATATACCATTTACAATTGCCAATGGGAATGCTCTAATAGGCAAACTATTCTCTTAAACTCATTTAAATACATTATTTTACAAAAATATCTAGAATTGACACGCTAACATTCACATTTAAAAAATTCAAAAATACTATTTTGGTTCTTATATTTCAATGTCACTCTTAATTTGATCTCTATATTTTAGTAGCAGTTAATTTCGTCTCTATTATTTTCAATAAGCTATCAAATTAGTCCCTACCATCGAGCAAAGGAAGAGTGTAGGCTAGTGAAATAACTCATTACTCAAATGCAAAACAAGATGTGCATTCAAGAGAAAATTTCAACATGATAGATATATACTATATTGTTTGGTTCTGCACCTTGTGATTTTTTTTTTTCTTTTTTGTTGGGAGTTACACCTTGTGATATTATCGCTGAACTAACGTCATTTATCTCTATGTAATTTATGTATGAGTTCCTCCTGTTTTCCTCCATGACTCAAAACTTTGTGGGATATGATATGAAAGGAGGAAGAATGGCCTTATTAGTTAGGATTTGAAGTTGTTCGAAGGATTTTTTTTTTTTTTTTTTTTTTTCATTTTTTGGGGGGTTAAATTGTCAAAACGAATGTCAAAACAAAAAGAACAATAAATATTGAGTAATGTTAATGGATTCCCTTAAGGAATTTGTTAATTATTCATTTTAAGAAAGTTTTAATACCATCATTGAGAAATATAAAAAAACTGTCAAAAAAAATCAGTTACTCTTTTTTTTCCATAAACAGTTTCTTAAAATAATAGCTAAATCAATGCTTTTTTTTTTTTTTTTTTTTTTTGAGGGGGAGCTAAATCAATGCTCTTAGAGCAAATGAGATCCTATCTTTTATCTCAAAAAAAGAGCAAATGAGATCCAACAAAAGATATTCAACGGTTCTGAACTGGAAAACATCCATCAATGACTGGATGATAACTTCAACCATTTTGCCCACATGAATGATTTTAAATTGATTCTTTTTCCACTTGCTCTTAAGTTGTTTGTTTAATTTGGCTTTTTTAATACACAAGCATGCCCTATTAGCGTGTAGGGAAATCAAATATGTTTTAAACCCCCATAATTTGGTAATAATTATGATGATCCCACCACGGAATGAAGGAAAAAGGAAAGAGCTTATAGTACTATATTAATAATAATCTTATGGGTTAACACATGTCTTTTAGGGCATTTGTTAATGGGTTATTTTAGAAAAACTTTGATACCACTAAAAATAAAATAAAAAACTATCAAAATAATCAATAATTTTTTTTTTTTTCTTTTCACATAAAAAGTGTGGGGACCAAAAAATTTGTAGCCCAAGCCCATTTAGAGTAATGGGGTGTGCCTTTCAACCCTGGCCCAAATCAATAAAATTTGTAAGAGGAGGAGACTAACAACAATAGAGGGCTTTGCCCAAGGACAGTTACAAGGAAAAATAAGGTTTGTATTTAGAAACAAATGAGTATCAGACTCTCCACAAGTTCTGCCGAAAAGAATAAGTTTGTATAAAAAGTAATATTGTTCACTCTCTTCTCTCAATGTTCTTCCTTCTGTTTTCTTTTTCTTTTTTTGATCCCTTTTCTAGTGCTCTCCACTTTCCTTATATACCTCTACCTCCATCACATCTTCACCATCTATTTTCACCTAACCTCCCTTCTTTTTTGACACTTATTACCTTTTATATCTGAAGAAGATGGTGAAAAGAATCTGCTTAATTGTGGCTTACACTGTTCAAGTCACTTCCTCATCAATGCGGCTGATAAAACTGTTGTCTACCATTTAATGCGAATGCAACAGGCTACACCAGACCAGAAGCTTCCCTACTGTCTACTAACTTCCACTCTTTTCAGACTCCAGCTCCCACTTAGAATACCACAGATTACCATGATTCATTTCTTCTCTTCCCCGGGTGGCTTCCTTCCTCGGGCCCATGGCTTGCAGTATTCCCACACCAATGCTGCGATCCTTCAACTTCATCCTCGGGCTCCCACAAAAAGTTTATAGAAATATTTTCTAAACTAATACGTTCAGGACATTCATTAACTTTTCCTGTCTTATAAAATTAGTAAATTACCTCTTAATGGGGATCCATCGTGGAAAGGACAGTCTAGCGAATGAATATCCTTTCGAAAGGCCTCTTTTACAATTGACTATTGTGTAAAGACTATAGAGTAGAGAGAAAATTTTCAGGGGACACGCTGTTTTATGCTCACCAAATCAAACTAATTGCATTTTGAGTGCAGTAGTGCTGCATTACTAGCTAGTGCACTAAACCAGACCATGTAACATGCTATGTTATATCCTAATCAAATTATCTTACGCATTCTAACTTCAATTTCATGGGCTTCAACTTGGTCACAGTAAGATTGTGTGTGTGTGTGTGTGTATCTATAAGAGAAATCAAGCCACAAATGAAATTAATACTTCTTGAGTGCATTGTTTTCAGAAAGCAGACGTGTCTGTATTAGAAGACATCATAAAAGAGAAAAAAAGAATAATAATTGACCACACAGTAAGGTCCAAATTATGGTGATAGTGATACTAGGCAAGGCAGTCTCATTTTCTCCCCTCCTCCAACAAAGCTAAGGTCTGACTAGAGGAGGAGAAAAAAACTAGAAAATAAATAAATAAATAAGCAAAGCAAAGACAATAGGAGAACCAAGCTACAATAGAGATCACAACTTTGTTGAGTCTCCATTTACTGCACCATAAGGGTGGAAGATGCCTCTAAAAGCAGCTGGATCTTCAGGAACATGCAAGTTAAACCAGATAACTAGATATGCTATAACTTCAGCTTCAAGTGCACTCCTTTCATATTTGAAGATCTACTTTCCAAGAATGCTCAGTAACCAAAAAGAATTTAGAAATTGTGATTGATCTCAACAAAGAGGCCAAGAAATGTATCAATTTGAAAGCTGTAATTTTGCATATGAGAAATCTTTAAAGAATGAATATCATAATAATTAAACAATCACACATACAATTATGCACCAGAAAATTTCAAATTCTATAGACTATCAATCTGAGAATGGTTGTATGTCATTTGCCGAAGTATTTGACTGCTATTGAAATGTGTTCTTGAGCTTGTGTCAGATATGTTGTTACTCACTATGGAGACTTGATCCATATAAATTCCAAAGTAAGAAATGAGCGGATCTGCCCGTGACTTGTTGATGACAAACCTCAAGTACTGAGATTTTACAGTTGGAAACTGCAACAGCCTCTGATATCCAACTGTAGTGCCATTGATCACATTCTTCCATTTCCCATTTTTGTTCAAGATCTCAAGGTGAAATTCAATAACCCGCTGTCCCATGTGAATTGGTTCTTGAACTTGCAGAACATTGAAAGACACTAATTCTTGAAGGTTTAAATATAAGACCCAATCAATTTGATTCTCCTCAGGGGCCCAATAGGTGTAAATATTTTCTTTCAGGACATTGTGGGGGTCAAAACGAGAATCATAAATGCCCCCTCGTGTACTGCTGGCATTAACAAAAGCATTGATAGCCAGATTATAGGAGAATATGGACCTTCGGAGCTCACTGAATTCTTGAAGCACTGTTATGTCTTCAGCTGATATAAGACCCGAAGAGTTTGGGGGCACATTTAGTAACAGCAGACAGTTTCTGCCACTTGATTTGTAGTATATGTCAAGAAGATTTCTTGCAGATTTTGGAGCTTCCGATGCATGCCAAAACCAACCAGGCCTGCTTGAGACATCACACTCAGCAGGTACCCAGTCACAACCGACTGGATCTCCTCCCCTTGAGTATCTGTTAGACATATCAAACATATCTGAATGGAATGGAATACTTTATTGCACTAGGAAAGGATGAGAGACATTAAAAGATAAGTCTTCATGGGAAATAGCTATTTCTTAGTGTATCTCTTGTCCTGTCCTCTCATTCTTTCAGGGATCAAGTATGCATAGTGTTTCCAGAAAGCTAACACTTAATATTTAAATTAGCACTTTAAAAAAATTAGAGATACAATTATAAACAGATAAAAGTAATTGTAAACAAGGGCTGAAACAAGCATACTTTATTAAATGAGACTGAGAACTCATAGCAATGAGATCTCTAATTAATAAATAGCATAAAAAGTTCCCACTAAGTTAATGGAGTATGCAATTCACAGTATAGGTACATTGCAGGATCACATCCATGTACTGCTCTGTAGTATTAGATCGAGTTTATTACTTAAGTATGAACATGAGAATTATTATTTAGGGATTAGAAAATTCTGTTAAAGAGCACTTATCTGCCAAGTGCATCAGCGCATACCACATGATCTATGAATGATGCAGGGAAAAATAAGGGCAGAGCAATTAGTATTGAATGGTAATGGGACTATAAGTTATAACCAAATAATTCATCTTGAACCAGGCAGAAACTTCAGAAGACTTTTAATGAGCTGTATGCGACTTAAGAAGTTGTTCTTAATGGTCTATTCCAAATGCTAGAAAACCTCAACCCATACCATCTTAAGCAATCAAATTCACTAATGGGAGTGAGGGACAAAAGTGAAACTCACTGAGTATCAGTGCCACCAATCTGGGCAGCACTCCGGTTGAAAAGAGACCAGCAAGTAGACTCAGCAACACCAGCCTCATCCCCAATCCACCTGGTGTCGGGACCAGCATCAGAAAAAATGACAGCCCCAGGCTGGAGCTGATGAATGAGACTAAACCAACTGTCAAAGAAATACTCCATGTCCTTCTCTCCTTCCCCTTTTGCACCATCCAACCATACCTCTTTGATCTCTCCATACCTGGTCCAATTTGAAACATCATTACTATAATTCTCTGAAAGACTGAATCTCTAACCGTGGAACTCACAACACAAATTAGCAAATTACTAAAAAAGTTCAAATTCACCAAAAAGAAAGAGAATTAGTCAGTTGAACCAACACAAACAATCTAAATCTACCCCTTAACCAAAAACCAATCTCTAACAACTTCTTAAACCTAAACAATTAGGAAAAAAATCATACAGCTGATAATGTTAAATATCAACTCAACTAAACTCCACATGGCACAAAAAATGATTCATACAGAACAAGAATCCGATTTTTTTTTGTTTTTTTGTTTTAAATATATTGGAAAGAACCCAAGGCTCAATAACTGCTAAATCGAATAATGAACAATCCAATTAACAAACAAAACAATGCATAGTCCATAACATGAATTCTCTGATAACATAAAGAGATACATCAGCCTGAATTCTGAATAACATAAATTCTCCCACAATTGCTTAACAAAACTAAAACAACCCAGTTCACAAAAACTCATATATATAACTCAAAATTTCCAATCTTCCAGAATTTCTTGACAAAACTAAACCAACCCAGTTCACAAAAACTCACATAAAACTCAAAATTTCCAATCTTCCAGAATTTCTTAATAAAACTAAACCAACCCAGTTCACAAATACTCACATTTAACTTAAAAAGTAAAAACCCCAATGGGCCCAATCATAAATTACCCTGTGAGCAACTCGGTCATCTGGCCCATGTAGAACTCATTATACTCCAAAGTCTTGCCATACGACACGTCGTGTCGATCCCACGGCGAAAGATAAAGTCCCAATCCAATGCCTGCGTCCCTAGCAGCATTAGCTAGCTCCGCAACAACATCACCACTCCCATTTCTCCACGGGCTGGACTTCACAGAGTAATCAGTGTACTCTGAAGGCCAAAGGCAGAACCCATCGTGGTGCTTAGTCGTGAGTATAACGCGTGAAAAGCCCGAGTCTTTGGCGACTCGGACCCACTGAGTCGGGTCAAAGTTTGTGGGGTTGAAGACAGAGGGGTCAGCATCGCCTGTGCCCCACTCGGAGTCTGTGAAGGTGTTGGGACCGAAGTGGAGGAAGAGGGCCATGTTGCCTAGTTGCCATTGGAGCTGTCGAGCTGAAGGGAGGGGCAAAATGGGAAGAGGTGGTGGAGGTTTGACTCGTAATGAATTTACACAAGAAAGAAGTGAGAGGAGGACTAGGAAGGTGATTTGGGAAATGGGTTTTGTGGGTTTGTGAGTTTGAGTTGTGGTAGTGGTCTTCTTCTTCTTCATGGTGAGAGAGATCACAGGACTGAGTCACACACAGTGACTCAGTGAATGTGAATCTCAGTGTCTGTGTGAGTGAGTCTCGGGGTTTTTTGGGAAGGTAGAATTTGGTTTTGTTTTGCTTTTGATTTGAGTTTGGATTGACCAAAAGTTTAAGGCAAGACAAGTGCAAGTTGTTGTTATGTCGTTATTGTCTGGGTGATTATTATAGGATAAGGTCAACCGTATGGAGCTTCCAAGTGTATATGACAGTTTTTGGGGCTTTAAATAATACTAATAGAAATAGAATTCCATAGAGATTTAGGGATTGATTCGATGACAAATCAAAAAGTAAAAAGATTTGGGTTCGATTCTCATTGGAAAAAAAATTTCGGTTTATTCTCATTTACACCCAAAATTAATTAATGTTTCTTAACCCAATAATAAGGAGCAATTATAAGAAGCCGACACTATAAGTTAAAACTCTAATATTAACTATAACTAATTTAAAACTTCATGCATATGTAGGAATATGCAATTACATGCATTTTATAATTCATACCATAAGCTAAATATGGTCATTTATTATATTTTGTTAACTCTTAAAAAAGTCTTGAAAGAATGTACTATAGTAGAAAATGCAAATTGTTCATGCTTGTGTATTTTATTCTAGGAAACGAAATACTATTTTACTTCTTAACCTAATTTTTGTTATTATGATGCAATAAATTACAATTTAAGTTTTTTAATTATAGTTTTAAAAAGATTTTATTCTTGAATTATCTCACTCAATTTAAATTCAAAATAATATTCTCCCTTTGAAATAATAAGGTCTTTAAAAATAAAAAATAAAAGGTCTCGATTGTTGCAATCTATATATATAATTAAAACCAAAGTTGAGAGAAAATCTAATTATAATTTAAATTGGATTTCAATTGTTGTCTAATTTTGCGCTATTTATCCTATCTAATTTTATTTTTAATTTTTGTCCTAAGTGAGTTAATGTTATGCAAAAGACGAAAAGCCTAATATAAATAAACCAAAAAAACCCAATAAAAAAAGAAAGAAAGAGTAAATTCATGTTTACATCCAAAATAAAAAATAAAATAAAGAGAGAGATAGAGAGAGAGGGAGAGAGTAAAATTCATCTATGAGTTAAAAAATATGTAACTCTTATACTAGGTATAATTTGAACCCATATATGTGTATAATTTTTGTTCTTTGGAGAAATTATGTGTGTAATTGTTAATGTTTTTAATTGTATGTACCATGCATATATACGAGTTATATACTAATTAGTGATAAATACTTGTACCAAAATTAAGAAATTAATTTGATACATGGCATAAACTTAGACTTCAATTTTAGAATTTAATTTGATTTTCTTTGCCTATATATGATTAAAAAAAGAAGAAGAAGAAGATAGTCATAGAGAGCTATAGATCTCATATGGAATATAAAATAGAGACAAATGGGCCTTCACAGACTTCAATTTTCAACTTCATAAAGTGGCTTGGGCTTATGTCATGCTCTTGTTTGGTAATGGCTTCATGGGTTCTTCTTAGTTCTACCTCTTATCTATTTGCAAACAAAACTCAGTTTATCATCACTTAGCACTCAATCTTTTCTTAGAGAGATAATGAAGGGGTTTAGGCCCTTTAGGGTTTAAGGTTTGGATTTCGTTTCTATATATATTGATCCATAGATCATAAAGTTGGACTCGGATCTCCAATAGTCGGTGATTTTGGGCTTTAACTAACTATAAGCCTTTACATTTTTAATTCTTTTAGAGCATTCTCATTAAGAATTGTAAATGCTATAAATGCTAAATTTTAACATAAGTTTGTAAAAAGCATACTCCATCAAGAATTGTAAATCCTATTAATTTTGCAATCTAGCAAGATTGTAAAAACAAAAATGATTTGTTTAATAAAAAACGTGTGTTTCCATTTCACTTTCCCACTCACACGCTTCACCTTTTAGCCTTTTCGTGCCTATCTCCTCTTGTTTTCCCTCATTTTTTTTTGGTTCTCTCTTTCTCCCATGCCTATTCCTCTGCCTCCTCTCCTTTTTTTATTTTCTTCGTTCTCCCTCAACCCAAGCCGCGCCTCCCTTCCCTCAACCCACGCCGCCAAACCCATCTCCGCTTCACTACTCCCTCTGGCTGAACCCATCATCACAAACACAGCCTCTGCTCTTCTTCCTCTGAGTGAACCCATAACAAACCCAAGCATTCTCTTCGCTGACCGAACCCACTCTTCTCTCCTTGACCAAACCCATGTAGTGGGCCTTTTTGGTTAAATCAGGCTGGGCTGCCTCCTGCGGTACTAGGCCCAAATATTCTGAATAAGGGAGTTGAGACCGACTCAATTGCAACTCAATTTGATCCGGCTTGTGCGCAAACTATGCCTCGTCTGCCAGGAGCACGCTTACGGCAGGCAGAACTGTTTTAGATGAGTCGTGGCAAGCAAATATGATAATAATAAGATAAAAGAAAGTACTTTGACTTCTTTATTAAAGTAAATAGATAATCCCTACTTAAGAAAAGATAATCACAGTTTAACAACAATTATTTTATAAGAAAAGTAAAGGAAACAAGTGAGTAGTATATGGGTTGATTGAAAGAGGAAAGAAATCAGATTAAATCTGATCCGCAGGACCAAAACCAGAAAGGGAAGAACGCCTCTTCTCAAAGTGAATAATCTCCCAAGGAGATCCTGCCGTGGAAATTAATCACTTTGAGGGAAGCGGACCTGAATGGTTGGTGCACAAGAGAATCCTTTGTTTCCGGCAGAAAGCAGGACTTTGAGAGGGAGAGAGGGAATCAACCTATTGGTGCATGCCTGCCGCTCTAACTCTCTATCTTTTTCTTTCCTTCCCTTCTAATATTCCCCTTTCTTATCTTTTTTTTCTTACTACTTCTTTTTTTTAATACTTGTTTTCTATTTCCTGGTTTTCAAATTCCTAATACCGTAGTGCTTGTCGTCTTCCCTTTTCTTTCCTATACACAGCAAGGGCCTCTTTATAGTGCCTGCTGTGACCGGATTTTACTATTTTAGTCCTTAACCACATTTGTCTAGTCTGGGTGTACTTGTTGACCACCACTAGTCCGTCTGTGTGCCACTCCCCATCGCCAGACAAAAGAAAACAATTTTGTTTGTTTGTTTGTCTGTCGTGGCACCCTTTCCTGCTATGGTGTGGGTGTCTTCTCTCTCCCTATCCCTCATGACATGCACCTAGTGGTTCCAGCTCAGTTTTGCTCCTTTGGGTGGTATGTCATCCCAGCAGGACACTTCCCCCAAAAGAGTCCTAGCAGGAACCTCAAAATAGGTTTTTCCCCTCTCCCCACCGCCAAACCATACCCTTTTACCTCTGACCCATGACCTCACCGTGTCCTGTATTGGCTGGGTATAGGCTGGTGAGGTCTAGGCCTTGCGCGTGCCTCTCTTCCATATATGTCCAAAATCTACCTGCTGCTTATGCGTTTGCCATGGTTGGCCTGCACAGTCTGCCGTCCGTTTTTGACTATTTTCTGGTTCCCCTTTCCTTTATGGCTTGCCCTACTTAAGGGGTTGGGCCTTGCTTGATAGTGGGTTTTGCTTTTCTTCAGCCCACCCTTTTTCCTGCTATCATCTCCTGCCATACCACTCTATCATTCCTGCTGCGAAGTTGCTTGCCTCAATCCTGCTGGGCCTCTTTGGGCCTGCCGTTTATTCTTCTCCCAATGGCCCAGTACAGCAATTGGTTCTTTTATTACATCACTGGCAGGCTCTTATGTCCCATTTGTTTTCCCTTGGGCGTCTCGGGCCCGTTTGCTTTCCTTGGGCTTCCTCGGCCTTTTTCTTAACTTTGCATTTCCATGGGCTTTTACTGAATTCTTTGGGCTTCTTCGGCCCAATTACATTATCCCTCATCCTTGGGGTTCATGGGCTTGCCATCAACCCCTTACTTTCTTTACTTTCTTTACTTTCATTACTTTAGGCTCGCCGTGGTCCATTCTCACTTTTCCACATCATATACTGCCCATGGTTTGCTTTTTCTCTCTTTTATGGAGCTTTGAAATGGTATTGTAATTTAGCGTGGAGTTTTTGTGTTAAAATATGATGTAAAAGGAAAAATTAACCCAAGATAGAAATGCACTCTCAGTTTACTTTAGCCTGACTTGTTGAATGTTCCAATTGTTGTGCATACTTTCCATTTTTTTTATGATCTCCTTTGTTTTGTTGTTTTCATTCTACCTGCAATTAGACATGTCTTATGATAAGTTCATTGGGACAACTGATCCCAAGTATGAAGCAATTGTGAAGGAATTTTACTCATGTGTTCTTGCCAATGGTGATGGGGTTATTGCATTATCTATAGTCAAGCATTTGATTAAAAGCAAGTTTCTTTTCTTTTTCTTTTTTTGGGTGGGTGCTAGTATTTGTGTTGAAAATCTCCTTTGATATTTGCAAGAACTTGTCGAGATTATTTATTGTGTGAAACTCCATTTTATTTTATTTTATATAGGTTCTTGCTGATTTCCATTTTCATATATGCATTGTCTTGTTTGAACAAATGTGTTTATTTATTTTCTGTGATGTGATTGTTTTGTTTGAGAGGTTTTGTATTCATGTACCACAATAGTGTAATGTCTTTAGCTCTGTGAAACTGTTGGATGAGAAAGAATTGCTTTATAACTGTTACCCTATGCACCTGAAGCCATATGTTTTGTGGAAAGAAGATAATTACTTCTTTGCACTATCAAAATATAAAAATTTATTGGAAGAAACTTTGACACAAAATCCAAAATTTTTGCAGCCTTTGTTCTGGTTAAATGAGGTGAGATAGTACGTAATTTTGTAAAAACTTAGTCTAGTGTGTCCTAAGTTGTGGTCCCTAAGCTATACTATATAAAGATTTTTCTTGGAGGGTTCTTTCAGCATGATTAGTTTCGTGCTAAGAGCCTGAACATGTTGATTATGAATGTTGGAAGCTTAATAGTTGCCATATTGTAGTAAATCTATATTAGATATTGCTATAGTTATTGGTACATGGTAGAATGCATTTGATAGTACTTACCATTCTAGATATTCTTTTTGAAGAGTAATTATGCCATGATTGCTAATATATTCCTTAAAAAGTTGTTGCGTTGAACCAACATTACTTTGAATAAGACTTTTGGGTAAAGCTTTATTGGTGACATGCTCTGTATTGATATCGTTTCTGCTACTGTATGTCAATTATACTAGGCAGGGGAATCATTTTTTTTTTTTTTTAAATTTAATCTAAAATTGTATTGTCAAACTTCATGTTCTTGTTATAGTTCATTGACTATTATCACATACTTATTTACTCTAGTTGTAATTATTTACTCTTTTTATTGGTTCTAATTTTATATTGAACTTCAGTTGATTGTACATTATCTACTTATGGACCCACAACAATACATGCCGATTTACATTAGGATCATACAAGGACAAATTGATGTTAACTCTCCTTTGTTAGGTGTATCCCAAAATAACCTAATTTCTTCACCTGAAGTTGAGATCACCACTTCTAATAAACTACTGAGACAAGGTACCAGCTTTAGTGTAGAAGAGGATAATATCCTTGTTTCAGCATGGCTCAATACTAGTATTGATGTTGTGCATGGTAATGAGCTAAAACAAGAAACATTCTGTGAAAAATTTTGACAATACTTCTGCCAATATAGTCCATCCGACACCACACGTACTGCTGGCTCCCTATCAAGTCGATGGGGAACGATTAATAGGGAGACAAGTAGATTTTGTGGGTTCATAGCTGCACTTGAAGCAACCCCTCATAGTAGCACAACAAAATAGGACAAGGTATAATTATATTGCAATAGTTTCAAAATAGATATTCCACCAATAGTTTGAAGATACTAATTATTTGCATTTTCTTTTAATTTTTTTAGATTGAAAATGCAAAGGCTATGTATAAAGAAAAAGTCAAAAAAGACTTTTCATTTGAACATTGTTGGCATGTGTTGAAGTACCAACCAAAATGGAGCATGCGTAAGGAATACTCAAGAGTAGTGCTACCTCCAACTCAAGATTCAATATCTATTGCCAATGGGGATGACGTGTCCTTAGTTGATGACACTACCAACTTCAAGAAATCAATAGGTAGGAAGGCCGAAAAGGCTAATCGAAAGAAAAAGGCCAGTGGGAAAGATGTTGTAGAATACTTGACAAAGAAAATGAAAGTTATTGAGGACTTACAAGAATAAGAAAAAGGGTCTCTGCATCAAAGCGGAAAGGGTTCGATTGGAAGAATTGAGGGATAAGGAAAGAATTCGATTGGAAGAGTTGAGGGATAGGGATAGAGTTCGATTTGAAGAGAAAAGAATTCAAATGGAGGAGGAAAGACTTAGAATTGAAAGAGAAAAGCTTCGTATCAAAAGTATGATAGAGGATAAGAGAATTATGAGCTTGGACACAAGTGGCATGTCCAGAGCACTAAAACTTTTTTATGAACAACTCCAAGAGGGAATCCTTGCAAGACAAGCATCAAGTAAATATTTTGGTAGTTGAAAGTTGAAACATGTAAATGATGTCTTGGATGGATGTATTTTGGTAGTAGTTAGATCAATCTTGTTATGTTAGAAAAATGGTTGATGTATTTTGTTGGAGCCTAGATCAACTTTGTTACATTAGAAAATGGTTGATGTATTTTGTTATTTTATACTATATATAAAAAAAGAATGTATTGGATCATTGTGTTCTTTGATATTTACTTGTTTCTTTTTAATTGAGCAGTTTATCTAGCCTTTTCTATATCTCATATATCTAGCATTGTTTATTTTTGCATATTGTTGTTCTTGGTGTTATAGGTGTTACTTCATGCTTTCATTAGTGGTTTGACTCTTTCAAAAAAGAGTAATAGCACATATTCATCTTTTACTATTAAATTTGGGGGATTATACATACATATTCACCTTTTACTTCTGCCATATTGTAGTAAATCTGTATTAAATAATAGTATTTTGTAAAGTTAATTGGACTTGTGAAGTTGATGGCAAAGACAATAAATTTAGATTTGGAATAAGAGTTTATTTCAGAGTAATTATGAAAGTGTATGACTTTGTGATGTTCATTTATATGTTGTGTATGAGGGTGTGCATGTGTCTCTTGTTACATTATATGCCTTGCTTTACAGAAAATAGGAAATTTAGCATAACCTTAGTAACTTTATATAGGAATTCATTTGAGAATTACTTACTCTATGTAGAAATAGGTGAGCTTGGACAGATAGAAGTTGCCTACAATTGCTTATACACGGGGCTTAGGGTTTGAAAACATTGTAGGTTTTTGTTTTGGGATTGTAGACAAAGGGATTTAGGTATGGGGATGATTATGGTTTGAAAAATATAGGATAAAGTTTGTTAGAGAGAGAATGTTTGTCAAAAATAAGAGATTGTATGAATCTTTTTGGCAGCAGCAAAATTAAGTTTCTTATAGTTTATTTTAATGGTTTATTTGGTGGTAAAAGCTATGGAAAACTATGGGATTTTTGTTTTATTGTAGGGTAAAATTAGAAGAAAGAAAATGTTTAAGGGGCTGTTTTGGGCTTATGAATAGTAACTCGAGAACAATGAAGTGAAGCAAGAAGAACGGGAGGTAGAAAAAGAAAAGAGGAATAAAATCACACTATGTAACTTGCTTTAAAAAAATGTTTTTTTTTTTTAGTACAATGAGACGAAACCTGCTTTAAAACATTTATTTGTGTACAATGAGACATATTCATAAAGGCTCTAGAATTTTACTTTTCATTGTAAGCAGCTCTTTCTATGGGAAAACCATGTAAGAGAGGTAAGACTATTTTAAAATTGTAGAAAAGACTCCTAAGGCTATTAAGAAGCAAAATAATCTTCAGGGATATCTATGATTTTGAACCTGCATATTATAACAACTATAACTCTTAGACAAACCTGGTGTGAAATTTATTCAAGTAGGAACAAGTTACTCTGCATTCTTTTGCCTTTGTTTCAGATCTTGTCTTTTTGGGATACCTTGCATCTTGGTTGAATTTTTTGTTTTCGCTTCTTATTCTTTGTCTTGCTATTCCCTCGTGTACTTGGGCCTATCCCATTTTATTTATAAATGAATTCCTTATTTTACTGATCAAAACTCTTAGACAAATGACCCAAGTAGGAACATGTTGTAGTTTTTCCCTAATTTGTTGCAACTTACAAATTTGTTGTGCTTTATTTCCATTGATGCATTTGGATGATACATGAAAGTCAAAATGCTCCAGTTTCTCTGTCATATGTAAATAATGCAAATTTTTTGAAACCTAACTATAGTTATTCAACACAGTCGAATTACAGCAATCAATAACTCTAGGCATCATGATGGTTATGGTTTTTGTGCAACGGTTTGAATATTGAAATGGAATTATATATATAGTTAGTTTTTATTACTTATCAAAAATATTTTTTTGCCTTCCAATTTTGTCTTGAAGGTAGTATTCATGGGTAGCTCTTTGTTTCGCAAATTGCTTCTTGATGACTCCGATGAGGATGAAATAATCAAAGAAGTTGTCATGGATTCAACATCACGAAAACGTTGTTCCTATATTAGACGTAACCATTTGGCAAGCCATAAAAGGCTTTACCTTCGCTACTTTGCCGGCTCACTAGTTTATCCAGAGAAAGTATTTCGGAGGAGATTTCAGATGAACCGTTCTCTTTTTCTCAATATTATTTCTAAGGTAGAAGTTTCTGATTCGTACTTTGTCCAAAAAAGAAATGGTGGCAAAAAGCTTGGGTTATCTTCCTTTCAAAAGATCACTGCTGCACTCAGGATGCTTGCGTATGGAGTAACGGGTGATTTTATGGATGAGTATGTGCGGATTAAAGAAACCACTATCTTATAGAGTATAAGGACCTAATTTGGACTTTTAGCCCAACGGATGTATGGACTTAAGCTCAAAACAGCCCAAAACAATAAATTTGTAGAGAATGTGTTGGGAAACTGGGCTTACGTGAACCAAATAGCAGAAGAACAGGTTTTGATACCAAAAAGAGAAAGATAACAGAAGTTTGTTAAGGAATAATGTTCTTGGACTGGTCCGAGAACGCTGATTCTTAAATATTTTATGCTTAAAGCTCTATTACAGATTTGTTTACAGTTTTTCTCCTCTCTTCTTCATGGAGGATCTTTCACGTTATATAGTCCTCCCCGGACCATCTTGATCTTACACTTGTTGACCATCTAAACCCTTACTTGAGTACCTGTTCCACTAGACACCCACTTTAGCTTTCTGTGAGTTGCAGTTGTCAAGGCAGCACTGTTCAGGGGTCTTCTCCACATAAATGCGGTCTGAAAAGTAGCTGCAGTGCATTTAATGCGGTGGTAATAGCTTTCCCTTAGATATTTTCTTTGGGGTTTCCTTCTCTCTTGTACGTTTCTAGGGTACGTTCTTGTCATTGAGGCTTCCTAGAAGGTTGTCTTGATCATTAGGATCTGTGTTTGACCTGTTCTTAGTCGGTCCGAGGAGACACTACTCCTCGGACCACCTTCCCATCCATGCTCTGTTAGTAAAGTCTAACTCAAACCATTTTGTACTGTTTGCTCGTCTTCAGATTACTTACCTCCTCGAACAGGGTCCAAAGCCCAGTATGTGATCCGGGCCCTTAACCCCACATAGAGTTTGGTAAAATTTGTTACTGCTGTGGTTGATATTTTCTCTGAGGAATATTTGAGGAAGCCAAATAATGAACACATTGCTAGATTATTACCCATGACAAAAGGCGTGGATTTCTAGGTATGTTAGGTTCAATTGATTCATGCATTGGAAATGGAAAAATTGTTCATGTGCATGGAAAGGTCAATATTGTGGTTATATTCGTGAGCCAACTATTATTTTGGAAGCAGTAGCATCATATGATCTTTGGATATGACATGCATTTTTTAGGTTACCTGGATCAAATAATGATATTAATGTGTTAGAACGGTCACCTATATTTTCTGAGCTAGTACAAGGACGTGTTCCTCCAGCTAATTACTCAATCAATGCTAATAACTACAACATGGGATATTACCTTGCTAATGGAATATATTCAAAGTGGGGCAACATTTGTGAAGATAATTCCAGTTCCACAAGGAGAAAAAAGAAAATTATTTGCAAAAACCCAAGAGGCGTATAGGAAGGATGTTGAGCGTGCATTTGGAGTACTACAGGCACGATTTGCAATTGTTCGTGGACCTACACGCTTTTTCTATCCTGAGATGCTCCAAAAAATCTTGAAAGTATGCATAATTTTCTATAACATGATTGTTGAAGATGAGCAAGATGAAAATGAAGCGGTAGACTTCGATTATGAACAAATTGATGAAGTGAATAATCCTCCTATACAAGTGTCACGTGAGCATGCAAATGGATTTATGGCATTCATCCAAAGTCATCAACGCATTAGAGAGCAAGAAATCCATTATCAACTCCAATTGGACCTTATCAATCATTTATGGCAATTACATGGCGAGTCGTAGGAACTTCAAGTGTGTGAGTTTTTATTGTATTTTCATATGAGTTATGTATGTGAACTTTCATTAAACTACATTGCTAGTTTAGTGTTGCTGAAAACTATCCGTGCAAGGAATTTGTAAAAGCTTTCTTTTGCTTTTTATTTGTACTGGGATGGGTTTGAGTTTGTTGCCAGAGCTTTGTGTTCTTTGTTTTTGGGTTAGTACTATTGTTGCTATTGTTGAAGATGTTGGTGGCAAATAGCTTTGATCTATGGCAGAATGACTCATTTTTTTGTGCTGCCGAGGAGGTTCAGGAATCTAGATATGTATGTAATTATTGGTTTTTGCCTTAATAGTGCCTCAGAATTTGCATAAATTGTTGCACTTTTTTCATTGATTGTGTTGTTGTTTTTCTGCAAGTTTGTTGGGGTTGGTGGTCTCAGGTTATATATATGTTCCATATATCTGCCCCTTTGGTTTTATTGATGTGGTATGGTCTATTTTTGGTTGGATTGGAAGTGCTTGGAAATGATATGCATTTCCATGTTGCTGGGTACAAAAAACATGGTAGTTAATGGTAGTTATTTGAAAACATAAAAAAAGAATAAAAAAAGAATATTTAAATGAAGTGGTAAAATAATAGAACCTTTGATGTTGGGTATATTGTAAAGTGAGATGTTAAAATGAATAAAGTAACTTTTTGAGATACTAAATGCTAAAATTTTTACAATCTTTGATGAGAATGCTCTTAGAAGCGTTTTTTTGTAGGCCATCATTTTAAGGCCCTATGGCTATACTTTATGTTCAATAATGGGCTCATTTTTCTTTTGGCCCTCATTTTAATAAAAAAAATTAATGTACATTAACTTGAAATTTATGAAATCTACTGTTGAGTCTCATTTAGACTTAAAGAGGACAATAATCATTAGACCTAAAATTAAAAGATTAATTAACTTTAATTGACAGACTATTGTGGTGGGCCTTTTTATGATTTTGGGGTTGGACTATCTCCTGCTATATTGAGGGCCCAAATATTTTGAATAAGAGAGTTGGGACCAGTCCAACTGTAACTCACTTTGGTCCAGCTTGTACACAAACTATGTCCCGTTTGCCAAAAACTTTGGTCACATGCCCATGGCAAGCGGAGCTGCTATGGAAGAGTTATGGCAAGCAGATATAATAATAGTAATAAAAGAAAGCACTTTTGTCATAAGACTGAATAAATAAAGGATCCCTAATTAAAATGAAGACCACAACAATAAGAAACACCTTGTAAAGAAAGATGGCGGAAGTAAATAGGGAAGACATGAGTTATCAAAAAAAGAAAAGATCAAGGCTTGTGTTGCAGGACCAAGACCAATGAGGGAACCATTTTTTTCTCAATGTGAATAATCTCTCAGGAAGATCCTGCCGTAGAAATTAATCACTTTGAGGGAAACGGGCCTGAATGGCTTGTATCCAAAAGAATGCTTTGCCTCTGGCAGAGAGTATTCCTTTAGAGGGAAAGAAGGGATTAATCTATTGGTGCATGCCTGCATTCTACACTCTTCGTCTTCTCTTACTGATTCTCTCTTTTCTCACTGCTTTTGTTATTTCTAATTCTTTCTCCTCTCTTTTCTTTTCTCAGTGCTTTCCCATCTAGTAAGGTTGTGATTTTCTCTTCCTAGTTACAATTACCATTCTCTTCATCCTCCCTTACTGCGCACGGCAAGGGTCCTTTATATACTGTCTGCCGTGACTGGCTTTTACCATTTTAGCCTTTAACTACCTTTGTCTGGTCTGGGTGTCCTTGCCGACCACCACTAGTTTGTCAGCTGTCCAGCCATCACCACTTACCTGTGCTGACTACGCCACTCCCCATTACCAAACAAAGAAGATTATTTTGTTTACTTGCTCATCGTGGCATTCTTATCCGCCACGGTGTGGGTATTCTCTCTTACTATCCCTCATGGCATGCACCTAGTAGTTCCAACTCATCCTTACTTTTTTTAGATGGTATGTCATCCCAGTAGGACATTTCCCCCAAAAGAACCTGAGCAGGAACCCCAAAATAGATTTTCCCTTCTCCCTACCGCCAGACCATACCCTCTCTTATCTCAGACCCATGACCCACCACTTCTTGTATTGGCTGGGTATAGGCTGGTGATGTCTAGGCCTTGCACATGCTCCACTTTTATGTATGTCCAAAACTTGTCTGCTGCTTCTGCGTTTGCCGTGGTCTGGAAGCTCGTCTGCACATTCTACCATCCATCCTTAACTTCTTATGACGTGAGCTATTTTCTGATTTCTCATTCTTTATGGCCTACTCCCTTTAAGGGCTGGGCTTTGCTTAATTGTGGGTTTTTCTTCCTTCAGCCTACTCTTTTACTCCTTCTGTAATTTTGCTACCATTTCCTGCTATACCACTCTGCCATTCCACTGTGATGTTATTTGCCCCAAGTTTAATGGTTTTTTTATGCACTCACTAACTCTTCTCTGCCCATATTGTTGGGCTTCTTCCTTCTACTGGGCTTCCCAAAATGAGTATCAACAACTATATACCATGTTTTCTTCTAACCAAAAACAAAATCTAAACTTATATGAAAAAATATAGAATGTTGATTTATTTATATTGATTGATGGTGTAAGGTAAGCAGTGTTTTAAATTTCTTAATATTTTCAATATACATATACTAACAAGATGAAAAATATTATTTACGATCACAACAAGTGACAAGCTTATGTTTTCATTTTAGGCTAAAATGCAAAACCTCTTAGAGTTTGAGTTAGTTGCAAAAACACCCCTTTTAATTTCCAATTCTTCCCTATAACTCGCTATAAGGGTTTCCATATCCACCAAATTGACCCATGTGACTAACTTTTGTTAACTCTTATGGACGAAAAAAACCATGTGCTTATCACTTTACGACATTAAAAAGACTTACTAACTAATTCGCGCTACTAGTCACATGATGTTCATGTGATTTTTTTTTTTTTTTTAATGATCATTCACGTGATTTTTCTTTCCATAAAAGATAACAAAAGTCTAGAGGTCAGTTTAGTGGAAATTGAAACCTCATGGAGTTATAAGGAAGAATTGAAATCCTACGAAGGGTATTTAACCTTAGATAGTGTTGTTGCATTTAGGCATTCGTTTTATTTATATTAGACTATTAGTATTGGAATTGTAACATTTTGACGTCGAAGCTAGTGTGGTTCACTTAGAAGGTCGTGGGCTGAATGGACCACCAACCCATAAAAGGCTGGACTTAGGAAGACATTAGAGCTATTATTTTGGGGGTGGCCTTGACCCACTGGCTTGTCCAGCCCAACCCAATAGGAAAAATAGACAAATGGTAGGAAAATAGTCCCCTTGGACCAGGGTGGACATAGTATTTTAGGGATTATATTTTGAGGAAATTATGTTTTTTAGGTTTGAAAAAAAAAAAAAAAAAATGAGAAGTTTGATAACCTGGTCCGATTACTTTATTTTATCAAAATTTATTTATTTTTTGAACGAATTATATATATAATTCTCCTTGATCTTGTGGTTCTACGAGATTGGCTTAAGGAGATTTTAGACAAATGCCTTCTAAAAGTTTTGAAAAGTTATTTAAATTTCTTATATTATTTGAGTCTTTTTTTTTTTTTTTACAAATTTAATCTCTTTATTTTATATTTTCATAAATGATTGAAAAAACATGCCATTATCATTATTTTATCTCTATTAAACTTTTGTTTGCCCTCAAAATCCTGAAACTCTCTCTTTCTCAATTCTTTTTAGAAGTTTTGAATTTTATTTTTCTATTTTTTAGATAGGTAAATAGTGTGAGAGGGGGAAGTAAGGCTTGGACCGCATACCATGATATTTGAATTTATTACATCCATTTTTTTAATAGAAAAAACATAGTTGTTCTTTTAACTTTTCTTGCTTTGGCCAAGACATTAATAAAGTCCTCTTCTTTTGATTCTCAAGAAAAAAAAAAAAAAAAAAAAAAAGTCTTGTTCTTTCTTTGGGTGGGTGTAGGTTGAAAAGATCTTATTAATTAGGCCTTATTATTAGAAATTTGAGTTTCGAACTTTGCTTACATTAAAAGTTAATTGAATTTTTCTTATCCAAATAAATTAAACAAATTAACGTCTTAACATGATGATAAAAAACAATCATTATAGAATCAACCTCATACACTGATCTCTAATAACCCCCACAAACCACAATTTACTATTTTAAAACATTGACAATATCAAACCACGAGGCAAGAAAAGTTTAGTAACAGAACAGAATGGAAAAAAAAGGTAACAGAAATTTTCAAGATTCAAGAATATTAGTAATAATTAAAAGTCAATTGAATTTTTCTTATCCGGATAAATTAAACAAATTGGCATCTTAACATAATAATAAAAAATTATTATTATAGAATTAACCTCATACACTGATCTCTAATAGCCCCACAAACCACAATTTACCGTTTCAAGACATTGAAAATATCAAACCACGAGGCAAGAAAAGTTTAGTCATAGACAAAAACGAAAAGAAACATAACAGGAATTTTCAAGATTCAAGAATGTTAGTAATAATTATGCAGCCCAAGCAATTGACATATAAAAGTATTAAAAGTTTGAAAATTCTTACCAGGTCTTAAAACCCAAACCCAATACACTTTCTTAAAGTTAAACTAAACATCAATTCACTCAAAATTCAAGGCGGTAAACCACACTTCACCAACCAGATCGTAGGTAAAGAATTAAAACGGTTAGGAATATAATATTAATAAAGGACAGTGTTAAGAATCAAGTTAAAGAAAATTTTTATGGGAAAAGAAAAAAATAATTAATATTTTAACAGTTTTTTTCATTTCCCATAAAAGTGATGTCAAAACTTTCCTAAAATAGATTGTTAATAAATATCCTAAAGACCCTCACTAGCATAACTCTTTTTAGTTTAATTTATCACTTAAGTTATATTTTCAACTTTTTATATCTCTCCGATAACTCTTTCTTAAAGAGCACTTTACTGTCTTTGTCAATATTTTCTTCAATTAAAATATATTTTAGTGAAAAAGTAAGAAGATGAGCCATAAAATTTTGATTTGGTTCTCTAACTTTGAAACAAGTGCAAAATTTTCATTGAGGTGACTGTTGATTGATTTGGTTTGGTTTCCTCTCTCCCTCACTCACAACACATGCACAATATGTCTCTGTGTCTGAGCCCACACTCTATATATCTCAGCTCAGCTAACAAACCACTTTCAACTCCTTTTTTTTTTTTTTTTTTTGGTTAGAAACCACTTTCAACTCCAACAATATATTTATAGCTCCCCCAGTTTGCAAAACTGAGAAACTCTCTGAGATAGAGTTTCCACGTGTAGTTCAAAGGTGGCGAGTGGTGACACGCGCGAGTGTGGGACATCGAAGCCGCCCCAGGTGTGGGAACCACCTTAAAGGTTTTGTTTTTTTGTTTGATGAGGGGAATGGTGACCACACGATAATGTTAGAAAAGTCCAAATGAGTTGCGAAGCTCGAGGATAGACAGGACTTGGGACACGTTTCGACGGTCCAGGATAGCACGAATCTTGAAAATGATATAATTTCGTCAATTACGCAACTTATGACATCACTTCGACAGCGAGACACACTCTCTCACACACACACAGTCTGTTTGTGCGTCGAATCTCAGTTAGGAGGTGTAGTACAACTTGTTTGACTTTTGTTCTGAGCTTCTTTGAATTTTTTTTTTTAGTGGGAAGCCCCTTTGTTTTCCTTTTATTTTCTAATCTCCCACAACTCTTTGATATTAATATTTGTTGCTGTAGTTTGTGTTTTGTGTTTTGTATTTTGGGAAATGTTAACGGATGATGCTCTAGGAGCATTTACTTTTAGGGGAAAATAAAATAAGTAATTAATATTTTGACAATATTTTTTATTTTTTATAAAAATAATGACAAAATTTTTTTAAAATGGTTTGTTAATAATTGACCAGGGATGTATACGATTTAAAGAGGACCTATCAAAAGTCAGTAAAGCCAAAGATTTCCTCAGATGCTGACTATCTTGTGAATCCTTCCATGATAAAGAAATTAGTTGAGACTAAAGAGGAGTATAACATCGTTACTAACGATAAACCTGGTGAAAGTTCATTAGAAGATTTCCTGAAGCAATTATACTGGCTTGATACTATACTACTGTCACTCCAATGATTGAAAAGGTTTTAGGTTTACTTCGTCCTGAGCTTGACTCTCTATACTAATGGATACATTAAAGGCATTAGTTTAAAAAATATTTAGAAATTTTTTATGGAAAAAAAATGACTGATTTTTTTATGGCTTTTTATATTTCTCATAAAATTGGTATTAAAACTTTTTTTAAATTGTTTATTAACAAATATTTAAGGGCATCCGTTAATCGGACCCTTGTTTTTATATAGTATACTCAGCGATTATTTTTGCTAGTAAGGTTTTTATGATAAATGATAATATTCAAACCCTAGAAGGACTTGATTTGGAATGGTTTGAGATTCTATACTGCTAAAAATCCATTTATAATAGAGTGATTAAGGCCATCATTCTAACGTAATCCTAATCTTTTTTCGGAGCTTAAAACCATTTTTGAATAAAATATATAATACCGAGTGTAAACAAAATTATAATTTTAAAATTTATAACAGGAAATATCATTAGTAAAAGAAAATATATATACATATCAAAATTTTAACTTTGAATTTTTTGTATATTTTTATTTTCTCTTTATTTTTTTTATTTTATTTTTCTCTTTATTAGTTACACGCGAACATATAGATAAATTTGTTAAAAAAAAATTGAACTTCCAATCATTTGATGAAAACTACTAAAATGATACTAAAGTTATGGAGCCAAATGTAATTTACCCTATGACACTTTAAAATGATATTAAAGTCATGTCTCATATTTTCTGACTCAGAATCAAAGTGATGTTTTAATATATGTTCTAATATGGCATTGGAGTCAGGCTTTTGGCTTCCATTAATCCATATATTTAATCACTAGAGATTAGGTTATTTCTTTAATCACTAATGCTAGTCACTCTACTATCTCATCCTAGTGTGTGTGTATATATATATATCCTATCATGGACAATGTCACGGTTCTATCCCCATTGATGACATCTATTTTGCATGCTCAACCTAATTTATTCCTTACTTTGGACAAACTTCTATACAATCTCATACGCATCTTTCTCAAAAACAATATTTTTGACAAGACAATCCTAGTGATTTCAACTACATTTAATGGACATATGCAACCTTCTTCTATGGAAAGTTCTCAAATTTTCCTTTGACCAAGTGTCCTCTTTCATCTTAGTTGAGTATTATGGGTCAAGTTAATCCGCAGTCTCCTCCACGGTTTTAAAAACCGGTATATCAATGAATCATTTTTGGTCTTGGTTCTCAAATTTTTCTGATTTTTGACCAGTTTTAATTTAGAGGTTTTATCAGATCGAAATGGTGCCTAGTTTTCATTGAACTGGCCAGTCCAACCTGGTTTTTAAAACCATGATCTCATTTATTGACTTTTTATTTTTGGTCATGCATCTTTATCAGCTTCAAGCTACAGAAGTCAAACTAAGTGCACTAAAGCTCAACATTCAAGCCTCAATCATCATGCACGTGGCTTTTGCTTCATTCTATCATATGCAGTACTCCATTTAATTTAGTCCAAATTGGTTCATTCCACATCCAATTTGGCTACACTTTCCTTCAATATCTTATACAATTTCAAAACTAAAGTTGTTTTTGAGTTTCCTCCTCAAGTTGGAGAGGGTGTTAAAGATATCAATGTCTAATCCTACTTAAGGCCCATGCTTTTTGTATAACTACCGCAAATGTTTATTGTAATCCTAACCTACTTGGAGTGCAAACAAATTAATCTTATCCTACTTGAAATGAAAGTAAAATAATGTAATCCCACTTGTAGTACAAATAATGCAATCCTAAGTTAGTCTATGAATTAGCCTACTATAAATATTCTTCAATAAATTCATTGTAATACACATGGTTTAATATTAAAGTTGTAGCCATTAAATATTTTTTGGTGTGGATGTAAGCCTTTAAGACCAAACCATGTTCGTTTCTTATGTTTTGCTCTTTCTTTTTCTTTCTCTCGATGACTTCTTTAATCATTTTCATATTTTCTCATACGCTCTATCATGATATCAAACTTATGGTTTAAACCTATTGTGAACACAAATTTATAATAGTTCTAGCTGATAAGTGTTGTCTCACACATATACACACAAGTAGTGCTATTATGTATTTTACCTTTCTCCTCTTTTTTTTTAACGAGATTCTAACTTTGCAAGTGTATATTCTACGAGTATCAGAAAAGATGTACAAACTAATTCGAACTAGTTAATAGTTATAACTTATTAGAAAGATACTCTAAAAAAAACAAAAACCTATTACATAGATAGATTGAAAAACAGGGATATAAGTGCAAAAGGAAAGTTGCCAAATTGCCCGACGTTGCTTGACATGCTATTAATACTTTTTAGTTATTAACTTATTATAATATAAAACGGAAAACGATTACAGCCTGCAAAATTTTCTAGCTTGGTTGCCAACCGTTGAGAAATGAAAACAACATTAGTATGCATCTTTGTGCCCAAGAGTCAATGCAAACGACACTCGTCTCTTTGTTCTTTCTTAACAACTTTATAAATATGAAGTCCATATCTATAATATAATCTTGATGGAGATATGAATTGGGGGGCCCTAATCCCTATATGTTTTTTAATGTGAAGATTCCACGAGCAAGATAAAATGCATAAAATAAAAACGATTCATTTCAAAGAAAGCTCGATTAAGTTTATTAAAAAAAATCATTGCTTCTTTTGTTAAACGTCAAACAAATAATTTTTCCAATCTTCTATAGATTATCTTCTACGATATACCCTTTGCAAAGAGATTCATTTATAGGTTTTTCTTATTCATGCTTATAATTTATCTACCTATTTGCATGCGTATATATAATTTATTTCTTTACATACATCTCCAACAGTCTATATGTTTGGAACTATTGGAGAAAAGCATTGACAAAGAGATGCGAATACAATAATAGTGAGGAAAAAAAAAGAAAAAAGACATTAAATATTGAGGAATAGACAGTCTTATTATATTAATCATGGAAAAGAAGCCAACTATAATTGTTCATCTCAGTTCACTTCTATCACAATAACTAGCTGCCCTCTTGAACTTAAATGATTGGCTTCATGCACTGGACTAAGCAATATTCAGTATTTTAATGGCTGAGCTTTACGGCAATTTGCAATGAAGCATCTATGAATAGTTAAAGCATGCGTGCCAGAAGTATTTTACAGTAAATCTCCATATGTAAGAAATTAAGATATCTGAAACAACATAATAATTAACAATAATAGTAAATACCTATATATATAGCCATAGAACAAAATGAATTAATACTACTAAATTCAAGTACGTAATGTAGTTTATACTGCCACAATTGTCCAATGCAAGAGGTCTTTAAGATTGTACGGATTTCACTAGAGAATTGAAGAGTAAAAAAAATATGGTAATCAGTTCTCATTGCATCTGAAGCTATAAATCAATCCCCTAGAATGTTCTTGTCACTATAAAGTGACATCTTTCAATAAGTGACACAGTACACAAATACTTGAATTGCACTTAAAGTACATATATGATATATATTATTTGAGATCAATTTAGAAGATAAAAATTCAATCATTTAAATACGAAAGATTGAACGCATGAGAATACAACATATTTCATCATTTTGTACACGTGAATTTCAATGATTTTGGTTCTTAGACTCATAATTCAATTCGTAACAGTTTTAAAACTGTATATAAAACATTTATGCAGCTAAACTTTAAAGTTTAACCTGAAAACAATATCAAACTATTTAGTTTATAAATTAGCACAAAATTTTATTATTTATATACAAATTTTTATGGATAAGTAAATTATTATATATGGAATTTAAGATTTTATCATCATTTTTGAGGTAATGGTAATGGTAATGTTCTTTCTTTTCTTTTTCAGTTCATTAAAACTCTTACCTCTGCATAATTTTTTTTTTTTTTTTTATCATGGTTTTTCTTTTATAGGTTTTGACCTCCCGAACATTTATAAAATATAAAATATTTTCTTTCTATTTTGTAATAAAGCTTGACACATAAAGGAGACACTATTATTATGTACCAGTGCCAAATTTTTTGACACAAAATTTTGACCTTATATCCAGTACTGAGAAATCAATAGTATAATAGGCTGACAGGCCTAAAAAGAAGTATATCAATATTCATACCTTTTTCTGATGATATGAAAGACGATAATCAGTTTACATACCTTCATGTACATATATTGTTTACTTTGCAGAAGACATATAGTGATTAAAGATTTTGATATATTTTTTGTCAAAATGATATACTTGAAAATCTTACATAAAAGGGGTAAAATGGAAAAGACAAAATTGCAATCATAGGGGCCAAAATATATACAAGTCAAAATGGTAAAAGTAAAAAAGCATATTGTAGGATGGCGAAGTGAAGAGTAAGAGTAGAGCTTATGGATAAAAGTTACTACTTATTAGTTATTACCTTTATATATATGGATAATTTTGTGAACGCAATTAAATATTTATCGATTTTTCCTGAGTCTAAATCTTCTGTCCCATACTCTATGCTCCACTTTATACTCCACCAATCAAAATTTGCCACATGTATACTATATTTAATTCATATCTAATTTTAATCATTTTTTACTTCAACTTCCTAAAATAAATAAAACTTCCAATAACCCAAACCATCCCACCGGTCCTCCACCACATCCCACCAGCCACACCACCGGTCCTCCACCACCACCATCAGCTTTCGCCGGCGCCACCAGGAGTAGATCACTAACATCACCAATGGCCAATAGCCACCATCATGTGTCATCCCCTACCAAAATAATTTTTTTTTTTTTTTTTTTTTAAAACAAGCCCAACACATCTCCCACCAATCCCCAGTGTCGCCGGCAGCAACATCAACTGCATCGCCACCATGATTGGGTACTAGCCATGGATTTGAAGAAGAAAGGGCATTCATGGGTACCCATTAACAAGACGTCATAAAACCAATTCCAATCATGGATTTAAAGACAAGGAGGCGGTGGTTGATGGCCGTTGATGATGTCGGCGATCTCTTCCCTGTGGCATCGTCAATGGTTGGTGGGGGTGGCTAGTGGGGGGGTGACCGTGTGTTGGTTTTTTTTTTTTTTTTTTTTTTTTTTTTCTCTTCTGGTAGCTGACCAGTGGTGGTGGGTGGCTAGCCGATGGTGGCTGTTGGCTGTTGATGATATCAGTGATCTACTCTTAGTGGCACCGGCGAAAGCTGATGGTGGTGGTGGAGGACCGGTGGTGTGGCTTGTGGGATGGGTGGAAGACTGGTGAGATGGTTTGAGTTATTGGAAGTTTTATTTATTTTAGGAAATTGAAGTAAAAAATGCTTAAAATTAGATATGAATTAAATACAATATACATGTGGCAAATTTTGATGGGTGGAGCATAAAGAATGAGACAAAAGATTTGGACTCATTTTTCCTAGCACAAATAGTAAGATAATATTTAATTCCAGAATGTTGATGTAAGGTTGAATTTAATCAACCATTTTGTTGGCTTTATTCCGTGCCAAATTTGCTTGTAATTCAGCAATTAGTAACCCTGTATTTAGGTGGGTTTGTTGTAAGGGTAGTGAGTGAGATAGAGTGTTGAATGCTTAAGAGTGTGCAAGAATACAGAGTCTCGCGGCTAGATCTCGCGGGTGACTCACGGCTGCAAGTCGCCAGATGCAGCACACGTGCCAAGCATGCCAGAAGTTGAACAGTCATGCTAGCTGGAGCATTACAGGACAAAATAGGACAACTGGCCATTCGGTTATCTCGCGACTGGATCTCGCGACTCAGTCAAGTAGCGAGGCCAAGCCGCGAGCCAGCCCTGTTTTGAAAAACCTGACGTTTTACATTTCTCTCTCACCCTAGTATATATACTCCTTATACCGACAAAAGAAAGAGAGCTTCCAGAGAGAATTTTGAGAGAGAAACCCTAGAGTAAAACAAGATTGATTCATCTACAATCTTTACATAAGAGTCTCTTCAAATTCCTCAACTCTCTTCCTCTCCATTGTCAAACCCTTGAGAGGCATTTTACCAAAACCTTGTTCTCACCATATTCATTACTGTGAGAGGGCTGTTTGGTGTTCTGGGAAGCAGTTAGGAAGGAACCAATCTACATTGGTTGATGCTATGGTCAAGTAGCGGAATCCGGAAAGTTAGAAAAGAAAAAGGTTCGGCGCAATCTCGTTGGAGCAAGAAGCTTGGAGGGCTTAGGTGCACTGGGTAGATTAGGCTTAGAGGGTCTATTGCTATCCATGTATCCCAACTACATTTTCTAGTGAATTGTTTATCATTTGGAGGGCGGCGGAGAGGTTTTACGCCGAGAGCTTCAATTTTCTCTTCGATAACACATCGCGTGTTGTCCTTGTGTTTGCATCTTCCTTTCCTTTTATCTTTGCCTTTTATTATCTGCTGTGGGTTGTGATTTTAATTTGGCTTAGATAGTTTTTCCAATTCTGTTTTATAGTTTTTGTTCATTTTCCGCACACTAGTTGTTTGATATAAAGCTTGAATTGGTTAATTTGTAAATTGGGGGTCTAAACATTCAAGGGTGTTTTTACACTATTTGAACTTTCAGTTGAAATATCAAACAAATCAATTATCGAGGTGGCAAGTTGATATTGAATCATTGATAATTTAAAAAGTAAGATTAATAATAGGTTCAAAAAAAAATCTGTAAAAACTCGTCAACTCTACTATTATAAATATGTTGTGAAATTTATTGTGTCTGTAATATTGTTTTTGAATATATCTGAGAGTTCATATCTCCATATTCTGAAAAGGAGAAATAGTAAAATACTAGCTAGCTACCTACAAGGCATGCATTTGGAAAGTTACTTATCAAATTTGGTTAGTTGGAAAGAGAGATTCTTGCAACACCTGGACATGTCCTATAATCTAAAAAAGTATTTTTCTGATATAAAATTTAAAATGAAATAAAAAATGATTTAGTGTAGTCTAGAACTGAAGAATATAAGAGAGTTTAAGGTCAGTACTGCAAAGAAGGTAAATTATTTACTAAATGTGTAGAGTGGAATATATGTATACATTTAAAGAGTAATAGTAAGGAGAAGACTATTCTAAAATGGTTATGATCCATGAACCATTGCCATGGACCATATAGCACGTCCTACACTGGATAAGACTGCTGGGACCCCTGTTCTTCTTTATAGGGTTTACAATTTAATAAGGTACGGTACAGAATCAAAGTTAGGTGATTATATTTATATGTAATTATGTTGTTGAATATTTATATATAAAAACACTTATAGTAGTAGCATATATAGAGAATTTTCCTCGTAAGATAACAATTTTCAGTGATTAATTATCTTCATCAGCTTCATGATTATTGATGTTACGTTATGGTAAACCAAAATGTCAACCAAGTGAACCGACTGTTAAGAAAGAAACAAAAAAAATGGAAATGATTAATAGCTTTGGTGGCACACATAAATGATATATGTAATACGTATATGCCTGAAAATCTTACTCATCTAAAGGTCACAACCTATATACTTGCTCCCCAAGGAAATTAATTTATAACGACTTCTTTTACGTGCGCATGTAGAGAGAGATCGATATCTAGTAAATGCTTTTCACTTGAATAATAAAAAAATATGTTCATTTGAGGCTATTATTGAGTGATTCAAATATCATTAATTTACAACAAGTATGAACGATTCAATTATGGAAAATATTAAAAATTATCAACGAACGTGTTGCCTTCAACAACTTGTTATTTCTTTGTAAATAATGTCATCGTTGTGAATAAATTTAGCTATTTAAGAAAAATTATTATTTCACATAGATTCGTACACATCACTCACAAATATGAACATTATAGTCACTTTGTGAGTAATGTGTACGGAATATGAAAGTTGAGATATGAGATAATCATGGTCATTTTAGTAAAAGTGCTAGAGGTTTAGCAAAGCAAAGGACCATTATCGTCCACATGGATTGCTAGTTATGCATTCATTGAAAGTGCATATATATTTTATGATCTGTATTATAGGCATGATGTGTATAAATCCTCTAATTCCCTTCAATTGTTAGATACATGAGTGACATGTGGTATTTTAAAAATTCAATAATTTTAAAAATTGTATGTAAATCACACAAGATAAAATATATGTAATGTATCATAAATCTAATTAAAAACCAGAGAGAATCAAAGGATTTAAATCTATGTAACTCTCACTCGGTACATAAATAAAGAGTTTTGTGGCAAATGCAATGAGTAAATAGTTACCTAAAAAACCAATAGTTATCTACAAGGTAGGGGATAAAAGGAAGTACAAAAGAGTAGCATATTTATCCCAAGTGGCGTAACCCCATTAAATACTTGACTACACAAATACTTCTTGTCGTAAAAAAGAGAAGCAAATTAGGTGGGTGAATATGTTTTCCGAGAACTTTGCATGTAAAAAGGTAGTTTAGGTCACAATTATGATTGCATTGTAAAGTATGTGTCAAAGGTCAACGAGAAAGGTTTTATTCTAAACAATCATTTGATAGTGAGAGACATATTAATGAGCAACAACGCATGTGTTTTAGGCAGATGAAGAGAATAAGAATATCATGCTTCACGCAATCCTTAGTGATAATATTATCTTACTCTATTCCATGAACATCATCTTAAGCCGCCCTTAACATATATATACTTATATAACCAACGTGTGGTTCAATTTCATACTAGCCTTTCATTGGTTTTTGGGAAAAGAAAACCAATATCTTTAATACAAATTATACAATCCCAAAAATATATATATAGGGCTATTACATAGGCTCCTACATCAGTACCAATATCATCCATTCATCCCTAGATATATATATACTATAAAAATTAAGAGATACCCGATTGTATTGAGGGTAGTCCTTCTTAATATTATAATGACCCATTAATTATCCAGAAAAATTAGATAAAGAAAAATAATAACATATTAATCAGACCAGGTTCGGCGTTTGTTCTATGAAACTCATTTGTCTGTCTTTTTATCTCACGTCACAGCCTTGGGCCTTGACTATATACCCTACCATACAAGCCACTAGTTTAAGCATAAATGTAACACATAGTCACAAACTGAGGGACATATCTAAATTAAGAAACTAATAGTATACAAAGGTGACCAAATTTAAAAACATAGCTTGCTTGTTTTTTCATGGGAATTAAAAATTACTGGACTGTTCATACTGTAGTTGTTCGTTGTTGGTATGCAAACTATAGGTAGTGTATCACGTTGGCAATGACACAATCAAAGCTCATTAATGATGTTAAAAATTGGGACCCCATCAAGTTGATTATATTGTAGTAGAGCAATCATATGTTTGACTTATTAAAATGAATAATGATTTAATGTTAGACGTAGAACCCTCTTACTCATCAATGTCGTTAGAATAGTAGCATTTTTATTTTAATTGGTAACTATCATTTCATGGGTTTATACATTTGTTTTTTCTTCTAATTATTATATAAAACTTTGTCACTTCATGTCTATCATAATAACTATTCTCAAGCATGAAATTAGGTTATTCATTGATAAAAACATGTTTGTGGCATGAAATTGGTGTTTATAAACATAGATTTAGATTCAGTATATGGTACAATGGCCTAGTCATCTAGAACTAGCTCATAGGGGGCGCAGTCAAACTGAGTGGTAGTTGAAGGAGGAGATGTATGAGCTCTGGTATCTAATCTACCCTAGTCTGAGTAGTAGTATTATTATATTGCAAGCAATCTGAAAGAAGAACTCACAAGCAAGAGTGATTGAAGTTTTTGCTTTTGCCTCTATAATCTATTTTATGCCATACATACAAGTCTTCTTTGTTTAATATTTGATCGATGTACTATTTCCAATGACCAACATGGTAATATTTTATTTTATTTTATTTTATTTTTAAGCTTCCACGAAATTTCAACATATTGACTTATATGAGCTGAATGGATGTTACTTTAAAAAATTGTGATTAATCAAAAAGCCCTTTTGGGCCTTATAGGTTTTCAGAATTAAGCCATCCCATAAGACAAATTAAGTTTTGTCTCTTTCTGTAGGGGCATTTTCATTTTCAATTGTTAAAGTTTTGGGTTTTCTTAAGGACATGTTTGTAATTTGGGTTCCTCGGGTTACCAGTCGGCAAAATTGCCACAATAGGTAGATAGGGTTGTGGCAATGTTTCACAATTATTGAAGATTTTAAAATTGAAGATATATATATATATATATATATATATATATATATATATATATATATATATATATAAAACTCCATTAAGGAGCGGCGCCACCTTTAGTCCCGGAGGTTCAAATGAACTTCCTAAGATGACCAATATTTTTATACTTTTGACCAAATATGTGACTAGAGTGACTAAGTTTGAACGTATTTTAAATTTGTTATTTCTTGAGTGGGGATTGGGGGCATGGGTCAATCAATAGTGGGTAACAAATGTTAATACTAAAAGAAAATCAAACAATTAGATAGATGGTGATTCTTTAAAAAAAAAAAAAAAAGGTAGACCAGGGGTGTGGGATAGGAGATTGATTGGGTGAAGATAAAAGCAAATGTTAACATAACAAAAATTTCTTAATACAATTACAAAGACCAATTGTTATCAAAGTGAAGTTGAATTGTTAAATAAAATAATTGTAAGATTATAGACATGAACTAATAAATAAAAACATTCTAAGCTTTAATAATTAAAATTCACTTAACGATTCTCAAAAAAAAAAAAAAAAAAAAAATTCACTTAACAACAATACTTAACATGTTTATTGTATTTAGAAACAATAGATGATTTCCAATATTTAATCTTAGAAGTAATAATTAGTATGTTCATTGTATTAAGAAACAATATACCTAAAAAACTTATAGTTTATCTTTTATTCTCTTACTATATTATGTACAAATTTGAATAAGAAAACCACGTAGACCGCAAGATATATCTCCTACCTAAGATACATCTTCTTATTGACCCCTCTAGAAAAAAAATTTAGAGCTGCCACTGACTCCATTAAATATATTAACTGAAATATCTATTCTCCTCTAAAAAAATGCTTTCAAAATTAAATTATTAATTGAATCATATAATCATTAGTTTAACATCCTTTCATGTGTGGGTCTAGAGTGAGATTTCTAACTTTTTATACGAGTAATTAGAATGGAGATAAGATTCAAACTCAAGATTACCTACTTCCTTCTCAAAAAAAAAAAAAAAAAAAAAAAAAGATTACCTACTTTGATACCATAAAAAAAATATTATTTGTTCCAAAAGATTAAGTTATTAAAAAATGTTAGAATTCTATTATTTTTAAACATCTTAACCTTTAAGAGAATTGGTAAAGTATCATAGTATCAGAGTAAGTGATCATGTCACTTATAAGTTGAGTACACACATGAGAGGGAGTTTTAGAATTATAACCTTTTAGAGAATTGATAATTTATTAGAAAATTATAAATTTAATAATTTAACCAATATTCTAAAATTTCTGTGAACTTTTAGAGGTTGCAGCCTGTAGTCATTAGTTTATAAGTAGAAATAAAAATAAAAATCCATCTTTAATTAAATTAATTATTTAATCCCCCTTTTAAGTAAATTTTGAAATCTAATACATGAATATAAGTTGATTTTAATGATGTTATCCTAAAATTATACTAAATGGCACATTCATAGACTAGGGAATAGCCTCTTGCATTAAGGGGTACAGCTTGTTGAAATTAGGATTGGCGGTTCAATCATAGAATGCAAATTGATGGGAGGCTGGTAGGAATATTCACCCATAAACAAGGGACATTTCTTTTTTTAGATAGCACTTTACACCCTTAAGAAGTCAAGTTATAGCCTTGCTCTTCTATTCCATATATTTATCTTTTTATAGGTAAGTTATTATATATATATAGGAACATGAGAAACCTATACTTTTTATTTTATGGCCTACAAAATCCAGTAGGGTCTGTCTCTCAACTTGGTTCTTTAGGCCTCTATTCATATGCGTCATTTAGAAAAACAAAGGCCGCCAGTAAGGAAATGCTATAATGTAGCAGGACCATCCCTAGAAATTTGTTTGCCCATTTTTACAAGTTGTGACAATGGCTATGATGTGTCAACAATTCCTAAAGGGGGTGGCATTGATTAGTCAGTCCCAAGCACCTGATCAGATAAATTTAAGGGCAAAGAATCCGATTGATGGACCCATGTATGTATATGATCATTCTTATCACTTACCATGTGTATCTCATGCACAGTAGAGTATCAAACTCGTTTGAGTAATGATTCCTGGACCTTTAATGAAGGTGTTTCTGCTCATTCCATGCCAACTGAACAATTCTATCAAGTTTTGTGGATATAAATATGTGAGAGGGTATATCAAATAAATTTGAAACTGTAATACGAATTGCTGGCCTGACACCAGATTAAAGAATCAATTAATGATAATGCTTTTGCGTACTCACACAAACATATATAAAACATCTTTTTGGGAAGAAAATGAATTTTTTTTTTTACTTTCATTTTCATTTTGGGTAAATTACACCAACCTTCCTTGGAGCATCAGCATTGAAGAATGCCACTCTATCCTATTTTACCATCCCAAAAAGCTATTTTATCAATTATACCATACCATTTTACAATATACCCTACATCCAAAAACTCTATTATTTTACTTTTTCATTAAAATATTATTTTTTAATCTTTCTTTATTATTTCTTTCGCATCATCACTTTTTTTTCAGCCAAGGATTTGATTCCAACGGAAAAGGGGTGGAATAAAATATATATATATATTTTTTTACCATAGTGCTACAGTACAATTCTAAACTTAGAATTATACTGTAGCACTATTGCAAAATTTTTTGCAATAGTGAGGTATACCATTTTTTGATGCAAAGGTTTTTGAGCTATGAAATGCCAAAAAGGCCTTAGATATAGCATTAGCATTCTTCAATGTTAATGCTCTTAAAGTTTCACGATATAACACTCTCCTCATAAGTTTTAAGAAATGATTTGTAAAAGTGCAACAAATAAGTGTCCTTTTAGACTATGACCTTTCTAATAGAATATTCTATTTTTAAAAAATGATTCTTATCTATGAAGAACATGACACTCCCCCTTATTATTTGTGAATATTCTATTAAGAATCTTTTGTTCAACTTTTGGCTCTTTCAATCACAACTAAGGAAAATCAAATGAATATATTGCAAATTTTGATTGATGAAGTATAAAGTGAAACACAAAAATTTGGACTGAAGATTTGTATTCTCGTTTATACAATGTTTGAGACTTTAGAATGTTTCGATTCATTAATATATTTAGCCTCGCTATTTAGGCAAATCGGTTTATATGAATGTTCAAGGAATCAAATTAAGGAAGTCTTAAGGAATTCCAATCATAATAAATTTTCTTAAGGTAAGTAAGTAATTTCTATATAGATTGTGTTTGGACATAGCTTTTTTTTTTTTTGAGAGAGAGTTTCAACTTATGGTGTCTGTTCTTAATGATAGCTCTTTATCATCAGACCAAGACATCAATTGGTTTTTAGTGTAGGCAGGGATTGAATCTCAGATCTCTTATTCAACCATCAGAAACTTTATCAGTTAAGCTAACAAGAACTATTTCTTTATTTTCTAAAAGTTAGTTTAATTTTTTTTTTTTTTAATACATGTAATAGAATTTCATCCTATGATGCCCCTTTCATGACGATTACTCTTTATTATCATACCAAACATTAATTGATTTTGTGTGTAGGGGGAATTCATACCTCAAATTTATTATTCAGCAACAAGTATAATTATACCTTAAAAAAATTAGCCTTTAAAGTTGTACTTAACCAATTAAGCTAAGAAATTTAAATTAAAAAAAAAAAAAAAAAAAAAACAACAACAACAACAACAACAAAACAAAACCTTGTTGCCAAAAGATATCATAATAGGCAGTAACCGATTAAGATAAAAAATTTAAAAACAAAACCTTATTGCCAAAGGATAACATAATAGGCAAAATAATACAAAGAAGTGAGACATACCTCAATATATATACAATTTCATTCATAGTCATTAAAAAAAATGTCCCATTTTTAGGGAAGAAAAAAAGTTATTATTATTAATTTGTTGTGTCAAATCAAATAGGAGAGATATCATGACATAGTCCCATTTTTTTTTTACAGAATAATAAATAAATATAAGATTGTACTTGTTTACTTAATTAAACATTATTAATTATCAAATTGCGCAGCCACTAATTATAATCTAGCTTCCCTTAAGTCTGCGGTTTGGAAAAAGTCACATTATGATGCCTGTAGCTATCAATTCAATTACCTGTTGTGTTTCAACATAACGATACTTTGGATGCTGTGGCTGTGAGAGAAGGAAGAAACTGAGTAAGGTTGATATGGGGTGGGAAATCTTTAAGATGGAAACTTCTATTACCTTTAGCCAATTAGCATATATAAGTTAGAAACTGATTCAACCTTGTCCATCATTTTGACTTATGTATCAGTGAATTAATAAATATTTTTTTCCTATCCAAACCTCAAAATAAAGTCCCTTATTAATTACAAGGCAAAGGCATCATCCAAACCAAAGTTCATTTAGTAAGACCCTTGGTTCTTTAAAGAGGCTAGAGTATATCCAAGAGATCATAAGACTCCTTCACACAGAGAGACAGACACCCACAGAGAGTGAGAGTGAGAGTGAGAGAGAGAAAGAGAAAGAGAAAGAGAGTGATGGGGAGGGCTCCTTGTTGTGACAAGGCAAATGTCAAGAAAGGGCCATGGTCACCAGAAGAAGATTCAAAGCTTAAGGAGTACATAGAAAAATATGGAACTGGTGGGAATTGGATAGCACTTCCACAAAAAGCTGGTAAGATTTAACCTAAAGCAAAGATTAACCCATTTCATAGCTATGTTCAAATATTTGTCTCTCTTTCATGTTTTGAAGTTTTCCTTGTTTCTTGGTTGTTTGGCTTTTGTGGTGGATCAGGACTGAAGAGATGTGGGAAAAGTTGCAGATTGAGATGGCTTAACTATCTTAGGCCCAACATTAAACATGGCGAGTTCTCAGACGAGGAAGACAGAATAATCTGCACCTTATTTGCAAGCATTGGAAGCAGGTACTCTAATTTGTAATTTCCACTCAGTACTTTTCACCAAAATTTGCATTTTTTTAAACAAATATTTGGAAAAATTTCCCAAATTGTCATATGGGAGTCATTGTTATCCTTTTTTTCCTTAATTACCAACTACTGTCATGGAAGAATATTGAAGAACTTTATCCAAAAGGAGTAACAAAAGTAAATGAGAAAAAAGAGAAATATTTTAGGTTGTCTCTTTTATTAGGGGAAAAAAATAACTTGCATTTATCAAGAATCTCCTATTTTTGGATAATTCTTCTGCATGCAGGCCAAGTTTAGATCTAAAATCAACACCCACTTGTAGCTATTAAGTGAAAGCTCAGAGCTTTCTTCTCATTGAACTAATTAATATGTTTAACAATTTCAGGTGGTCAATCATAGCTGCTCAATTGCCAGGCAGGACTGACAATGATATCAAGAATTACTGGAACACCAAGCTTAAGAAGAAGCTTATGGGAATGCTTCCTCCATCTCAGAGAAAACCTCCTCCATTCCCATCTTCTCACCAAGGCCCACCATTTCAATCTCAACCACTATCATACAAAGAATGCAGCTTATCTTATTATAGCCCAACAACAACTAAGTCTTTCTCAGGCCTTGAATCTATGTCAGTCCCATTGAATTTTTCAAACACCACCACTTCTTTGGCCACCAATAATCCTTCATCTCTTTTCCAAACCCAAGAGAGCTGGTTGAGTTCCATGCAGTATTATCCTGTGAAAGAGAACCTCCTCATGTTTGGAAGTGAAGGAAGTACTTGCAGTTCATCTGATGGGAGCTGTACTCAGATCAGCTATAGCAGAGAGGTCAAACAAGAAGAAATGGGTTTTCAAAGCTACATCTCAAATGGGTTAGAAGAAAACCAAAAGTTCATGCTTAATTATGGCAGCAACAGTATTGGAGGGCAAAACGTCACAAATGGATATTTTGGAGAAATCCCATTAGACTACGGGATTGAAGATGTTAAGCAACTGATTAGTAGTAGTAGTACTAATTGCTCTAACAGTCTGCTCAATAATATTGATGAAAACAAGACACAAGAGAAGGTCACGTACTTCTACTACTGAAAAAAAAACTGATGTCTGATTCTGACTGTAAGTAAAATCAGAAAGATTTGATGGGGTAAGGGCATGGTGGTAGTGGTGGGGTTGAGAGAGAGAGATTCAGAAAAGAAAAGAAAGCTTATGGGGGTTTGTGTTTTGATGAAATCAAACATTTCTTCTTTTGACAGTACATGGTAAAGCTTCTTTTTATTTTGTGCATTTCTTTTTGGGAGGATATGATGATGATGTTATGTTTGTTGTACGGCTATCTCTCTCTGCTTTTGCTCTCTCTCTCTCTCTCTCTCTCTCTCTGAAACCCCCAATCAGCAATAAATGTTATGAAAACTAGAAAAAAGAAGATGTTTTCCTCATTCAAGACCAAGAATCTAATGTCAAAATAAACCAAGCCAGAAGTACTGTTCCCTTTGGCTTCAAAAAAAAAAAAAGTACTGTTCCCTTTAGTTTCTCTTTTTCCAAGACTTTCAAAATTTTTTTGGCTTTGAGCATTGCCTAGTGAAAAGTCAGTTTATACATCAACTATATCACTGTTTTGTTTCATGCAATAAAGGGTAATTTAGACCCTTTGGATATAGGTTGCACAGCTTTCAAGGAATATCTAAACCCCAGAATCTTTTTCTATGAACTAGGCCAGACCAAGGTGGGAAACTTGTTTACTCGAACTCAAAAAAAAAAAAAAAAAAAAAACACTGGAATTTTGGAGTTTTGCTTCAGGCCCAAGCTTTAAAATTTGACTTATAGTTAGTGATGATCTAATCTTAGTCTTAAAGTCCCCTCACATTATGACTTGAATATATACTATAGTTTAAAGGTTCTATATTTCTTTCTTTTTTGGCTAAATGATTACTATAGTTTAAAGTTATCAAAAGCCACCAACTCTCTCATTATGTTAAACTGTATAGACTTGTTCGGTGAATCAGTAATATTCTAAGTTCTGGCAATATATTCTATAGCCAAAAAAAAACTATAATCTTATTATGAAATGTCGCTTAGATGGTCGATAGGCAAGAAGCAAACAAAGTCATAGCCAACAAGAATGCTATTGGCTTGGACATGGGAGGACTGTTATTTGAATTGAAAAACATTTGCCTTTTCTATACTAGCTGAAAGATCATTAGATCTCAAGTGGGTACTGACTGTTGATCTGCATTGAAAGGCAATATAATTACATTAAAGATTGATCACAATTATTACAAAACAAGCTTGCTCCTGTTAGTAAAAGCTCTTCCTCAAAAGGTCTTGATTTTCTAAACTAATTATGAATAATTTGTATGTGGTAAATGATAAATGGTCATACTAACGGGTTCTCTTAGGACAATCGTTAATAAACTATTTTAAAAAAAAATTGATACCATTTTCATAAAAAATATAAAAAACAGTTAAAATAATTAATTGCTTTTTTTATTTTTTAATAAAAAGTTTTTGAAAATATTTTCTAAATCAATATCGTTAAGGTATTTGTTAACTTTTCCTAATAATACAAGCCTCCAATATGAATTTATTAAGTGGAAGTCCTAAATTAAAGAGATTTTTTAATTTAAGTGTAATTGTTCAAATATTCACTTGCTAGTAATACAGTTAGTCAAGTATAACCAAATTTTTTCATTCATTAATAATAATAAGATTAAGTGGCTAATATAATATTGTTAGGTTCATAGTGAACTTATTTTTCAATTAACAGGACATTCCAATGTATTACATTAAGCTCTAACAAAGAGATCTCAAAACGTTAATACTCAACCCTCACAAACCCAATATCCCAACAAACTTGTAGTTTTAAGTAACTTTATACAATTAAAAATTAATACAGCTATTAGCCAACACTTTCTCTTAAATTCTTGATCACGATAAGTTGCTTGGCTAATTAATTTGGAGGTATAGTTCAGTATTAATATTAGAGTTTTTCTTGCCCCTTTGTTAGGCACATAGAAAAATATGCAAGGCAAAATGGTTGGTTGTGTAGCATGTATGCGTGTCCGCAGTGTCCCTTTTTTTTCATATTAGGACCGTGACACAATAATTTTAAATAAAAAATAGGAAAAAAATTTTGTGGATTGGTTACCTTATGCGGGATAGTAATCCTAAAATAACACACCTTACCACAGACTTTTTTATAGACTATAATTGGCTGCTTACTGCTTCTACATAAACTAACTATTTTTTTCTCCACCACTTACAACCTGCTATATTAGAATTGTGATAAAAAAAAAAAAAAAAAAAAAAGTGTCTATCATCTCTCTCTCTCTTTGCATTGCACCGATGCCAAACCCATCAACTACTTCTTGCCATTGATCTACTTTCTCTCTATCATATTGGAAACCCATCAACCCCATGGAAACTTGTCGCTCATGCATCTCAAAACTTTGTCTTCAATAAGTCAATCTTGATTGGTTTTAATATTTTTTTTTTGTTATTATTATTTTTTATAGGATTTTTTGTTATTATTATTGAAATGTGAGTATGTGATGGCTGATGGGTTTTAATGATTATGGTCTGGTTAGTATGTAATGCATTTTTTACTGTTATAAAGTATAAATTATTGTTAAGATTTTTTTTATAGAAGAGTTAAAGATTTTTTTTAAAGAAGAGTCTGGTTTTAGTTAATAGTTTAAAAATAAGTTATTGTACTTTAAACATTGTTTTATGGGTGTTATTGTACTTCTCTGTTTTTTATTATTATTTTAAAAAAATTTGACGGTTATTAATTGTTGAAGGCCTAGCGAGTTATACCTAAAAGTTAATATTAATTAATTGATTATCATGTCATGTTCTTTTTTCTTTTTTTGGTTATATAAATATATTATTATTATTATTATGTTGTTATATTTGTATAGTGTGTGTCGTGTCCTTGTCCATATACAATGAATGATTCACGTTGAATGTAATTTATATGCTCAAATTGATTTTGTTTTCGTTAAAAATTAAGGACCCTCATAGCCTAATTGTTGGCTATACAATCCTCTCCTGTTTAGCTATTGATTTTTTTTCTTAACACTGAAAAATTGGGATGCAGAAATTTATGCAATGAGACGTTTATTAATAGAATAAAAGTTGATTGAACCAATTTATTATGACAAAGTGACAAGGAATCCCCATCGGGGGAAGCAGTAGTCTTAACTCGGGCTCCAAAATTAAATGATGCACAAAATCTTTGTCAGAGGCCACTGTTTCTGGGCCTCCAGCCTTGTGTCTACTGTCTAGTAAAGCCTAGATTAAAAATTATAAAAAAAATTTGCAACCAATGAAGTTCTAATAATTAACAACTAAAAGTGTAAAAATCAGTAATCCTCTCACCTAATTTTCCATGCAAAATCTACCTCTATATTTTTTTGAATTTAAGACTAAGACAAGTCTCTGTTGCCAGCTAAATTGAAATTTTGTTTTGAGTTTCATTACTATTTTTTTAAGCAGTGAGGGAAAGCTTTTCTAGGAATGTCTTTTCCTGTGAAGCGTAAAGGTCAAGAGGTGTGGAACCTACTGACAGTCTGACACCAAATATTTTAAACTAATCTTTTGGAGAGTCTTTTAGAGTGACATAAATCTATCATATCAAAGACAGATGATCTGTTGTCAACATAGAGGGATTAACATATTAGAGAGGCATGGAAGTTTGTTTAGAGGAGAGGCATATTGTGTTTGCTGCTTTTATATATGGGAGTATCATTGTATTACTAATCAGAGCTTTTATCCATAACCACATTTCAGACCTTCCCAGATCACAACCGTCCAATATGTAGACTTTGATTGACCCTTGTCTGTGACTGACCTCAACTAGCTGGTTCTTTTTTGAACAGGCGGCTTTTTTTTTTTTTTTTTTTTGAGGGATGAACAGGCGGCTTGCTAAAAGTCCAATATTACACATCATGCATGAGATGTTGATGATAATATTTAATGGGTATCACATCAATTACATAATAAATTATTTTTTTGAATATTTTTTTTGAATTTCAAAAGTTGATGTCTTTTTATTATTAATAATAATATTATTTGATAGTAGGAAAGAAGGAAATTTCAACTCTAAATATATTCGTTAAAAACTGTAAGAGGTGCTAACTAATTAAGTTATAAAGCTCTTTGTTAAAAGTTGATTTGTCAATTTGTAAGATTTACATATTATGATTTGATTATTATAATCCTTAGTCCAACAATTCAAAATTGAATCTTGTAACAACCAAAGAAAAAACACTAATCACATATGTACTATACTATATTTAATGGGTATCATATCGATTACATAATAAATTATTTTTTTGAATTTTAAAAGTTGATGTCTTATTATTATTATTATTATTTGATAGTAGGGAAGGAGGAAATTTTAACTCTAAATATTTTCGTTGAAAACTCTAAGAGGTGCTAACTAATTAAGCTATAAGGCTCTTAGCTAAAAGTTGATTTGTCAATCTATAAGATTTACATATTATGATTTGACTACTATAATCCTTAGTCCAACAATTCAAAATTGAATCTTGTAACAACCAAAGAAAAAATACTAACCACATATGCGTGATACTATATTTAATGGGTATCATATCAATTACATAATAAATTTTTTTTTTTTTTTGAATTTTAAAAGTTGATGTCTTATTATTATTAATAATAATATTATTTGATAGTAGGGAAGGAGGAAATTAAATATTTTCGTTGAAAACTCTAAGAGGTGCTAACCAATTAAGCTATAAGGCTCTTAGCTAAAAGTTGATTTGTCAATTTGTAAGATTTACATATTATGATTTGACTACTATAATCCTTAGTCCAACAACTCAAAATTGAATCTTGTAGCAGCCAAAGAAAAAATACTAACCACATATGCGCTATACTATACCCCACTAAAACTAGTCTAGTCACAATTGGGGTTTCCTATAATTGTTTGTGACCCAAATCAACCCATGAATGCCTAATGTGAGACTTAGAACACATTGCACAACACACGCTAATAAATATCAAATCAATTTAAGGCATCACAAACAACTCCCCCACCCCCCCCCCCCCACACTTAAATCCCTGATGTTCTTGTCAAAGCCTATTTTGTGGGGTAGTGTCTATGAACTCAAATGAGATTACTAGGTTTGTTTTGATACTATTTGTAATGACATAAGGAAAAATGCTAATTACATCTGCGTTATACCCCCCAAAAAGAATAGTCTAATCATAATTGAGTCTCCTTATAGTTATTTATAACGTCCATATAAACCAAATATATGCCTAATGTGTACTAAAAACACACCAAAACAATAGACATTCAATCAATATCTAGTCAATTTGGGACATCACAAATCCAATTCAAAAGGTCCAATCATTTTCATAATTAAGATTACTAGATTAATGTCTCGTCTATAATCTCATTGTATTTAATCTCAACCTAATAAACATATAAAATAACTCAGTATTAATGACATTTTTTGTGGTGCTCTATATTTGTATTTTGAACCCTACTTCTCTCACTATCTACTTATCAAAACTTAATAAATAGATTTAAAAATAAAAAAAATAAAAAAAAATAAAAACTCACAAGAAATCTCTTGAATCATTTTGAGACATATAATGGTGAATAGCTTATGATGTCGTGCCATTAAATTTGTGCAATATGGTTATTATTATTATTATTATAAATAAAAGGGCAAAACTTAATTACAGTACTTAGGTGATATTTTTTATATTCTCCTCTTAAAATTCAGTCATGTGACAGTACTTAACTAAAAATATATTTCCATTCATGAGAAAAGAAAGGCACATGACTAAATTTTAAGAAGAGAACTTAAAGAAAATCACTTAAGTACTGTACCTAAGTTTTGTCATATATATAAATTCTATGGAATTTGAAACCTATAACATCAATTACATGATAATTAATCTTTACCATCAAATCAATATACCAATTTGTGGTGTGCCTTTGTGTGTTAAAACCCATTTCCCTTTCCCTTGTATGTGTATGTTTTTCAAAAAAAAGAAAAAGAAAAGAAATATATATATATATATATATATATATATATATATATATATATAAACACACACTAATTGGTTTATTTTCCTTATTTAACGATAAAAAAAACCTTATCAATTAAATTAACTGAATCCCACTAAGACTATTACACTCTTCATTCTACAATATAGTGATATCAAAATTAAATGAGATATGATACATTATAAGTAATAGCACACTGTTCATCCTGAATTTGCACATTAGCACGCTGCTATAGTCAAGAGCCAGTATTGGTATTTGAGATATTGGCTCTTGACTAGTCAAGAGCCAATATCTCAAATACCACGTAGTTGGGTTAGCTATCTAAACTTCCAAAGCATATGATCTTCTGTATATGTACCTCTATTATTTTTTTGATAAAATTTTCGCATTATTGTTTAATGTTATACAAGCTATTAGCAAATTGTAACCCTTTTACTAAGAGTCCAATATAACCAAAAATAAAATAAAATAAAAGGTTATCATGTGTCTTAATGAAACCTACTATCAAATTTGACATAAACACTACTTTATTAAACAAAGTCGAAACTGAAGTAACATGGAATATACTTATTGTTGAATTTATCTAAATTTGCAATTATTTGTGGTGGTGGTGGGAAGTTAATTTCATTTGAACTGCTCTATTTTATCAAATTTTCTACACCATCTACTTCCAGCTGGAAACAATCTTTTTTTTAAGGTCATAATTTTAAGATATAAAAAATGCTCTCATAATTTTATTAATCTTTTTCAAATTTATCATTGGGGTAATTGAGCCTTGCAGTTGATCCATCAACATCCCTTCTAAATTATGGGACCAAAAGAATCCAATTCTTATTCAACATAAGTAGCCAAGAGAAGTTGAGATAGAACAAAGAAACAAACAGTACTTTCCAAATTTCCAACTAGCATTAAATTCCCTCAAAACAGTCCTCAGTGGCAGAGAAAAGACAAACACTTATTAAATGGAAACAAGTACTTCCAGAAAATCTCATTTCTGAAGCAGACCATGAAAATATATACGACAAACAGATGAGATCATAAGGCATGTGAAGCGTTCCACTCTTTCCTGCATTAGAACAAAATAACCTATAAAATTTGCTTTACCTCAGAATCAGATAAATGTAATGTACAAGTAAAATAAAGTATCCACAGCTGCAAGTGAAACAAAACCCTGAAATGAAGGAAAGATAAGATAAAGTAATAGAAAATTAGACAGCCAAATAATAGAAATAATCTAAACCAATCAAGTTCAACATCAGTAGACTCATGCACATGCTGGAGATCCTAAAAACATCTGCCACAAAAGGAACTCAAAAACAATGCAGGTAGTACAGCTGGATGGGATCAAACCTTATGTGTGAGATGTTTCTTATCATAATTAGGTAAGGCCTATGAAGCATTGTCCTCAAGTCTGTGAATGCGGGGATTCCCCAGTCGTGTTTCTTTCTTTATTAGTAAGTAACACATGAACCTGATGGGTTTTGAAACCCAAATCAAGCCATCAACCTTGTACTTAAAGAAGAAAGAGATACCATTTAAACTAGAGCTTATTAGCCCAAGTAATATTTTAATTATCTACTATCTAAGCAAATATGACTACAAACATAAATACAGCACCATGCAAGACTCCAATTCCTCTATTGAGTGAAAGTGCATCTAGATGTTAGTTCATCAATTGTTGCCCTTGGACACAGCATTGCAATGCAAACCAAAATATGCATTTAAAAAAATGCATGTCACAAATATTCACACACCAATATTATTTTTACACACACGACACCTACGTAAACATCAATCAAGGTTTTCAGCACAAGTGCGTGTCTAGAACACATGGCCACAACAGAAATGTATAATTGCCCAATTTTAATATCTTTATATATGACTTCTATACCACATAGAATTGTCCAATTTTAATATCTTTATATATAACTTCTACACCACGTAGAATGTCTGACAATAATGGTACTCGTACTTTGATATTTAATATAGGGACGTACTAAGAAAGCACATACTAAGATCGCGACATTATGACAGTTCTACCAAAGTAATAATTTGCTTCAGCAGTCCTTGACATAAAACATTTGTGTCATTAGTAATGTCCAATAAATAACCATATCTTACCCATGTTATGTCATGTTCAACATAGGCAGTTCACACATTTCCATATACAAAGATAAACAAGAATGCTCAAAAACATTAACTAGGGAGATTTATTATTAGTTCTTTTATATGCAGTACTGCATCGTTCTTAACAACATACTGGGTGAAAAGAAAGCACATGCTAATTGATTCCAAATTCAAACATATGTATTTGTTATTGTATGAATTACACATATTTCTCAGGTTGTTTAAGACTCATCATCTTGATTACATGATTTAGGCATGTTTACTGATTGACCTACATGCATTAAACAACAAAAGTAATGACATACATACTCATCTTTGAAATTTGAAGCACTTCTATATTAGTTTCACAAAAAAACCTTTTAAATTTTATATTAAAAAATGGAATTAACTTGACCTTCAACACAATACAACCTGCACATATTGCAGCTCGATGTTGTTTTTTGTTCATAAACAGATTTCACCTATCCTGATGGAAACCAACCTGAGGCAAATAGTCCAAATCTTGTATTTCATATAAAGATCTTTTCTTTTAAGTTTAAAGTAGTGAGTTTCTACCACTAGTCACATTTGCAGTACCAAAGGACTAGTCAAGTTATAGTTGGGACTATTGGGAATCACTTACATAGACTAGTTCAATCTAATAAACACCCAATGTAAGACTCAACACACGCCCGCATAACACACACATACATATCTGAAAGTTCAAATAGTATAAAAACACCCTTGAACGTTTAGACCCCCAATTAACAAATTAACCAATTCAAGCTTTATGTCAAACAAATAGTATGCGGAAAATGAACATAAGCTATAATGTAGAATTGGACAAAACTATCTAAACCAAATTAAAATCACAACCACAGCAGAAAATAAAAGGCAAAGATAAAGGGAAGGAAGATGCAAACACAAAGACAACACGCGATGTGTTATCGAAGAGGAAACCGAAGCCCTCGGCGTAAAACCTCTCCGCCGCCCTCCAAGCGGTAAATAATCCACTAGAAAATGTAGTTGGGATACATGGACAGCAATAGACCCTCCAAGCCTAATCTACCCAGTGCACCTAAGCCCTCCAAGCTTCTTGCTCCAACGAGGTTGCGCCGAACCTTTTTCTTTTCTACCTTCCCGGATTCCGCTACTAGACCATAGCATCAACCAATGAAGATTGGTTCCTTCCTAACTGCTTCCCAGAACACCAAACAACCCTCTCACAGTAATGGATATGGTGAGAACAAGGTTTTGGTAAAAGACCTCTCAAGGATTTGGCAATGGAGAGGAAGAGAGTTGAGGAATTTGAAGAGACACTAATGTAAAGATTGTAGATGGTTCAATTTTGTTTTGCTCTAGGGTTTCTCTCTCAAAATTCTCTCTGGAAGCTCTCTATTATTTGTGGGTATAAGGGGTATTTATACTGAGGTGAGAGGGGAATGTGAAACGTCAGGTTTTTCAAAACAGGGCTGGCTCGCGGCTTGGCCTCGCGACTTGACTGAGTCGCGAGATCCAGTCGCGAGATAACCGTATGGCCAGTTGTCCTGTTTTGTCCTGTAGTGCTCCAGCTAGCATGACTGTTCACCTTCCGGCATGCTTGGCACGTGTGCTGCATCTGGCGGCTTGCAGCCGCGAGTCACCCGCGAGATCCAGCCGCGAGTCTCTGTTTTCTTGCACACTCTTGAGCAATCTTCACTCTATCTCACTCACTACCCTTACAACAAGCCCACCTAAATACAGGGTTACTAAATGCTGAAATACAAGCAAATTTGGCACGGAATAAAGCCAATTAGATGGTTGAATAAATTCAACCTTACAATATCCAATCCAATCCACATAATCCAGTGGATATCACAATCCACTTAAATTTTTGACATCCTTGTTAGGTCCCACATTTTGTTGTAGTGTCCTTGAGCCACATTGCCGTTACCCCACTTGGCTATGATACCATTTTTCATGACTTAAGGAAAACACCAGCTACCATATATACCCCAAAAATGACAGATCAAGTTCCAATCGAGGCTTATCTTAATCACCTATATAGCCCAGTTTGACCTAGTAAACATTCGGTGTGGAACTCAGCATATGCCCACATAACACACACTCATACAATCCAATTCACATGATTCGAGGTACCATAATCTCCCCACTTAAATTCCTAACATGCTAGTCAGATCCCATGTTGTGCTGCAATACCCTCAAGCCACATGACATTACTAAATTAGCTTTGATACCATTTGTCACAACTCAAAGAAGTGCTAATCACATTTATGCTATACCCTATAAGTATCTAGTAAGCATCTAAGGTAGACTCAACACAAGTTGCACAACACATCTTAGCCTATCAAATCCAATCCACATAATCCAGGGTATCAAATTTAGACCCTAACTTAATTGGCTTTTATATGCATCAGGACTATTCATTCAAGTATTATTATTCTCCAACTTTGTTGCTTGCAATTTCCCTTTGCAATAAGTATAGGGATACAAATTTTTAACTGCTGACATGGCTTGTTTCGACTAGTGTATTATAAAAGTGGTGTCAAGGACTCAAGGACAAGTCTTTGTGAAAGTGACGTTGCTCTAATTACAACTCGCTACCTTAGCAAGTTGTAAAAAAGGTTGTGTGATTGTGTCATTAACATTGCTCTCCCCTTTGTGCCATCCTCCAAAATTTGCTTCACAAATATGATGGCATGTGTGCATCCACCACAATCATCATCTTGAGGGAGAGAGAGGAGGGTGGAGTGAAAAACTTAATTAGTTTGCAAATGCAAGCAAGGAATCAGAGAGATTGGACATACAATTTGCTCAGCGTGCCGTGCTGGTGCGGACACGAGGTACAAGCCCCCAATTACACGCATGTATAGAAGGAAGAGCAAAAAGAAGACGGCCCAACCTGTGGCCTTATGGATGGAGCCTATTAGTTATTGGGCTTGAGATTAAGCAAGCCCGAGCACGACATGTTAGGATTTCTAAGTCTGCTAAGGCATTTGCACGACATATTCATGATTTGTATAATGAGATTCACAAAAAAATTCAGGCAAGTAATTCTCAATATAAAATTCATGCTGACACTCATCGGCGTCATGCAGAGTTTCAGGTAGGAGATTATGTCATGATTCGGATTCGACTTGAACGGTTTCCCTCTGGGACCGTTAAGAAATTGCAGGCTCGTAGTGCCAGACCATTCAAGGTATTGAAACGAATGGGCCCAAATGCATATGTCATTGACCTTCCTCATGATTATGGTATTAGCTCCTCCTTTAATATTGAGGATCTAGTTGCTTATAAAAGCACCACAGCTATTCCTAATACCCCTTTTGATGAATCTTTGCCTAATCCTATTGATGCCCCTATTCCCACCCCTTTACCCTTAAATCTGCCCTATGCACATAAAGAATCTATTGATGCTATTTTAGATGAGCAGATTGTTTCTACCAGGGATGGAGGATTTCACCGTTTCCTAGTTCGGTGGCGAGGGCGACCAGATTCTGATTGCACATGGATTACTCGAGATGAGCTACAGCGACTAGATCCTGACTTGCTGGAGTACTATCAGAGCTCTTCAGATTTCCACTCGACGGGGTTGAGTTCTTCTCACCCAGGGTGAGTTGGTGCGGACACGAGGTACAAGCCCCCAATTACACGCACGTATAGGAGGAAAAGCAAAAAGAAGACGGCCCAACCTGTGGCCTCATGGATGGAGCCTATTAGTTATTGGGCTTAAGATTAAGCAAGCCCGAGTATTTAATAATTAGGGTTTCTTTATGCATTTTTATTGTTAGCAATTTAAGCACTTTTTCTGATTATTGTAAGACAGCTTTTGAGAATTATTAAAAAAACGTGTGTTTTCTTTCACTGGTGTCGACTTCAGTTTTGCTTGGTACTGACTCCAAGCAGCCCTTAAGTGTTGACTTCTAGGGTTTATCTTTTTGTTCTATTGTTAGTGTGGTTGTCCTACATCACGTGCTATGCCATTTTTTTGATTCAATGAATAAAATTTGTCACCAAGAAAAAAGAAAAAAGAAAAAAGAAAAAAAAAAAAAGAGTATCACCTTTGACAGAAATTTGTCAAGGGCTTCCCCCCCACCCCCTCGGTTTTTTTTTTTTTTCTTTTCTGTAGTTCTGTTTAGAAGCATGTTGAACTATTATTCATAAAGACCATGTAACTAAATAAAACCCAATCCACATTCCAGGGACTTAAGTTGGCTCAATTTACCAACAGGTGCAAAGTCAAAATGAAATCCAGGAAAGATAATAATAACATTTGACAGATCTAACCAAAGAAACTCACAGAGCAATTAACAAAGTCTATGATGACTTCCACGAATGAAAAGAAAAAAAAGATCATAAAATTTGCACCATATTTTGAACATCAAGCAATCAAAACCAATTATCATGCCATTCTTGCACCAACATAGAACTAATTAGGCGGTGGACCAATCTTTCCATTTGATCCAAGTGCTGATATTTAATCCTCAAGTATAGTAGTTCTCCACATGATTTTTGTTATAGTTTGAAGATATAAAGTTCCTATATGTTATCCGCTGAAAGTTGCCATATGGATATGCAATACATGTTATTTGTTGACTATAAAACTCAACCCTAAATATTTTGGACTACTAGTGTATTATGGTAAATGCAACAGGAGATCCAAGTTTAATCAAATGTGCTTAGAAGAAAATCCTGAAATAATACCTGAAGTCAGGGTTCCACTAAACAACAGCAATGTTTCCAATAGTTTTAAGGTCAAAGATCTCAATCCAATAGCCATCAGGATCCTTAATAAATGCTATCCCTTTCATTTTTCCTGCACCCAGTTCCAACAGAACATATTTATGCATAATCAAAGTGAGAAGTTTGAGGGAAAAAATGAATCTCTTCATCCCTTTTTATAAAATTAATACTGCCCACAATAGAATCAGACAATATTTATGCATAATGAATAATAAATTTAAACAAAACTTTGCTACCTATGATTGAATATCGGTAAGCTCATATAGGCTAACATCTCCAGTAACATCTTTCTTTCACCCAAGGAACTAGAAGACTTTTACCCTATCAAAGGCTTTCAATATCCTGAGAAATGGTTGGAAACAGGGATATGTGGATCTTGTGGACTTTGGTAATGGAGGTACTCCCTTTAAAGATGCTATTTAGGAATGAGAAATCCAAGCTATATTCTTACATAGAGGAAAGGCTACACCAGTTTTATAAAGTAAACAATGGCTCTTCTAAAGCTACACTCAAGTCAAAGCTATCCGGCTGTGAACAAGGGTCCTCAAGGAGGCATCATGCCATGCTTAATATATTTTCTCACCAGCAATCCCCACCCATAATTTGAACTTGAGATGATAATGTATATAAATAAGTCAACATACCATGCTTAATAACTTTAGTATATGATAGAGGTGTCTTACCATCATCCGGTTTCTTTACAAACTCCACTCCTAGACGTTCAAATCTTTCACATGCCTTGGATGTGTCATCAACAGTGATGCCAATATGTCCTAAAAAAAAAAAAAAAGAACTTAAATTTGAATATCATCCACTATTGTTCCCCCAAAACTGGATAGATCTATATAAAAGAATATCATATTCTTCTAGAGTGTGCATGTGCATGCATACACACACAAGTTGAACACCTTCAATGCACAAAAATTATTTGCATACACCCACGCTAACTGAATGCACCAAATAAATAAAAATTATTTGCAGCCACAGAAAAAATAATTATAAATGTTGTTCAAAAATACTCAAAACTATTTGCATATGCAACAGTAAGAGACTGATATGAGGACTTGTGGGCAAGAAAGATAATGATGACCCCCATATCCATGAACAGGCCCATCATATATATGTTTTTCCGTTTCTCTATGGCACCCATTAGTTCGGCAGATTAAATCAATGGGCTTAATTGACCTGACAACCCCACATATGCAACAGATAAAGGGAAAGATGAATTTGGCAAAGATGGACTATAAGTTAACCTCCACAGGTAGGATGGGAAAAACACATTTATCACAATCAAATGTAATCAAATTGAACTTTGAGTTACATACCAAAGCCACGAGGTTCTGAATTCCCATTGTGGTATCCTTTGAATTCAGGATCACTTTCAGTACCCCAATTGCTGTAAGAATTATTTGCAAGTTAAGACACTATCAAGGGATATTGGGTGCATAAAAGATGACATTGCACATAGTATTCTTACTGTGTTAGCTCAATTGTAGCCTTTTGACTGAAGGTCCAAACTGTTCTATCAACTGAGTTACTAGGAGCCAATGACGGATCCTACAGCAGAAAAAATATATACATAAACTTCCAAATTGTTTAGTAAAGTGAGGAAATTATCTGAAAGTGACCTCAAGTTTTTGACACTAAACAGACTAAATGGGAAAATACAAAAATATTTCTGAAAAAAAAAGGAGATAGAGAATTCAAATGACATGATAATCAGATCACTAACACAATTCGTAGTGAAAAAAAAATTAGGTTTCAAACATGATAAGCTGCGTCGATGTTCCAGCAGCCATTAATGCATTAAGCAGAAAAATAACCTTTGCAAATGCAATGTCATGAAATTTACCTCATAGCCCATAAAGTATAAGCTAAACTTCATTTCTGGAAAGTCCAATCTCTTAAGTAGCCTGAAATTTCCAAATGTCATTATCAATTTCCAGTTTTGGACAACATATGGTTACACAAATTTCTAGATCCACTCCAACATGCCAGAGATGAAATTTCCAGATGACTGAATTGGTAAATTGGTTTAAAAACTAAAGGTAATTATGTAGCTCAATAAAAGGCATCTTATGAAATATGATATGAACATTTATGTTGGCATTATCATGAATCTAAACTCAAAGAAACTGCTAAGTATCTTAGAAACTGAGTCACCATAAATCAGCACCACCCATTAGACACTGTTCATTAGGAGTGAAAAGAAAAAAATCAACCCCCCAACCCACAGACGTCAACAATGCTAGAAACACACTTTTCACAGCTTGCTAAGGTGAAAATCAACTTACTCTTACATGGGCCTACTACTGGCAAGTGGCACCAATCACAACATGCCATGCCAGCATTTGTGAAAAAAAATTTAAGAAGATTTTGTATCACTAGATTTATTGCTGTATAATTCAATACTAGTCCCAAAAAAATATTGCAATGAAAGAACACAAGAAATGGAAGGACGCAATTGAATAGTCACTTTGGTTGATAGTTTGATACAAGCCCTCTAAAATATGCCTTGGCTGTTACTAGCCATTAGAGATTGAAAAGTCTCTTTTCCCACATTTTCCTGCCGAATTATGTAGAATTTGCACATTCTGTACCTGTCTTGCTCAAGCAACCATTGAGCAAGCCCTCGCTCAAGCTCACTTGACCTGCCTGCATTTACCCTATCCTCACTCAAGTGGGCTCACTGAAGTATCATTTTAAAACCCTGGTTTATCGTTCTGGAAATTCCGTTTCCCAAACAACACTATGCTTGCATTTTGGCTTCACTCAAGTGGGCCTTGAGCTAGTTTGAGCAAGCCACCAAAACTCAGTTTTCTATTTTATTTCTCTTAATTCTTTTTATTCCAAAGTAAGATTACCCATATATTATAACCTACATTTGTAGTTGTATATGATGTGGGCAGGTTATGCAAGGCCTTGGTCTAAATGAAAAGGATGAGTTGCAAGATTACATGCCATTGGCTGGCAGCAACACTATCGGCTCTTATTACCTGATTGGCTCGCAACTAACTACGCTCCTCGCTTATGCTTTAACTATCTTTGTTACAAATACAAGATTGCTAATTGTTAGAAAATCTAAATTCTAAAGTACTAGAATACACAAGGCTGCTAGCTCAGATGCACTGCATCAGTATATACCTATATATACAACAAAAAATGTGGACTACATAGTAAAAGAGAAATTCGGTCAGCTTACATAAAAGAAAATGGCATCAAACATGTCTAAAAATTGCAACATAACCCAACCAGGTTAGAATTACATATAAGTGCAGCTTAGTCCCATAGACAAAGTATAAATTATACCATAACCAAAAGCCATATTTCTAATTACAGAAAAAGAAGAACAACTTACGACATGCCCAAGACGCGAGAATAGAAGTCAAGGCTCACTTTGGGATCCTTAATCCGATACATCTGCAATCAAAGTATAAACAAAAAAATACCCACAATTTTATAGTAAACATAGATTATCATGTACATGAGGAATCTCTTAAAAAAAACAAAAAACAAAAAAGCTTATAATTATAAATTACAGTTTGTTGCATGAAGTAGCTCTTAGTGGCTTCATCTGGGTTTGCCTGAAGGCCCGGATTGTTGGCAGGTGATTCTTTCGCTTCTGAGGCCATTGAAAACAATCGGTAACGATTCAGACCCTGCATTTTTATTACAGTAATTAATTAGACAAAATCATCAAACACAGAAAATAGATAATAGAAATGGGAATGGGAGGTGAAGATTCAAAATAGAAACTTGGGTTTGATTGGATTTGAACCTTATTGGATTTGGGGCTGAGCAAAAATGGGAGTGAAGAAGATTGTGAATAAGAAAAAGTTATGGGTCTAATGGTTATGGTATTTGTGGTCAATCGGAGAAGAGAAAGGCGAGATACTATGCTCGTCACTGAAGAACAGGCCATGGTGTACTCTCTCTATATATATATATATAGTTACACTAATTTTATAGTGTGTGAGTGAGAGAATTTGAGAAACCAAAAAAAAAAAAAAATAAATAGTGAGAGATTTTTACCTTTTTGTTTTCTAGGACTGGATAGTGGATACTAAAACCTTTGTTTGGGTCTTATGTAATGTGTTTGTTGAGATATAGTTGTGTCCGACGAGAGACAAAACACACTCAGGCTGACACGTGGCTGAGTTCCAACACACTACTTTGCAATTTGCTATAAAAAGAAGAAGGCGTAAATGCTCTTTTCGTCCCTACATTTTGAGATCATTTCTATATTGGTCCCTATATTTCTATTTTACTACTTTTAGTCCCTAATCCAATTAACGTGTGTTATTTTAGTCCTTTCCGTCAGGCAACAAACAGAAATAGCTGACATGGCTAACGGAACATTCTATTGGCTGACGTGGGGGTGTTCACGGGTCCTCATCACTCGACCAACTCGTCGGACCAGCCCGAAACTGACCGGCCACCACCCAAACCGACCAATCCGATGGTCGGTAGCGGGTCGCCACACACAGAACCCGAACCCTTCGGGTCGGTTGGCGGGTTTCCTCCCCAAAAACCCGAGCCACCCGACCCAACCATCAAATCAAAACATCCGGCGACATTCAAAGGTATTCCAACAAAAAATGACAAAAACCGGCGATATTTTTGCTTTTCCGACGAAGTTCTACTTGAAATCCACCAGATCCAGCAATATTTCGTCGAGATCTAGTCCAGATTTGACGGATCCGGCCAAATATTGGCCAGATCTTGTCGGATCCTGCGAAATTTCGACACCGGGGGCGAAACTCGAAACCGACCGACATAAACCCGAAAACCGATGGACCCGAACCAGACAACCCGACCATTAATATGGGTCGGTTTCGGTTTTGATTTTCGCCCACCCGAGAAATTCGGGTCAGTTCCGGGTCAGGCACAAACCCGACCCGGCCCGACCCGTGGACACCCCTAGACGTGGAGCTGATATAACGATTAAAATATTATTAAAATTTTAAAAAAAACCTTAAATCTAATTTAATTTTTTTAAAAATATATTACTTATCATTATTAATTTTCATTGTTCTTCCCAATCCAACCCAGCAACAAAGAACTCAAACCCAGATTACAAGAACACAGACCCAGCAACCAATAACTCAAACCTAAATTACAACAACACAAACAAAAAACGAAAAAAAAAAAAAAAAACAGAGATCAAACACAAACACAAAACACCCAGATCACAACAACACAAAACCCACACCCTGTTAAACGCACACTCTCTCTCTCTAACCTGCCTCTATAAAAACCCACACCCTCACTTCCTTCCTTTCCTCAAACACCGTTTCTGACTCTTTCACTTGTTCCAAACAAATCCAAATCTCCAAAACTTTTACAAACCCAAATGGCTCCCAAAGACAGATCTGGCTCCATCAACCCGGATTCGAACTCCAAGGAGATCCGATACAGAAAAAAGAAGAAGAAGAACGCGTTGGCCGGATTGTCGATGACGGCGGTGGCGAGCAAACGGCACATTGTGGAGATGAGCGTTGGCGAGCCGCGATAGGTTTTTTTCGCCAGAATGAAGCGAAATTCGAATCGGTGCCCTTAAGGCGGGTGACGTTGACGGAAGGATCGGCATGGACATACACGTTGTAGAGGTTTTTGGAAGGGGCATTTTGGAAAAGAACTGCTGCCAGAGAGGGGCGAAGTGGAGGTCGGAGTTGGTGAGGAAGAGGAAAGCGATCTTGAGTTTGGGGTCTGTAAATTTGGATTAAGGCGTGTAAGGACTTGGGTTTGTTGAAGGTATTTTGAATCCTTGAAGGTCTTTGTGTTTGTAATGGGAATGTGAAAGAATGACAGAGTAATTGTTTATGGGTTTTGTTGCTAAGGAAATATAAGAAAAGAGAAAAAAAAATATATTGATTTTTTAAATTTCTGGGCAAGGTTTGCTGGGAAGAAAATGAAGAACATGATTGATGGGGAAGAATACAAGTTCTAGATTCTTCATGTTCTTTCAAAAAAAGAGAAACAAAATTAATTTATTTCTTTTCTTTTCTTTTTTTTTTTTTTAAAATAAGATGGTTAGAAAATTTTTATATTATTTTATCTGATGTGGCTTTTTTAATAATATTTTAATTCTTCCGTCAACCACGTCAGCTATTTCTGTCTGTTGGCTGACGGAAAGGACTACAATAACATGCGTTAATTGGATTAGGGACTAAAAGTGGTAAAATAGAAATGTAAGGACCAAAATAGAAATGACCCCAAAATGTAGGGACGAAAAGAGCATTTACGCCAAAAAAGAAAAAGAAAAAAAGCATGTCTTTCTATCTTTTTCTTCGAGGCCGACTTGCCTCTCTCTGTCTTAATAGTGGGCTAGGCTAAAGGCTGGACCCAACACAGCCCAAGTTCCTCGTTGGGATATGCTAAGCTGAAGTTCACTTGATATCTTTTTACATTTTATGTGAATTTTGTTAAATTCACAATTAAATTACATTTTATTCTTATATTCTTCATATTTGTAAAATTTTCAAAAAAACTGAAGATTAATAACTATAATATCAATCAATTTTTTAAATTGCAAGTTTTTGTAATCTAAAATTATGCATAAAAAAATATGTTTACAGATCATATCGTAAATAACATCTGATTAACACAAAATTTTACATGTGTGTTAAAAGCTAAAGAACTTAAAATCCATCGATTAGAGATTTTCAAAATATGCAGTAATGTTACTTTTTTTTTTTAAAGAAAGTTGTAACCTTAAGCTACAACTAAATTTGTAGTCAAATTTAGTCCTTTCATCTTTACTACTTATAAAAACTAGATAATACCACAAAACTACAAAAATTTTGATATATACAATAAAATTTCGTCTCTTGGCCCACTTTCCTCTCTATGCTAAAGACCTTAGTCTAGCTTAGTTAGCCTTTCCGTAATCCAATCTAATCTAATTTTGGTTTAGGAAATATTTATAGAAACTTTTTATTGGAATAAAAAAATAAAAGTTTTTCATTAATGGGGTTATGCTAAAAACACATCACAAAAGGTTTGAGATCATTGATGGGGTTTCCCGTTCCCAAACCTTTTGAAAAATCAATATAAAATGCATATTTAGCAAGCTCCAATTGCTCCCTTGTTAGCTTCTGTTAAGGTGAGTTATTATTCGCAGAGAGAAAATTCTTATTACTTGGGTGAGAGATCATTGGTGGGGTTTCCCCTTTCCAGACCTTTTAAGTATCAATACAAAATGCATATTTAACAAGCTTTATTGCTCCCTTGTTTAGCATTTGTCGAGGTGGGCTGTTATTCAAAGATTAAAAAAAAAAATCCTTGCATACCATTGCATTTTAGAGCTAGTAATTCATATCAATTAAAAAAAAAAAAAACTGGTATTTCAATTGTTGAGGTTCAAAATGTGCAACAAGAAGGTCTAGCCTATGGAGATAAAGAAGGACGTGGGCCTTAGAGAAGGGAGACCCAGTCCATGGAGTTGAAGAGGGATGTGGGCCTTGGAAGAATCAAAAGGCCCAACAAAAAGGGCCTTACAAGACAAAAAGAAGAAGAAAGTACAAGAAAAGATAGGATGGGAAGAGAAGGCCCCAAGAAAAGTGCAGATGACTTTAGATTAACCTGAAAGCAAGTCCTTGGAAAAACCCACATTTATAACAGAGAAGCCCCAACAAATGGTGCAGATGACCCGAGATTGGTCTAAGAGTGGGTCATCTGCACCCTCGAAGAAAAACGGCCACCAAAATCAAATTCCTCGATCATAGAAGAAATGTGAAATAAGAGGAAGGGTGTTCAAAGACTTTCTGAGTTCACTCATTATGAAGGAGAATCTATATTATTTTCAGGAAAATGCCCAATAAGGAAGAGTCAACATCAAGACCACATAACCTTTGAAATGTCCATATTTAAGCCTTAGGAGAAGGTTTTGCCTCGTTGACCTCAGAGGAGGAGCTGGCTTGCCCAAAGAGAAGCCTTTTATGAGTGGAAAGCCAACTCTGACACTTTCAGACATGGGTTCCCAGGAGGTTGAAGTAAGAGAGAATGAGGAAATGAACCGTCACCAAAGCTTTAGACAAAGGAGATCAACTCCATTACCAAGTAAATAGAGGGAGAAAATAGTAACTCCAAGCTTCCCAAGATCAGTATAAAAGGAAAGGAAGGAAGCCTGAAGACAAGCCAAGAAGCACAAAAGAAGAAGAGAGTATACACACAGTATAGACTTTGAATATTCAAAAGGGAACCACTTAGATCCAACGGCTCAAATTTCACAAGTCTTGTGAACCCAAAGGGGATTGACCAAGTCTGTGTCCTTGAAGGCTTATTGGGCTTTGTGGAGCACCCTTACAATATGGGACTAAATGTATTCCAATGCTTGACTTAGTTAATAAAGACCCTTGAAGTACTTAGCACTTGTCTACGTTACTGTTTATTTTATTTTCTTATTCATATGTTGTGTACTTGCTGATATATTTAGTCTATATATTTGCTTGTTGTGGAGTTCTTTTGACTTGCGCACAGATTGATTTGTATAACGGCCTAAAAAGATTGCGTGAGTCGAGCCCAATTCACCCATCCAACACTAATATTTACTCCAGGCTCCCCCTTTCAATGACCCAAGACTTCGTATTGGGTTTGGGCCAAGAGAACTGTCCTAAAAAGGGCCCCACAATAATTAATCATAAAGAGCACTTAACGGTCAAATTCCTAATGAAAATGAACCGTATTATTAATATAAAAATAAAATTAAATATGAAAGAACTAAAATATAATTAAATGTGGGAGGACTTTCGTCTGTGTAGTAGTGGTACACTCATCCTTAGGCCAAAGGCTTATAAGGCATGAGTGGGAGGCGTCTCTCCCCGATGTGGGATTGAGAAAATTCATGCGGGTGGGACGTAGGTCGATTATTGTCCATCCCAAAGCGAACAATACCTAATTAGGGGTCGAGACGAAAGTCCTCCCACAATAAATATGAAAGAACTAAAATATAATTTCAAACTTTAAGGATCAACCATATATTTTAGTTACAAGATATAGCACATGATTAGTGTGAAACAAGTGCCGATTACGTATCATGTTCACTCTTACTCCATGTGCACATTGTACAAACTACTAACTACAAACTCCAAAACCCATGTCATTATTCAAAACCACCTTCACTCTTACAACACCACACATTGCGACATCAATGTCATAATCTGCTTTGTCCCATCATAGAAAATCCAAAATCATTGAAAATTGTTTCCTTCTACTCTTACCTAATGCTAATAGAATAACTATTTCTCAAAAAAAAAAAAACAAAAATGCTAATAGAATAATGATTATCATATCCCCCCCCCCCCCCCTTTTTTAATGAATTTATGATATGCCCCCTTTTGCACACACTCGTGTAAAATTGTGATTTTCCCATACTAACATACTAGTAAGCATTCATGGTAAAGTTGCTAAAAAATATAGTTTTTAACAACTCAAAATACTACTTTATCTATTTTAATATCTCACTTTATAATATACCCAATATCAAAGATTTTATTTTAGCATTCGACGCATTAAAATAATATAAACAATACAATAAAATAATAGTCTCAACACAATAAACAACCACAATAAAATAAAGGTTTTAATGAATTTATGATATGCCCCCTTTTGCACACACTGGTGTAAAATTGTGATTTTCCCATACTAACATACTAGTAAGCATTCATAGCAAAGTTGCTAAAAAATATAGTTTTTAACAACTCAAAATACTACTTTATCTATTTTAACATCTCACTTTATAATACACCCAATCTCAAAAGGTTTTATTTTAGCATTCAACGCATTAAAATAATATAAATAATACAATAAAATAATAGTCTCAACACAATAAATAACCACAATAAAATAAAGGGGAGAGATAATGAAATATTATGCTTTTTTTTAATAGGTTTGGAGCTACAATAGTGTCAAAGATGACACTTTACTATAGCTTGGTTGCTAATTTTTTTTTTTTTTTTTTTTAATTTAATAACCTTGATGTAGCTTGGTTTTTTGTATTTTAGTTGCTAAAATAAGTTTTAAGTCATTTTAGCATCTTTAGTATGAGTGCTCAAATATGTTACTTAGCAACACCCCATACTATAAGTGGGCCGGTTACACTTATTTCGAAATTTGAACTTTCTCTTTTATTTAAACTCTTGCCAACATTTTTGTAAACTTATACTTTACCAATTCCAAAACCTTAGAAATTCCACACAAACCATTAGTCATTACATGTTCTTATGAATAATTAATAACATTTTTATTTTCAAATATTTAGTTAACACTTCTTCTATAAATAATCTATATAATATAAAAAAGTTGAAGTGTAATATTTTTTGTTACTACATTTCTGTTGAGCTACATTAGCAGTCATATCATCATTTTTTATCCATCATTTCTTCAAAAAAAAAAAAAGTATATAAATATTAATGTATGCAATAATGTATTATGCTTTTACTCATTCTTGAAACTAATTATAACTTATCAATCATGATAGGACTATCACTTTTCCACTACTATGACTTTACACATTCTTGAACCTATATGTTACTTATAATAGAAGATACATTTAATACAAAAACCTTAGATGAAGACACCATTTATTTATTTATAGTTTATATTCACCGAAAAAATCTCTTTTCACCACTTTATTCATATTTGTATTCTAATATGGTTTTCAAGGCCAAGTTGAAGGGTTCAATTCCACTCCTACTTAGTGTCCATTTGGGAACAACTTATCTAATTTTTTGTGGAAATTTTTTTACTGAAACTATGCTAAAATATATTTGTATCTTGAAAAAGTGAGAAAATGCTGGAAAAAGTAAGATTGTAAAAAGCTGTACATAAAAACTAAAAGCTAAAAACTAAGAGCTGAAACTGATGCCAAACAGGCTCTTAGAGAACCATATGTCATTTTCATTAACCACAAGAGATAGAGATAATAAAGCTCTTAAGAAAGGTTTTTTTCCCCTTTCTTTTTCTTTTTGTAGAAAATGTTACATGCAAATGGTTTTCCTGAATCATGTTTGAAGTAGCATCAGTGTCAATTTCAGACTTTGAAGCAAATTTGAACTTTACTTTCTGTCCAAAAGGATCAGTAGTGATTCTATCATGTTCAACAAGAAAAGGATACAAAGCATTTATAAAAGGTAAACCAAGAATCACCTTATCAGTCATGTTTTTAACAAGAACAGAAGGAATCTTGAAACAGACATTATCATGGCAAACATGAGCATTATTCAATTCATATTTAATTTTCATCTGAGAACCATTAGCAGAAACTAATCTTTCAGTAGATCTTTCAAAATATTTTGAAGGAATCAATCATTCTTGGATATAGTTCATATCCGCACCAGAATCAATTATAACAATAACAGTGAAATGATAATCAGGAGAAACAACAATTTTTACTTTTGTAAACCATTTTGGAGGAAGTATTTTATTAACAAGAGCAAGTTGAGGATCAGTGAAAATATCAGCAATACCTTTATCAGAAAGAAGAGCCTATTGACTGGATTCATCTCCATCTTTGTGCTCATCATGTTCACTATCAGATTTATCAAATTGTTGTTTATCAAGGTTTTTATCAACTTTTAACATTATCAGTTCTTGTTTAAGATTATTGTTATCACTTTTAATATTTTTAAAATCATGTTTTAATTCGCTTATCTCTTGTTTAACAATATTAATTTCATGTTGTAAATCATTAACAGTTAAATCTTTGGATTTCTTTTTATTAAATCTTTCCAAAGTTTCTTCAAAGCTTATAGTTGATTTTAGTTTTTTATCAGTTTCATTTTTTACCAAATCTTTCTTGACCTTATCCAAATATTCTTTTTGTAATTCAAGATTTTGAATTTGATTGATCAGTTGAATTATTAATTTTTCATTCTCTTCACTCTTGGTGAGAGTTTTAACAGATTTAATAACATTGCAACAGGAATCTCGACAACTAATTTTAATATTAGGAGAATCAGAAGAATCAGTAGCAGATTGATAGCAAGAATCAGAAGAAGAAGAAAAATCATCTTCCAAGGAATCAGGCGAATTGTTTGATTCAAAGATTCTGAATAATTCTTCTTGCTCTTTATCATCAATGTTTAACATGTCAAACTTATTTTTTAACTTGCCAGGGTTTTGTTTACAATCTTTACTAAAATGTCCAGGTTTTCCGCAGTTAAAACATTTGCCTTTACCTGATCTTTGTTTAACATGTTTCTTTTTAGTATAAAAATCATTAGGTTTAACAAAGTTGCTTCTGTATTTTTTATGTTTTTTATGGCTGTAATTTTTGTGACTTTTATCATGTTTTTTCCCTTTTTGCCTGGAAGGAGTAATAGGGGGCAAACCATATTGTTCACAGAAATTACCTATTTCATATTTAGCTTTTCTTTTATTTTTAATTGGAGTTTTAACAGTTGTTCATCCTTGCACATATTAATGCCAAGTTTTTAAATAGTGCTTAGAATATCACCATAAGTCAAATTATCATAATCAATAGAATCATTTTTACCAATTAACTCTTGTTTTATCTTATGAGCAAAGATAGGAGGCAGACCGTTAATAAACTTTTCTTTCCAATAAGACTTGAAATAGTCTTTCCGATGCATTACTCTGGAAAGGAAAACATCTTGGTACCATCTGTAATCAGACATAGTAGGACATCTCAAATTATTTAGCAAATCATAAATTCGAGATGAAATATTAGATGGAGTACTAACAAAATGTTTGATAATAGTATAAATCAAGGAATTAACACCATCAGGAATACCTCGACCAATACTTTCATAAAAAATAGGCAAACCTTCATCATTCTTTTTAACAGCATGTTTAATAGATTCTCTGGAATCTTCTGTGAGATATGAATCCCACCATCCGCGAAGAGTACCAGAAAAACTAGTAGCAAGAAGGTCAACAATTTCAGGGTGATCAAGATTATGGTTATTAACATAAGCAATCCCAACCATAGACATATGACCCATTTTATTAATGATTTCTTGTTCAGACAAACCATCAATATTCCATTCATAAATCTTATCAGCAGAAACAGAAACTGAGTTTGAAAAGGTCTATCTTCAAACTGCATATCAGAGGGAGTAGGTTTTGAATACCAATTTTTTGTAAGAAACATAGGTTTGGAAGTCCCAACAAATCTTTTAATTTTTGGTAAACTGCAATCCGCAAATGAGCAATGGCATCAGAATATGGTCTGGGACCAAAGATAGAAATTCTATCTGTGCTTCCCATGAAATGATAATTTTTCCATAAATTTTGAGCAACATTAATAATTTGGTTATTAAAACAATTTCTCTAACATTCTGCAAGAGCAAAAGGATCATCAAAGGACAATTGAGAATTTCCTTCAAACCATGGCCCTTGGTGAGTGTGACCATTAATGAGAACGAGATGCTTTGAGGGCTGGACATTCATCTAATTATCTCTTTCCCATTTTGGCAACGTACTCTAGCATTTGATGGAAACAAAAGGACTGTTAAATCCTTTAATAGCATCCTGAATAATATGTGGGAGTTGGCTTGCTTGATAATGGCTTGTTAATTTTATGAACCTGATAAAGCCATATTCAAACATTTGGGAAAGCCAATTAGAGTCCCTGTCATCATCATTATCTGAATCAGCAGCAATATATGAACTATCATCATAATTTATCAGGAAGCCAGGAAATGGGTGTTTCTTTTCATACACTCTGAGAGTACTCCCAAAGTGTTCTTCCCAGTCCAGTTGGACAAATACATTATCAGATTCATCTAATTCATCAGGATCAGGAATAGTAGCAATAACAAGTTTCTTGAAATATTTGAACCATAGGTCAACAAATCTAAACATAGCCTTGCTTCCCAGGATACGTAATTGTATATCCGTCGGCAAGTTGGCAACAACACTTCTTAACAGAGATTGGGTCTTAAGACTCAATCTAGCATAATCAGTGCCCATTATAGTCTCATTATCCATTGAATGGATTTCCTTTGTGCCAAAGAGTTGACTAATGTAGGCTTTAAGACGGCTTCCAAAAGCCTCATTTTCTGCAACAGGGTTATTTTCTGAAACAAAATTGTTTTCTAGAGCAAGATCATTTTCTGGAACAAGGTTATCATAGTGGCTCATATAAGCCTCATTTTGAGCAGTAAGGTTAACAAGGTGGATTTCAAGGGCTCTGAGGGTTTTCTGGAAAACATTATGGTGGTTTTTAGTAAAAGCAAATTAAAGGTTATCAAGAATGAATTTAATAGAGTTTGGTAATTCTGAATAGGTTCCATTGTGGGATTGCAAATTTCTTGATAAAACTTCTTGTAAAACAATCAATATATTACCATTGGAATATGTTACCTCTGCCGGGACATCTCCTTGAAGGGATCTTGATCCATTGGGTTTTACCCTAGAAGATGCGCCTTCATGCATTTTAAAAATTTGTCCCGCTGGGAGTCTTTTGTTTTGAGAATAGTCCTGTACAGGAGCTTTTCCCTTGTTTTTCCTCTCTGCAGAGGGAGCCATAGTAATCTACTTACTAGTGGTATAAGTATAAATATTATTATTATTCCACTTATTAGTGGTATTTATCCACTCATCATTGTCCGATTCCTGCAAAGAAGTATTGATAATGTTAGGATAATGATAGTATTTAACTTTTTGGTACTATAAATATTACCTCTAAAATCATCTGTGAAATAATGACAAGAACCTATCTGAAATTGACACTGATGCTACCTCAACTTGAATAAAACCTTCAACAACCACATAGAATCACAAACACATGCATAATAATTTAGTTACAAATATTAATGTGATAACAAATCCGATTGATGTTATTTCAACAACAAACCACTTCTATCACATTAGAATACATTACTTATCACGTATTATAGTTTTACATCATTTTATTATTATAATTATTATTAATTTTTTGAGTTATGTTCACTAATTATGGTTTGGAATTCAGTCCACTTCGGTCCAATTCTGTCCAATTTGATCCAATCAGTCTATTTCGGTCCACTTTGGTCCACTTCAGTGTACTTAAGATTGTGAAAAACACAAGTTTGGGTTGAGAGTACTATGGAGTATTTGAGTAATATCAAGTTTAATTATATGATAAGTTTTTATTATCATGATAATCTCCTTAAGAGAATGGGAAATTTGAATAATAAATTTGAAACTTGAAAAATTTAGTTATACCAAAAGAAATTAGGAAAATATAATGCATAATAAAATAGTTAGAAGAATATGGACCACTTCGAGAAAAAATAATATCAATTAAAATGATAAATTATATATATGTAAAAATAGATAGATAAAAATTACTTTTAGAAATTGTTTAATATTTTGGGAGGACAAATTATCTATTATAAAATTTAGAGAATAAATTATACATTATACCACATCTCGAAATAATTATATATTCTCATGTATCGTATGGGTCTACGACTAGATACATTAGAATGCAAATCCCAAGCTAATTGTTTTAAACAATTTTGCATGTTACAACTGGCTCTATTTGTTGCCATGGATAACATTTTGAGGAGTACACTATAAGGGAGCTTTTGACCTGAGTAAATAAAATAGTTGAATTTAAAACAAAGATTAAAAAGGAAAAGCGGAAAAACAAATTGTAAAAAGAGTTTAGTCAAGTAGGAAAACCCTCACCTAAAATGTGGTCCAATTATCTTATGAAAAAAAATTGACTAGCACTATTTTAATTTCAATTAAATACGTTGATGATGTGCAAAATTGGAATCATTTAGGGTTTTAAGAACTTTATAATTTCTATGATTTATATCAATTATACTCTTATATTTGTTTTTTTTTTTTACATCCATTTTCATAAAATAAAATGTGGCCATACCCGAACAATTATGGATATTGATGTAAAATAGTGAATTTAAACCAGAAAGAGAATTTGCCAAACACAACAAATTAGAAGTCCTCATAGGTCACAACTTACTAGTTATTACTACATGATACATTACACAAAAAAGAGCCCTTGGTACTCACTTCTCTCCTTCTAGAGGAAATTTTTTAACCCAATGATACAGTAAGTTAGTACCACATGACACTACAATTTTATGTTTTGAAGGCTTAGAGATAAAAATATGGCCAAAAAACAGAAAGCTTCAAGATAAATGACTTCCCATGCTTTTCACCCTTATCCCATGTCCATGTTTTCTTTCATGGCACATTGACACTAATAATTTTGATAAGCCCTACAAAACTATGAAGATATAGAGCTATAGCTTTCTTAATCATCTCTTTCAGCATTAATCTAATCATGGCTTCTCTTTTGTATCTTATTCTCTCTGTGATTATTTCTTCAATCAGTGCTAACTGCTCAGGGTCCACCCTCACCTAGCTACAGAGCCCAAGTTCCAACATTAATTCCATAACAATTGATCAAGGCTTTAGAAACCTCTGGGGGTCCAGCCCTTCATGCTTCTTTATTGTCTAATAATTGGTTTTGTCTTTGGTCTTTATTGTCTCAAGTATAAGCTCACTTTCTATCCAACTCTTTTTGTACAATGGAAAGGAAAAAAAAGGATGGGCACTCTGGCTAAAAGACAAGTTACTCTGGAACAAAAGCAAATTTAAAATGACTAAACGTAATTAACAATAAGGCCAATCCCCTCAGTCCTCAACAATATAATACACCTCTCTGTCTGTGTCTCAATGTCACTGTTCGATCTTGAAACTTCAAATATTAGTTTCTTTTTTAATTATTTTGTTTTGTTTTTTTGTTATTGTTTTTAATATTTCGTCTCCGTAGAAAAGAAAAAGAAAAACCAAAGGCAATAAGCCAGCAATAATAACTAATCTATATTCTATAGTAAGCAAAGGCTGTAGATTAGTCCTATGGGTATCTCTTTCTTTTACGCCACCACATATGTCTGCATTTATTTCGACTTTGAAACCACATACACTCTTTCCAATTAACACCACACAGATCCACCTCATTATCACCATCCGTCTTGTCACCTTATAGAGAAAAGTCCCAAAACTAATTGAAATTTAATTCTAATTTAAATAATTGCTTAATTTTCCCTCAACGATTATCTCCATTTTTAGCTAATGGACCAGGACCAGCTTATTTAATGGATTAGCTCTGACCCTCACACCCAAAAAAAACCTAAGGACTTATATATAATACCACTCCCAAAATTACCACTTCATAACCTTTCTTCCTCACGAGTTTTTTGATCTAAAATCAAATGGAGAAATCTGGGTATGGGAGAGATGGGATATACAGGTCAATGAGACCACCATTAGTGTTACCAAAAGACCCAAATCATTCTATAGTCACATTTCTCTTCAGAAACGCATCCTCGTACCCAAACAAACCTGCTCTCATCGACGCAGAAACCTCCGAAACCTTAACCTTCTCGCAATTGAAATCCACAATCGCAAAAGTGTCCCAAGGATTGCTCAGCCTAGGCATCACCAAAAACGACGTTGTCCTCCTCTTCGCTCCGAACTCGATCCGATACCCAATCTGCTTTCTCTCCATCGTCGCAATAGGTGCAATCGCCTCAACAACCAACCCTCTCTACACAACCCAAGAGCTCGCCAAACAGGTCAAGGACTCGAACCCAAAGTTAGTTATTACCGTTTCTGAATTGTTGGACAAAGTCAAAGGTTTCAACCTGCCAGCTGTCATTTTAGGACCAAACTCCAACACCAACAGCAACCTTAATTCAAACCCAAAAGTTATCCATTTCAACGATTTGCTAAACCTTAACCCATCATCATCAGATTCCGAGCTGAACATCAACAATGTTAAGCAAAACGACACCGCCGCGTTGCTGTACTCGTCGGGAACCACGGGTACGAGCAAAGGCGTGATTTTGAGCCATGGGAATTTCATCGCGGCGTCGCAGATGGTGACGATGGATCAAGAGGTGGCCGGGGAGAGACACAACGTGTACCTGTGCGTGTTGCCGATGTTTCACGTGTTTGGGCTGGCGGTGATTCTGTACGCGCAGCTGCAGGCCGGGAGTGCGTTGGTTACGATGGAGAGGTTTGAGCTGGAGAAGGTGTTGGCGGCGGTGGAGAGGTATAGGATCAGCCATTTTTGGGTGGTGCCGCCGATAATATTGGCTCTGGCGAAACAGAGTGTGGTGAAGAAGTACGACTTGTCGTCGGTGAAGCATATTGGATCTGGTGCTGCGCCTTTGGGCAAGGATTTGATGGAGGAGTGCAGTAGGAATGTCCCAAACGCTGTCGTTATGCAGGTACTTGTTATAAACCATACATTATTTTTTTTATTGATTAACTTCTATTTTAAACTACTTTACAAGTTTATTAAATTATAATATATGGTTTAAAATATAATTTTTCCTATGCAAAGTATGACCACCACATGTACCTTGTGTTAACACGTAAGGAAGTGTGATTCTTTTTAAACCATGCCTAAGAATCTTTAAGAGAGAAACTGAGAGAGCAAAATAAAAGCAAGGATAATAGTTGAATATGGTGTGTTTTGGATTTCTAGTGCATGTTTGGATCCCACGTTTTCTGCGTTCACGTTTTGATCACTGCATTTTCTTTGTTTTTTTTTTTTTTTTTTTTTTTCTTTTGCCCGCATATGTTGACTTTGGTGGACAAAAATTACTGTTTTGCACTGTAGCAACACTGTTCATATACTGTAGTGATACTGTTCACGTATTAAAAAATATTAAAAATAGATCCCACGGTACTTTTCACACATTTAAAAATTATTTTGCTACAGTGTTTTCAGTTTTCTGTTTTCAGTTTCAGCAACAATAAGCTCAATCTAAACAGACCCCTATTCTAGCTTTATGAATTGGTTATGGGTGTTAGTTGTCTGATAGAACGACTGTAACTTCTTACGTTTTTGAAATCTTCTATTTGTTGATTTTTTTTTAAAGTACATTTAATCAAGGCTTTAGAAATCTCTGAGTCTGGGGGTTCTCGGCATCGGCAAGACCAGGACTCTTTAACAATCTGGCTTCATAAATCATAATAGCTCAGGTCTTATAATTAGTCCTCACTTGATGACGCCCATTTTTTTCTTTTTGCAGCCCTTCATGCTTCTTTACTGTCTATCAGCATTTATATCAGTTCGTGCAAATTTTTTTGTATATTTTAGTATAAAAATCTATTTTTTTTATTTTATATTTTTATCTTTCAAAACACCCCATATCAGATTATCTATTTTACATTACATTTCATTAAAATATCAAATTTTCTTAATTTTTAAAATTGTTTCTCCTTTTTTCACACACAACAAGTATCATTTATTCTCTTTCTTTATTCTCGAGATACGTAAATAAAGAATAAACAACTAAATATAAAATGATTAGTATCAACGTAAATTTACACAATTATTATAACAGACTTGTACATCAACACAATTATACATGATTGATGTAGGTTAATTTTAGGCAAAATTGTTTAAATTCTACATATTTTTTTATTATATACAGTCCATGTATAATAAAACACGTCTCTATTTGTGTCTCGATGATCGTTGGAGTTTAGCAGAGGTATCAAATTTTAAATCCAAATTAGTCACTATTGGATCTTGAAACTTTAAATATTGGTTTTTGTTTATTTACTATTTTGTTTGTTTTTTTATATTTCGTCTCTATATAGGACTGTAGAAAAGAAAAAGAAAAACCAAAGGTAAGCATTCATAACAAGTTTGCTAAAAATTTTAATTTTTAGCAATTCAAAAAACTACTTCATCTATTTTACCATCTTACTTAACAATACATCCTACATCAAATGTTTTATTTTAGTATACAACACCACTAAAATAATATAAACAATTTCTACTCACAAACACCATTCCACAACCTCAAAACACCCACATAACAACCATACCCACAGCTAAACAACCATATTTCATGGCAAGCTACCAACCACAACTCTCTCCACATAGAATTACTTTGAAAACTCATAAAAGTTCTTAGCAAAATACAATTCCCATACACCCTTTCATCTTTAACCTCAAAACACCCACTACAAATTTTCTTTTAATCGACACAAAAGAAAATCTCATGAAATATGCATATCTGCCCTGAACCTGACCCGTATACATATGTAATATTAAAAAATTTTAAAAACCCTCAGTATAAATACTGCTCTTTCTCATTTCTCTATTTTCACTTCTCTAACCATAATCACTCTCTCAGCCACCCTCCATCTCCCTCACTCTCACTCTCACTTGTTGCCGCCACTCCCTCCTCCCTGCCTCCCCCCACTGTGCAACTCACTCCTCCATTTGGGTGGGGATGGGGAATATTCCTTTGTTTTGTGGAAGAGAAGTTGTTGTAGTGTGGATGATATTGGATTTTGTTCTAAAAGAAAATTTCCAATAGAATCTCAATTAAAGAATGACCCTAATCACCATTTTTGTGATGTATTCATTTGGCGAGGATTGGTAGAGTTGAGAGCTTGTGGTGAGTCTCGTGGGGGTGTTGGATGATTACGATTTAGGTCTTTGTTGGAATGGGCTGAGCGGCGTTGTTTCGCAGAGACACACTATGTTAGGGCTACTGCACTTTGAGCGGATGGATCACCGCGGTTGTGGTGGTTCTAGTTTGGCCTTAATTGGAAAAATGAGGGATTTTTTTTTTGGGTTTCCAGGTGTTTTGTGGTTCTGTTTTTGGAGTGTTTTACATTTTATTTATTTATTATTTCATCTTGAAAAATATTTAGAAGTTCTGTATTTGGGTTTGTGATTTTGAAAGGGAAAATGACATGAAATTAAATTATTGTAGATTTGTGTGATATATTGATAGCAACAAATTCTCCTTTCTCTTCACGTCTTGACAACGCATTAGCTACCAAATTCTCACTCCCTCATTTATATTCAATGATAAAGTCGTACCCCATTAGTTTGGTTAGCCACTTTTGTTGGGCCTTTGCAGTGATCTTTTGCTCCCAAAGATATTTTAAGCTTTTTTGATCTGTTCGGATAATGAACTTCTGTCCCATGAGGTATGGTCTCCATGTCCACACCACTAGCACCAAGGCGAGCATTTCTTTCCATCAAGGGCTTGACTAAAGAATGCAACCGGTCTTTGTTCTTGCATGAGAACTCCACCAATACCAGTGTTTGAGGCATCACACTCTACTACAAATGGTTTAGTGAAGTCTAGAAGTGTCAACACTGGAGATTGAGTCATTGCTACTTCTAATTCCTCAAACACCATTTCGGCTTCTGGATTCCAAAGGAATGAATCTTTCTTTAACATATTTGTGAGAGGCTGTGCTATCTTCCTATAATCTTGGACAAATTTATGATAGTACCCGGTCAATCCCAAAAAACCTCGAAGAGCTTTAAGTGAAGTTGGTTTGGGCCAATCTACCATTGATGCTACCTTGTCTGGGTCCACTGCTACTCCCTCCCTGGAAATCACATGACCAAGGTATTTAACCTGCACTTGGCCGAATTGACACTTCTCCCTTTTCACATATAGCTTGTGGTTTCTAAGAGTCGATAGCACCATCTTGACATGTCGCAAATGCTCTTCCCAACTTCTGCTGTAGATTAAGATGTTATCAAAGAATACCAAAACAAGTATTCTTTGAAAACTTCATTCATAAGGGATTGGAAGGTAGATGGGGCATTAGTAAGTCCAAAGGGCATTACCCGAAACTCATAGTGGCCTTGATGGGTTTTAAATGTTGTTTTTGAAATGTCACTTGGATGCATGTGGATTTGATGGTACCCCGATCGTAAGTCTAGCTTAGAAAATAACATGCTCCATGTAATTCATCCAACAATTCATCAATTATCGGAATTGGGAACTTGTCTTTCACAGTAATTTGATTCAAGGCCCGATAATTGACGCAAAACCTCCAGGAACCATCACTGTTCCTTACTAGAATAACTGGTAATGAGTAGGGACTATTGCTTGGTCGTATCACCTCAGATGCTAGCATATCTGAAACCATACGTTCAATCTCTATCTTCTAGATGTGTGGATAGCGATAAGGCCTCACACATACTGGTCCCTTACCAGGGATCAAGGGAATCTTGTGGTCATGTGACCTAGTTGGTGGCAATTGCTTAGGTTCTACAAATAAGTCCCTGAATGAGGCCAAAATCTTTTGTAGCCGCTCGTCCTCCTTGGTCCCATGTGTTAGACCTTGGGGCTGTTGATCCACAGGTGTAAGAGCATATAATTGCAATAAGACACCTTGCTTCCTTTTCTTGAGCTCACGCCTCATGTCCTCTTCATCCATGAATTTGCTAGAAGGAGTGGACATCCCTTGTAGCATCACTTCCTTGCCCTCCATGCTAAACTTCATTTGCATCTTTGAGAAATCCCATAAAATTGGGCCTAAAGTCATCAACCATTATGCACCTAAGACCGCATCATAACCTTCTAGGGGTAAGATGTAGAAATCCACGGTGATAGTGATCCCTTGAAGAACCACTCGTACCCCTAAGCATTTCCCCAAGCTGGTTAATCTCTCTCCACTAACCACTGTGACTTGGAGTCGCCCATCATTCTTGGGTTGCAACCTCAACCTTCTTGCCACTCTTTCACTTAAGAAATTATGGGTACTGCTTGAGTCCACCAGGATTGTTATCATCTTTTTACCCACATGACCTCGCACTCGCATAGTTTGAGGAGCTTGAGTCCCAACAATGGCATGCAAGGAGAATGCCGACGGTTTCATTTTCCTCCTCTACTTTTTCTTCAATCTCTTCAACCTCCTTCCCATCATCCTCTTCACCATCAGACCAACTCCCTTCAATTAAAAAGAGCTTCTTGCAACGATGGCCAGACCCAAACTTTTCACCATAGTTGTAACACAACCCTTTGTCCATTCTATCTTTGAGTTCGGCTGGAGTGAGTCTTCTAATTGCAGGATTTGTGGGGCGTTGCACATTCAAAGGTGATGACATGGGTGTCTTCTTTGAATCTAGTGTGAATATTCGACGTTGAGACTGCAGTCGAGCTTCATATAGACGTGTTAGGCCAATGGCTGCAGAAAGCGTTGTTGGGCGTGATGCTTGCACTTCGACTCGAATGCCTTCCTTGAGCCCACTCACAAAACAACTTACTTGTTGTGAGGGGGTCAATCTTTCTGTGCGACTAAGTAACCTCTCAAATTGACCTTGGTACTGCCGAATTGAGTTAGTTTGCTTCAACTTTGTGAGATCGCCAAAGAAGTCTTCATATTGGGTGGGACCATACCGCGCATTTAAGCCTTTCTTAAGGCAATTCCATGTGATTGCTTGCTCTTCCTCCTTCAACAATTGATACCACAATTGGGCTTCACCCTCTAAGTGGTATACTGTGAGTGGCAAACGTTCTTCTTTCAGGGTTTGCTTAAACTCAAAGAATTGCTCAACTCGACATATCCAGCTAATGGGATCTTCATTGTCATTGAAGTGTGGGAAGTCCAACTTGGCAAGCTTGGTGACAGTTGATGAAGTTGTATGACTCATTCCTTCTCCGGTACTGAAATAGTTTCGCCTGAACCCACTTCGATTTGAGGAACCTTCACTGTGGTCAGAATTCTGGTTCGGTACAAGCTGGTCCAATCGAGAGTTTAGAGTAGAAAACATTTCTTGCATTTGCTTCATCGCGTTATCATGATTAGAGTTTAATGCTCCAAGCTCGACTTCAATGTGGCTGATACGTTGCTCCTCCATCACTGGCTCTGATACCAAGTTGTTATGTTCAACTTAGATTTCACGTCCTCTGCCTCTTCCTCTCTTACCTATTTTGATTAAATAGATATTAGAAAGTGGTTGAGTGCGCTTTAAGTGGTTTTCTTCGAGAGAAATCAGACCTCCTTTAGAATTTAATTGAAATAAACTGATTTGCCATTCTATTTCATACTTCTGAATATAAATACACATTACAAGATAATGATAAACTTACTACCAACCTATATTGGATAGCTATCATAGCTCATCCTTTATTTGAAACCCTTGCTAAGATAATGCTTAGCTTATTGGAACTTGAAATCAAACTAATCTAAACAACCCAATCTAAACAATACCAATCTAAACCACCGATCCTAAACAATTAAAACCAAACCAAATTAAACAAGAAGTGATATCAGGAAACGTCATCTATATCTCTTTAGCAACGTGGCTGGCTACGGAAATCTTCTTGTCAACGTGGCCATGCAAGTCTTCTTCCTTAGCAACGTGGCCATGCAAGTCTTCATTCTCAGCAACGTGGTTGTCTGAGGATGCTTGTAACATTTTCCCTCAACGTTATCATCATTTTTAGCTTATTTAATGGAATAGATCTGACCCCCACCTCACACCGAAAACCCAAAAACTTATATATAATACCACTCCCAAAATTCCCACTTCATAACCTTTTTTCCTTTCAAGTTTATTGAGCTAAATAGTACAATACAAATGGAGAAATCTGGGTATGGGAGAGATGGGATATACAGGTCAATGAGACCACCATTAGTGTTACCAAGAGACCCAAACCATTCAATGGTCACATTTCTCTTCAGAAACGCATCCTCGTACCTAAACAAACCTGCTCTCATAGATGCGGAAACCTACGAAACCATAACCTTCTCACAATTAAAATCCACAATCGCAATAGTGTCACAAGGATTGCTCAGCCTAGGCATCACCAAAAACGACGTTGTCCTCCTCTTCGCTCCGAACTCGATCCGATACCCAATCTGCTTTCTCTCCATCGTCGCAATAGGTGCAATCGCCTCAACAACCAACCCTCTCTACACAACCCAAGAGCTCGCCAAACAGGTCAAGGACTTGAACCCAAAGTTAGTTATTACAGTTTCTGAATTGTTGGACAAAGTCAAAGGTTTCAACCTGCCAGCTGTCATTTTAGGACCAAACTCCAACACCAACAGCAACCTTAATTCAAACCCAAAAGTTATCCATTACAACGATTTGCTAAACCTTAACCCATCATCATCAGATTCCGAGCTGAACATCAACAATGTTAAGCAAAACGACACCGCCGCGTTGCTGTACTCGTCGGGAACCACGGGGACGAGCAAAGGCGTGATTTTGAGCCATGGGAATTTCATCGCGGCGTCGCAGATGGTGACGATGGATCAAGAGGTGGCCGGAGAGAGACACAACGTGTACCTGTGCATGTTGCCGATGTTTCACGTGTTTGGGCTGGCGGTGATTCTGTACGCGCAGCTGCAGGCTGGGAGTGCGCTGGTTTCGATGGAGAGGTTTGAGCTGGAGAAGGTGTTGGCGGCGGTGGAGAGGTATAGGATCAGCCATTATTGGGTGGTGCCGCCGATAGTATTGGCTCTGGCGAAACAGAGTGTGGTGAAGAAGTACGACTTGTCGTCGGTGAAGCATATTGGGTCTGGTGCTGCGCCTTTGGGCAAGGATTTGATGGAGGAGTGCAGTAGGAATGTCCCAAACGCTGTCGTTATTCAGGTACTTTACAACTTGTTATAAACCATACATTATTTTTTTTTATTGATAAACTTCTATTTTAAACCTTTAAAGTCTTTTATGGTTGTATAAGAGACTTGTGGTTTAATCCATCGCCTACACTAAACTAATTGGTGTCTTCAAACCAAAAAAAAAAAAACTGATTGATGTCTTGATCTGATGATAAAGAGTTATCATCAAGAGCGGGTATGACCATCACATATACCTTGTGTCAACTTTATAAAAAAAATAAAAATTATGTACCAATCAAGAGTTAACACGTAAGGAAGAGCAAAATAAAAGCAAGGATAATAGTTGAATATGATGTGTTTTGGATTTCTATTCTAGCTTTATGAATTGGTTATGGGTGTTAGTTGTTTGATGGAACGACTGTAACTTCTTATGTTTTTGAAAAGTTCTATTTGTTGAATTTTTTTAAAGTACATTTAATCAAGGCTTTAGAAATCTCTGGGGGTTCTCGGCATCGGCAAGACCAGGACTCTTTAACAATCTGGCTTCATAAATCATAAGAGCATCCACAACAGTGGAGCTAAATATTTAGGTATTTAGCTCCACCAAAAATTATTTTATCTATTTTACCTACACACATACTGCAGCAGTGGATCTATTTTAACTTTTAACACAATAAAATAATATAAACATCACAATAAAATATTATAACTACTACAATAAAATAATATATCCCACTATCCAAAAAAAATCCATAGCACCAACCACAATTAGGGGTGTCCACGGGTTGAGTTTGTGCCCAACCCGGACTAGACCCGACTGGGGCGGGTGAATAAAAAATTGACCCGAAACCGACCCAGAGACTTGGTCGGATTTTTCGGTTCGAGTCTTATCGGTTTCGGGTTGATTCGGGTCGGTATCGGGTTTATCACCAGGGACGAAATCTGGTCGGATCCGGCAAGATCTGGCCGAAATCTGGCCTGATCCGTCGAGATCTGGCCTAGATTTCGTCGGATAACGGCGATATCTCGCTGGATCTGGTCGGAAAATCGTAATACTTCGCCGAAAAGGATAATGATTTGGTTTGAGTCGGGTGTCATGGGTTTGGAAACCAAAAACCGACAACCGACCCGCATGGGGTCGGGTTAGCTTCGTCAGAACCCGCGTTCGACCACCAGAGTCGTTGGATCGAGTGGTGGTGGGTCGAATGCGGGCGGGTTGGCCGAGTTGAGCGGGTCGCCAGGTCTTCTAGATTGTCCTAACCACAACCACCTCTACCATCAGCCACAGCCACAACTACAACTACAGCCACAACCACCACCAACACCACCACCACCACCACCAGTCAACAGTAGGGAAAAAAAAAAAAAAAACAAATCTCCAATCTTTTTCCTCGACCACAACCACCACCAATCCACAACAGGAAAAAAAAAAAAAAAAAAAAAAAACCCCCAAATCTCCAATCTTTTTCCTCAGCCACAACCACAACCACCACCACCAATCCACAACAGGAAAAAAAAAAAAAAAAAAAAAAAAACCCAAATCTCCAATCCTTTTCCTCAGCCACGGCCACAACCACCACTAACACCACCACCACCACCACCACCACCAGTCCACAGCAAAAAAAAAAAAAAAAAAAAAAAACCCACCATGAACAAGCACTCCGATCACATCGGCGAGCTGGGTCGGCAGAAGGGGTGGATCCGGTGGCTTGGGAGATCGGAGATCGGAGTGAGAGGTCGAAGTGAGAGAGTGAGCTTGAGAGAGATGTTCAGAGATGGGATGAGAGTGAATGAGAGAGAGAGAGAGAGAGAGAGAGAGAGGCATTATTTTAATCATCGGTTGATTAAAATAATTTTTTTTTTTTGCTCTCATGAATAGTGCATATCTATTTTTAGATGTGCACTGTAGCAGCGGAGCTAAAAAAAATAGATTTAGCTCCACTGCTGGAGCATTTTTTGGTGACTGGGGAGCTAAAATATACCAATATACCTATATAGCACCACTGCTGTGAGTGCTCTAATAGCTCAGGTCTTATAATAAGTCCTCACTTGATGACGCCCATTTTTTTCTTTTTGCAGCCTTTCATGCTTCTTTATTGTCTATGAGCATTCATATCAGTTTGTGCAAAATTTTTTTGTCTATTTTAGTATAAGAATCTACTTTTTCTATTTTACATTTTTATTTTTCAAAATACCCCATATCAGATTATCTATTTTACATTAGATTTCATTAAAATATCAAATTTTCTTGATTTTTAAAATTGTTTCTCCTTTTTTCACACACAACAAGTACCATCTATTCTTTTTCTTTATTCTCGAGATACATAAATAAAGAATAAACAACTAAATACAAAATGAATAGTATCAACGTAAATTTACACAATTATTATAGCAGACTTGTACATCTACACAATTATACATGATTGATGTAGGTTAATTTTAGGCAAAATTGTTTAAATTCTACACATTTTTTTATTATATACAGTCCATGTATAATAAAATACGTCTCTATTTGTGTCTCAATTATCGTTGGAGTTTAGCAGAGGTATCAAATTTTAAATCCAAATTAGTCACTATTGGATCTTGAAACTTTAAATATTGGTTTTTGTTTATTTACTATTTTGTTTGTTTTTTTATATTTTGTCTCTAGATAGGACTGTAGAAAAGAAAAAGAAAAAGTAAAACCAAAGGTAAGCATTCATAACAAGTTTGCTAAAAATTTTAATTTTTAGCAATTCAAAAAGCTGCTTCATCTATTTTACCATCTTACTTAACAATACATCCTACATCAAATGTTTTATTTTAGTATACAATACATTAAAATAATATAAACTGTTAGTTTTTAGACCCCTTAAAACACAATTAGATTAACCTAGTTAATTAGCCAAGTTGTTACTTAGTCCAAATTCCAAGTCCAGGTTGTCATAATCAAACAATCATATCATGCATAGCAGCGGAAAATAAATAAGATAATGATATGATCACCCAGGAAACCAAACTGGTAAAAATCTGGGGAGGATTTAACCTAGCTATCTTCAAGGTAAACCTGAATCCACTATCTTGAAAGAATCGAAGTTCATACAATAAGACTTACAAGCCCCCACGCTCGACTTCTTATTGCTACCCACCAGTAGAACTTACTGACACGACCACGTACAAGCTCCAAATCCACGGACTCCTTCTTTCTTGGATTCACCACCAGATACAAGCACACCCGCTTGTGTTTTCTTTAAACTCCAATGGCAGCAACTGAGTTGATCATCAAGGTATAGAAAATATCTCCTCCCTGAAAACCCTAAGTTTGTGTAAAGGAAAGCTCCTTTAGATTTCACAAGAGATTTACACAAACAGTAATATGAGCAACAATACAACTCTCTAGCAACCAAGACTTTAGAGAGGTTTGGGTACAAAATCCTAAAACCAAAAGAGGCACAAGAGGCACTCTAATCTCTCTCTCTGCAGTCACAAAAACGTGGCTTAGAGTTTCCTTTATATAGTGGGAGAAGTAGATCTGAAACCCTAATCCTTAATGGGCTTAAGCTTCTGTTTGGGCCGACTTAAAATTCTGCAGATACGATTTTCGATTGATCGAGCCTGTTCTTCGATCGATTGAACCAAGCAGAATATGAAGTCTTCTTCCTGCAGCTTGTATGTTCTTGAATCTTGACTTGAATCACCTTGAGCATTGTCTAATAAAACCTATAGACTCTAAGATCTATATCTAGACAAGTTTATGTTCACGATTTGCCAATTGTTCTAAACATTTAGAACCTAACATAAAAAATTTCTACTCACAAACACCATTCCGCAACCTCAAAACACCCACATAACAACCATACCCACAGCTAAACAACCATATTTCATGGCAAGCTACCAACCACAACTCTCTCCACATAAAATTACTTTGAAAACTCAGAAAAGTTCTAAGCAAAATACAATTCCCATACACCCTTTCATCTTTAACCTCAAAACACCTACTACAAATTTTCTTTTAATCGACACAAAAGAAAATCTCATGAAAAACAAAGAAGCTTTTGAACCATATCATGGAGTTGAAGTTCACATCGATCCAAATCACTCCAACGCCAAACTAAGAAATGCAAGAAGAAAGAGAAATCGAAGAAGTTGAAGATCAAGAAAGCCATGGAGAAAGGCAACATTGACAGAGCTCGAATTTGCGCTGAGAATGCAATCCAGAAATGCATCGAGCAGATGAACTATCTCCGCCTCGCTTCTCGCCTCGACACTGTCGTAGCTCATCTTAACACGCAAGCGAAGATGTTGATGATCAACAAGTCCATGGGGAAGCTGGGTTCAGTTAGAAAGAGAAGAGGAGAAATGCTGGGCGAGGTTGGGTTCAGTCAGGTGTGGCGAGGCTGAGTTTGGTTAGGCGTGGGGGAAGGGGAGAGAGGGGTTGGTGAAGGGGAGAGAGGTTAGCGTGTTTGCGTGGATGAGATAGAAAATTTTGGGAATCGTTAGAAGAGAAGACAGAGATGGGAGAGAGGCACCTTAGTTTCACAAATAAACTAAGATTATTCTGTTATAACATTCAATTACAGTGAGCTACTATAGATGGCAGTTCATTGTTGGTAGGAATGGCAAAAATTGTCCAACCCACGGGCATCCAACCCGACCCGGACCAACCTTAATGGGGCGGGTTTTACCCAACCCATAAAGCAAACAAGGCGGGTTTGGGTTGGGTGCAGGTATTATGCATATCTGGCCTGAACCCAACCTGTATACATATGTAATATTAAAAAATTTTAAAAACCCTTATAAATATTGCTCTTTCTCATTTCTCTATTTTCACTTCCATAACCGTAATCACTCTCTCAGCCGCCCTCCATCTCCCTCACTCTCACTCTCACTTGTTGCCGCTGCTCACTCCTCCATCGCACCTCTCCCTCTTTCCTGCCTCCCCCCACTGTGCCACTCACTCCTCCATTTGGGTGGGGATGGGGGATATTCCTTTGTTTTATGGAAGAGAAGTTGCTGCAATATTGATGATATTGGATTTTGTTCTAAAAGAAAATTTCCAATAGAATCTCAATTGAAGAATGACCTTAATCACCATTTTTGTGATGTATTCATTTGGTGAGGATTGGTATAGTTGAGAGCTTGTGGTGAGTCTCATGGGGGTGTTGGATGATTACAATTTGGGTCTTTGTTGGAATGGGTTGAGCGGCGTTGTTTCACAGAGACACATTATTTTAGGTCTACTGTACTTTGAGCGGATGGATCGCCGCAGTTGTGGTGGTTCTGGTTTGGCCTTAATTAGAAAAATGAAGGATTTTTTTTTTTTTTTTTTTTTTTTTTTTTTGGGTTTCTAGGTGTTTTGTGGTTCTGTTTTTGGAGTGTTTTAGTGTTTTACATTTTATTTATTTATTATTTCATCTTGAAAAATATTTAGAAGTTCTGTATTTGGGTTTGTGATTTTGAAAGGGAAATTGAGAAATATGAAATTAAATTATTGTAGATTTGTGTGATATACTGATATTGATTTATATATATATATATATATATATATATTTAGATTGGTCCAGGATTCAAGGTCTTCAAATTGGGCCTTGTGTTTGTGATTGTGATTGTAATTTTGAAAGGGAAAATCATAAATCAGGAAAATATAAAATTGATTTTTATTTTTAAACATTTGGTCATGGATTGGGCAACGGATTAGGGGCTTTAGATTAGGTCTTGAAGTGGCATGGCGGGGCGGGGCCCGCAGGGGCTCAATGGGGCAGGTTTAGGGGTTAAAAAAAAAATCATTTAGTTAACGGGGAGGGTGGTGGGTTGGGTTTGGGCTTAAAGAAACTTGCCCCAAATCCAACCTAGATTCCTAATTGTAGGTTGTAGTTGAAACTCAAAATTTTTTAAGTTAGACACTTTTGATGTAGTGAGTGTTTTTAGTGTGTTGAGTACTAAATTAGCTTTTTAGTCATTTTAGTAACTTTAGTGTGAATGCTCAATAATAACTAGTCTATATTAAGCGTTCATTAAAAAAAAAAAAAAGTTCATAAAAAAAAAAACTAGTCTATAGTAAGCAAAACTAATATCTTTGTTTGGTTCTTCAATTTACGTAAGTCATATTTCTGTTTCTATAACTCATAACTCAAAAATGGTGGGTCCTATAGCTAGAAGTCCGTTTGACACTACCATAACTCTGTTTCCATCACTCAATTCTCTGATTTTTGAGTTATTAGTTATGGAAACTGAAAACACATTTTAACTATTTTCAGTTTCCATAACTCATAACTCAATAGCATTTCCGTAAATAACACTACATGGAGGGACCCATTATCAGACTTAGCAGCAACTTTTGACCATCTTCTTCTTCTTCTTCTTCTTTTTTTTTTTTTTTTTTTTTTTTTTTTTGTCTTTTCATTGGGTTCGATGTGTGTGTTTCTTCATCTTTTTTTTTTTTTTTCTTTTTTCCTTTCATACTAGGTGGCTTCTTCGCCTTCCTTCACTGCATGGGGTTTTTTTTTTTTTTTTTTTTCATCACTGGGTTCGGTTTTTGGGGTTTTTTTTTTCTTTTTCTTTCACTGGATTCGGTGAGTTTGGGTACTTAAAAAAAAAAAAAAAAAAAAAATTTCACCGAGTGATAGGTATATGGCTCACAAACAGTGTGAAAAATATTGAGTGATAACAAGTGAATGATAGTACCAAATGAATAGGATATTTTAAGTGATGAGTGACGACTGACGATTTGAAAAAAAAGCATCCCAACAAGCCTAAGCTGGCCTCGTCGTCCCCCTTGGTATAGATCAGTCCTGTGACGGTTAATTGTTTCAATTACGACGCCACATTTACTCTCAACACGACAGATCTCCACGTCATCATCTATCATCATTTGTCTTGTGTCTCTTGTCTTCTTATAGAGAAAAGTTCAAACTCATTGAAAGTTTTTCTTGGGTAAACAACTCATTGAAAGTTGTTAATTAAATAATTGTTTAATTTTCCCTCAACGTTATCTTCATCTTTAGCTTATCAAATGGATTGGATCTAACCCCCACCTCACACCCAAAACCCAAAAACTCATATATAATACCACTCCCAAAATTCCCACTTCATAACCTTTTTTCCTTTCAAGTTTATTGAGCTAAATAGTACAATACAAATGGAGAAATCTGGGTATGGGAGAGATGGGATATACAGGTCAATGAAGCCACCATTGGTGTTACCAAAAGACCCAAATCTTTCCATGGTCACATTTCTCTTCAGAAACGCATCCTCATACCCAAACAAACCTGCTCTCATAGACGCGGAAACCTCCGAAACCTTAACCTTCTCACAATTAAAATCCACAATCGCAAAAGTGTCACAAGGATTGCTCAGCCTAGGCATCACCAAAAACGATGTTGTCCTCATCTTCGCTCCGAACTCGATCCAATTCCCAATCTGCTTCTTCTCCATCGTCGCAATAGGTGCTATCGCCTCAACAACCAACCCTGTCTACACAACCCAAGAACTCGCCAAACAAGTAAATGACTCGAACCCAAAGTTGGTTATTACCGTTGCCGAATTGTACGACAAAGTCAAAGGTTTCAACCTGCCGGCTGTCATTTTAGGACCAAACTCCAACGTTACTTCAAACCCAAACGTTATCCATTTCAACGATTTGCTCAACCATAACCCATCGTCATCTGAGTCCGAGCTGAACATCAACAACGTGAAGCAAAACGACACCGCCGCGTTGCTGTACTCGTCGGGAACCACGGGGACGAGCAAAGGGGTGGTTTTGAGTCATGGGAATTTCATCGCGGCGTCGCTGATGGTGACGATGGATCAAGAGGTGTCCGGAGAGAGACACCACGTGTTCCTGTGCGTGTTGCCGATGTTTCACGTGTTTGGGCTGGCGGTGATTATGTACGGGCAGTTGCAGATTGGGAATGCGTTGGTTTCGATGGAGAGGTTTGAGCTGGAGAAGGCGTTGGCGGCGGTGGAGAGGTATAGGGTCAGCCATCTTTGGGTGGTGCCGCCGATAATATTGGCTCTGGCGAAACAGAGTGTGGTGAAGAAGTACGACTTGTCGTCGTTGAAGCACATTGGGTCTGGTGCTGCGCCTTTGGGGAAGGATTTGATGGAGGAGTGTAGTAGGAATATCCCAAACGCTGTCGTTGCTCAGGTACTTTACAACATGTTTAGAAACCACAAATTATGTTTTTTTTTTTTTTTTTGATAAAATTATCTAAGGCTGTGTTTGGTTGGAAGTAAAATGGAGAGGATAAGAAAGAAAAGAGGGAAAATGGGAGAGAAAATAGAATTTGATGTTGTTTGGTAGGAGAGAATGAATGGAAAATTTTTGGTGGGACTTATGCATTTTCTCTTTGGCCCACTAAAAATTGATCCCTTCAACATGGAGAGAAAACATAGGTGGAAAACTTGTCCAATTTGTTTTACAAAACTACCCCTGTTGCAAGCTTTTTTTTTTTTTTGGGTTCTCACTCGTTTGTATCTTTTTTTATTATTTGTATGTCTTTAGCTTCTATCCCTGAGTGTGTAAGTAACATGCTACTTCTTTTTATTTTTTGCTCCTTTGCTCTTCTCTGCTAACTGGTCGTGTATCAGTGTGTGCCAATGTTCTATCATGGCCTTTTTTTTTTTTTTTTTTACTGGGTATTATTGGGTTTTTATTTTTATTTTTTGTTTCTTTGCTTTTAATTTATTTTTCAATTGGGCATTATTTCTGTTTTAATAAACTTGGTGGGATTATTATCTTTTTGGTTGATTGTTTGTTTATTTTTTAATTGAGCATAATTTTTTTTAACAAGCGAATGAGTTAATTTATAGTAATTTTATTTTCCATCATCTTATTTTTCTTCTCAACCAAACAAATAAGTTTTCTATCTCTTTATTTTTTCATCCTCCCAACTAAACATCTATGAGAGAAAACTAAAGTTATGTTTAGTAACGGTTTTTATTTTCTATTTTCAAAAACTTGTTTTTGGGAATATAAATAAAAAACAATTTTTTTGCATTTTTAATCTCTTCTATTCTCCCACTTTTCTATTCATTTTTCATTTTCTATCCTCCCACTTTTCCACCTTCCAACTAAACGAACCCTAAGAGTCTATCAAATTAAAATATATGGTTTGAAATATAATTTTTTCCTATGCAAATTGCAAAGTATGGCTACCACATGTACCTTGTGTCAACTTAAAAAAAAAAAATTATGTATCAATCACGAGTTAATACTTAACACATAAGGAGGTGTGATTTTTTGTGAACCATAGACTTGTGTAACTCTTTGTCAATCTCTATGATGATTATCGAATTTATGTATTGAAAATCTTACAAGTGATTATATATGTTTTTGTTATTCTTAACATGCACAATCAAATTAAATATTGACCAAATTTTATTTATTATTCAATGTGTAAACCCATGTTTTGTGTATAATTTTAATTATAAAAAAAAAAATTGAAAGTGAATTTTTCATAGACAAGATATTATTTTTATATTTGATTATCTTAAAATTTTGTAAGGATGAAGGGGGTATAGTGAGACAATATAATCCTGAAGATTTTTCAAAATATACTTCTGATAAAAAAAAAAAAAAGTTATTGAGTTGTGTAATATTAATAAATAATACACACATTATACTATATTCAATTTAAATTTCAGTCAATATGTATGTGTATGTGCGCACAATCCATGCACAATCGATCTAATACATGACATGAACAGTTTGGTACTACTTTAAAAGAGGGACTGAGAGAGCAAAATAAAAGTGAGGAGAATAGGTTTTTTTTTTAGAAGAAAAAAAAGAAGTAAGGATAATAGTTGAATATGATGTGTTTTGGATTTCTTTATTAGTTTTATGAATTGGTTATAAGTGTTAGTTATCTGATGGAACGTCTGTAACTCCTTATGTTTTTGAAAAGTTCTATTTGTTGCTTTAAAAAAAAAAGTATATTTGATCAAGGCTTTAGAAACCTTTGGGGGTCCTCGGCATCAGCAAGACCAGGACTCTTTGACACTCTGGCTTGATAGTAGCTCAGGTCTTATAATTAGTCCTCACCAGATGATGCCCCATTTGTTCTTCTTGGCATAAGAACTTACCTTTCCTATTTTACATATATTTTTTTTTCAAAATATCCTATATTAGATTATTTATTTTACATTACATTTCATTCAAATATAAAATTTTCTTGATTTTTTAAAATTGTTTATTCTTCTTCACACACAATAAGCACCATCCACTCTCTTCTTTCATTCTCGAAATACGTAAAGAAAAAAATAAACAACTAAATATAAAATGAATTGTGTTAATGTAAATGTACACGGTTGTAGTAGTAAACTTGTAAATTTACACAATTTTTAAGTAAAACTGTGTAAATTCTACACTTTTGTTTTCTATCATATACGAATTGATGTGAATGCTCTAATTAGTTTTGCCTTTGGTCTTTATTGTCTCAAGTATAAGCTCACTTTCTATTCAACTCTTTCTGTATAATGGAAAGGAAAGAGGAATGGCACTCAGGTTACAAAAAAATAAAATACGCCTCTATCTGTGTCTCAATGATTGATGGAGTTTAGCAGAGATATCAAATTTTAAATCCAAATTAGTCACTATTCGATCTTGAAACCTTAAATATTGGTTTTTTTTTTAATATTATTTTGTTTTGTTTTTTTGTTTTTGTTCATGAAACTTCAAATATTGGTTTTTTTATTTTGTTTTGTTTTTTGTTTTTGTTTTTGTTTTTTTATATTTCAGTCTCTAAATATAGGACCGTTTACCACATCACTTAACAATATAACCAATATCAAAGATTTTATTTTAGCATACAACACATTAAAATAATATAAACCATTTCTACCCACAAACATCATCTCACAACCTCAAAATACCCACAAACAACCACAACACGGCCAAACACTTACCCACAACCACGCATACCCGCAGCCAAACAACCATATTTCACGGCAAGCCACCAACCACAATTTTAGGAATAGGGAGAGGAAAAGATAGAGAGGGGAGAGAGGCGCGCGTGTTTCACAAATAATATAAGATTATTCTATTTTAACATTCAGCTACAATGAGCTGCTAGAGATGGTAGTTCACTATAGCTTAAACTCAAATTTTTTTTTAGTTCACTGTAGCTAAATTAGTTTTTTAGTCATTTTAGCAATTTTAGTGTGAATGCTCTAAAATCCAATAATAAGAAGTCTATAGCAAGAAAAACTCAAAGCTCGCCTCGTTGTCCCCAATAGTCCTATGATAGAAACTCTTTCAGTTACACCACCACATATTTCTGAATTTATTTCGACTTTGAAACCACATTCACTCTTTCATTCTAGAATTTCTTAATGCTGGTGCTAATGGGCTGTATTTTGGTTGTTTAGTTTCTTTAATATATTCCTCCTTTTTACCCCCACACCCCCCACCCCCCCCCCCCCCCCCCAAAAAAAAAGGTCCAAACTCATTGAAAGTTGATACTTAAATAATTGCTTAATTTTCCCTCAACGTTATCTTCATTTTTAGCTTATTTAATGGATTAGCTTTGACCCACCCACCTCATGAGAAAATACACCATGCATCGGATGGCATGTTTTCTCCCCTCTCACATGGAGTTAACTTCCATGTAAGAGGAGGAAACATGTATCCAATGCATGGGACACCACCTCCCACCTCACACCAAAAACCAAAACTTATATATAATACCACTCCCAAAATTCCCACTTCATAACCTTTCTTCCTTTACAAGTTGTTTGAGCTAAATACAAATACCAATACAAATGGAGAAATCTGGGTATGGGAGAGATGGGATCTACAGGTCAATGAGACCACCATTAGTGTTACCAAAAGACCCAAATCATTCAATGGTCACATTTCTCTTCAGAAACGCATCCTCGTACCCAAACAAACCTGCTCTCATAGACGCAGAAACCTCCGAAACCTTAACCTTCTCGCAACTAAAATCCACAATCGCTAAAGTGTCACAAGGATTGCTCAGCCTAGGCATCACCAAAAACGATGTTGTCCTCATCTTCGCTCCGAACTCAATCCAATTCCCAATCTGCTTTCTCTCCATCGTCGCAATAGGTGCAATCGCCTCAACAACCAACCCTCTGTACACAACCCAAGAACTCTCCAAACAAGTCAAGGACTCGAACCCAAAGTTAGTTATTACCGTTGCGGAACTGTTCGACAAAGTCAAAAGTTTCAACCTCCCAGCTGTCATTTTAGGACCAAACACCAACCTTACTTCAAACCCGAACGTTATCCACTTCAACGATTTGCTAAACCTTAACCCATCATCATCATCTTCAGATTCCGAGCTGAACATCAACCATGTGAAGCAAAACGACACCGCCGCGTTGCTATACTCGTCGGGAACCACGGGGACGAGCAAAGGCGTGGTTCTGAGTCATGGGAATTTCATCGCGACGTCGCTGATGGTGACGATGGATCAAGAGGTGTCCGGAGAGAGCCACCACGTGTTCCTGTGCGTGTTGCCGATGTCTCACGTGGCTGGGTTGTCGCTGATTATGTACGGGCAGTTGCAGATTGGGAATGCGGTGGTTTCGATGGAGAGGTTTGGGCTGGAGAAGGTGTTGGCGGCGGTAGAGAGGTATAGGGTCAGTCATCTTTGGGTGGTGCCGCCGATCATATTGGCTCTGGCGAAACAGAGTGTGGTGAAGAGGTACGACTTGTCGTCGTTGAAGCAAATCTTGTCTGGTGCTGCGCCTTTGGGTAAGGATTTGATGGAGGAGTGTATTAGGAATGTCCCAAACGCTGTCGTTATGCAGGTACTTTACAACAGGTTTAGAAACCACAATAATATATATATTTATATATATATATATATATAAAATTTTTAATTGATAAAATTATCTAAGAGTTTATCAAATTAAAATAGGCAAATTATAACTTACGCACCTATGGTTTGACTGAAATTTAAGTTGTATACTTGTGATTTGAAATTTGACACTTTACCCACTTGAGGTTAGCTCACTTAGAGTTTCATAACCCATTTCTGTAAAAAAAAAAAGAGGCTAAATATGTAAGTTTGCTCCACTTCTATGTCTCTCTCCTCTAAAAATACAACATCAAATAAGATTAAAAACATTCTCAAAAAAAAAAAAAAAAAAAGATTAAAAAGAATTCAGTAGAACACTTGTATCATGAGATTTCAAACCACAGGTAAACAACTTAAATTTCGATCAAACCTCAGGTGGGTAAAGTGTCAAATTTCAAATTATAGATAAACAATTTAAATTTTGGTCAAACTACAGCTGAGTATGTTGTAATTTGCCCAATTAAAATATATGGTTTAAATTATATATCTTTTTCTATGCAAAGTATGGCTACCACTTGTACCTTGTATCAACTTAAAAAAAAAAAATTATGTACCAATCAGGAGTTGACACATAAGGAGGTGTGATTCTTTGTCAACTATAGACTTGTGTAACTCTTTGTTGTCAATCTCTATGATGATTATTGAATTAATGTATTAAAAATCTTACCAATGATTACTTATGTTTTCGTTATTCTTAACACGCACAATCAAACTAAATGTTAACCAATTGTTATTTATTATTTAATGTGTACATCCATGATCCATGCTTTGTGTATAATTTTAATTAATAAAAAAAAAAAATTGAAAGTGAATTTTTCATAGACAAGATAGTTATTTATATATTTGATTATTTTAAAAATTTGTGAGGATGGTAGGGGGGTATAGCGAGACGAAATAATCCTGAAGATTTTTCAAAATACAATAAAAAAGTTATTGAGTTGTGTAATATTAACACACTACACTATATTTAATTTAAATTTCTGCCTATAGGTATGTGTGTGTGCACAATTCATGCCTGGGAATCTTATATGAATGCGTGAGAGGAGCGCACAATCCATGCACGATCACAATCCATGCCTGGAAGTCTTATATGAATGTGTGAGAGAAACGCACGACCCATGCACAATCGATCTGGTACATGATAGGAACAGTTTGGCACTACTTTAAGAGAGGAACTGAGAGAGCAAAATAAAAAGTAATGATAATAGTTGAATATGATGTGTTTTGGATTTCTATATTAGCTTAATGAATTGGTTATGAGTGTTAGTTGTTTGATGGAATGTCTGTAACGCCTTATGTTTTTGAAAAGTTCTATTTGTTGCTTTTTAAAAAATGTACTTGCTGTCCCTAGAATGCACAATGATTGGAATAACAAATTAATTAAGTGGTCATGTTTACCTACAGTAAATTATAGAAAATAACAAATAACGATAGTTTAGCAGATGGCTTTAGACTCCAATACAATAAACATACTCATAGATATTATACTTTAAGGAGCAGTTTGTTATATGTATTGTTGCAAATAGAATGAACTGTAACAATAACTACTATTTTTCTGTTTTGGGGGAAATGTCAATTTTTATATTTAACTATGTTCTGTTTAGTCCTGTGTCTCAAATGTCATGGATTTGAATTGATTTACTAGCTATTTTGTACCCTAATTTGAAAAAGAGAGAAGAAATAATAGTTTAATGAAGACTGCTAGAGTTATATTTCAACAGTTGAACTTATGAAGGAATCTCAGGATTGTTGACCAGAAAGACCATCTTTGTGACAACTGAGTTAGAGTATGCTGGGAATGGCTAAATGGCTCTAGTATGCAGTATATCTAGTTAGTGGCTTGTCGAATTCTTCAGTCTAGGCACTGAAAATTTGAGAATACTTCATTGAGATATTACACTTTTGCACTGCTGACATTCTGGGAAGTTTTTTTTGGCAATTCATTGCCTGCCTTGGCTTTTGATTTTAAATATCTTTCTCTTCATGCTTTTCATTTTTGTTAGAGCAGCAGGCGATGGAAAAGTTCCATTTTTATTTAGAGCGCTTTTTTCTTTCAGGGCTACGGTATGACAGAAACTTGTGGAATTGTTTCCGTGGAGAATCCAAGAGTAGGAATTCGGAATACTGGTTCAGCTGGAATACTTGCTCCAGGAGTTGAATCCCAGATAGTCAGTGTAGATACATTGAAGCCTCTCCCTCCTAATCAGTTAGGGGAGATATGGGTACGGGGGCCTAATATGATGCAAGGTAGAGTGCTTTTTATTTGTTTCAGTCCTGATCCTTGCATTCCTGGACCTCTTTACATGGGTATATTTGCTGCTTCATAGTAGAATATTCTGCTCTTTGGTTGAAAGGGAAAGCCAGGTAGCTCATCATTGACTGATTAAATTTTTTTTTGATGTCCAACATATAGACATGGGAAAGTCAGACCATTGACTAATTAAATTATTTTTAGTTTTCCAGCATCATAGATGTGGCAATTTATTGTATTCAAATATGGAAACATGTTTGATAAGCATACCAAAGTTGTACTTCTGATGTCAGACAAATCCTATATCTTGGCGAGGAAGTGCTGGCCCAAATCCTGTTAGCATATGTTCTGAATGATAACAACTTGTGCAAATCTTTGAGATACCTTGCTCCTAGTTAGGGGTGTGCATCTATCCCACCAATGACCAATCCCATGAAACCGACCCAATCCAATACCTTGGGTTGGTTTTTGTGGATTGGAAATTTATTTAAATTGATTTTTCATATGGTAGTGCTGTTTGTTATCAGACAAGTTGATGGAGCAACCATTGCATTTTAGGGAACAAATATCATCTTTCTTTGGAAGCCTAACATTGAGGCACCGTCCACAGAAAGTGCTTGTGGTAGTTAATTAGATAACTAATTTTTTATTTTATGTTTTGTTTGGTATTTCTATAGTCAAGGGTATTGTCATAATTCTGCAATTATTGGTTGTGGCTTGTAGGTTATAGATGTTGACCTTGGGTTTTATGTTATTAATATTAACAATAGATAAGTCTTATTTAGTTTATTCGCTTTTATTGTGGACTGTAGATCAATTCAATTAGGCACATTTTAACTAGTCAAAGTAGGAGTTCTGGTGCTATTAGGAAAAATTAAGTTCTGGATTCTATATAAATGTGGGAATTTATGAAATACGGAGAGTTTGATTAATAGAAAATTTGGTAGTTACTGGATTTAAGGCATGTTGGTCTTAATGTGATCTTTCCTACCTTTATCTTCTACTTTGGCATTCTATCATTATTTACGATACTGTTTATGGGTACTATTTATGTACACTGCTCGCGTTACTGTTCACATGCATGATTAATATTACCGTTCATAGCCTGTGAACAAATTCAATTGTTTTTTCTTTCCATCTCTTTTGTAATCCTAAATCAAATATTTCCCTTTCCTACCAAAACCTTAGTATTTATTTTGAACACTAACCCTTCTTCTGAAGTTTTAAACCTTACATGAAATTGTCCTAACAATAAGCCCACAATAAGTACCATTTATCCAACGTCATCAGTAAGATGATCTTGGGATAACATGTTATCTTACCATTCAGAATTGCAATTGTATTTAGCTATTTTGGTCAAAATTTTGTAATAATTCCAAGACTTTGACCAATTCAGTCTCATATATAGATTTTTTTTTTTAATTTTTTTTTTCTCTCTAGGATTGTTGTAACTTGTAATTGCATTTATCAGTCTGCTATTGGAATTTAAAAGAAGCTGATGAGGTAGTCCAGTCTCATGCCAAATGATGGCAGGTGGGGTACTCTGTCAAATAAAGAGTATCCATGTGTGGTTGCAAAGGGAATTTGAACATATACACATTGGTTCCCTGGCCTGCTTGTTATATTTGAAAAGCTGCCACTTTGATCCCCATGGCGTGCTTATTAAAGATACAACTTTAGCAGCCAAATCATGGCTGTTCAGCTCATCTCTATATGGAGGCAATGTTAGTGCTAATATGCTACCTACCATGAGCAATAAGGCCTCTTGTCCATATGATCGTATGCCTCTCTCTGAATTACCCTCTCTCTTGGTGCATATTTGACATTATGTGTCTCTAATTGCTCTTAGGGTACCAAATCATATGCCATTGAAAGAAGGGCGACCTTTTGACTTGATATAATCAATATATTAAAGGGCATTTTAGGAGGGTTACCAATCATGAGATTAAATAGTGGGAAGATACATTTTAAACATATTTTGATATGCCTTGTAAACTTTGCTGCTATTCCACTTTCATGTCAAGGATGAGAATTAGTACTTTTCTCTGTACGACATGTTCAGTCATGCATGCTACATAAAAGTCATCATTAACTGTTGCCTGCGATAGTGTCTGGTTTGTTTCTTCCATATAGTTGATCTTTGTACCAGAAGTGATACAACTTAACAAGTTTCAAATGCTATAGCCTTTCAATTCTTTTGCATGTGAGATCTGCATTTCTTTAACATGTTCTAGGCATTTTCTTACTTTATTCATTCAGAATATGTAACATTATCATTGAAGTTCTCATTTTCAGGTTATTACAACAATCCACAGGCCACCAAACTGACTATAGATAAAAAAGGTTGGGTACACACAGGAGATCTCGGATATTTTGATGGAGATGGGAATCTTCATGTTGTTGACCGAATTAAGGAGCTTATCAAGTACAAAGGTTTTCAGGTAACTTAGCTTGGCACAAATGTTTTAAATAGTTGGAAGGGGCCTTTGGTTCAGTATCATGATAAACATTGAACTATGGTTGAGCATTATCAAGTTTCCCATTCCTAAAACTGTGTTACGTTGTGTAGACTTGACATTTCTGTTAACGGAGAATGTTTGTACTAATATTTTTTAGGTCAAACTATCTGGTTTTTTCTTTGGTATGGTTTGCTTGATAAACTTTCCACCATTTTTTTTCCCTAGGTTGCACCAGCGGAGCTTGAAGGGTTGCTTGTTTCTCATCCTGAGATATTGGATGCTGTTGTCATTCCGTAAGTATAAGCCATGAAAAATATGCATTACTCACTCAGGCCACTAAAAAATGTATGTCAATTCCTATTTAATAAAATCATTATTGAAAGTTGAGTCATTTCCACCCTGCAGATTTCCTGATGCTGAAGCTGGTGAAGTCCCAATCGCATATGTTGTACGCTCACCCAACAGATCACTGACTGAAGAAGATATTAAGAAATTCATTGCTAGCCAGGTAAGGGTCTGGGAAAAGGAAGTTTAGGATTGAATTTCATATGATATGATATTGCTCTTCTGCAGAATGTGTGACATGCCAACATCGTTTGCATGCATCTGAAATCATGTATCTACTCTTTGTTATAGGTTGCACCTTTCAAAAGATTAAGACGTGTGACATTCATTGATAAAGTCCCCAAGTCTTCTTCAGGAAAGATCCTCAGAAGAGAGCTCATTGAGAAAGTAAGGTCAAAAATGTGAAATTGAAGTCGGTTCTAAGTTAGAATCCAAATGTGTTGGTCTAGATTGTAGAACTTCTAACGAATAACAATGGCAGCGGTAATGTACCCCTTCCTGCCCTGCTCCTCCGTACAGAGGATACATATCTTTTTAAACCAGATTGTGTTGGTCTTAAACTGTAGAAAATTTTCATTCAACAATAAAAACAATAAAACATATATATGATTACCCTCTTTTTTTCTTCCTTTTCTTTTGTTGCAATGTAAGAATCTGAATACACTGTTCAGTTAATGATAGGAATTTCTTACCACCGTATTGAGAAATCTGTCCAATAAACATGAAATCTAAAAGTTCAACAAAAGGAATTTTTTGTGACATACAAAGTTCAGAAGAAAATAGACAACAACAAAGAAGATTTGTGCACGTTATCCTCGAGTTTTACCTCCAAAGGAGATGGAATGGGTGTATACCTCAACACTCACGAAGCATCGAAGTTTATCTCTTGTTACGATTATACCGGGTCTTCTAACAAGTTAGTGAATAAATATCATGTGAGAGATAAACGGGCAATTCTTCATTAATTCTAATAAATGAATATAGAATTGAATTGCATGATATTCACTAATTGAATTATTACATAGATAATTTGATAAAACATTTTTTATTAATAATTTGATAGTTACAATAGGAGGGGGATTTTAACCATGAGTGATTCTGTTTTTTAATCTAACCATTAACGATTTTATTCGAAATATTAAGAGATATCAATTAAAATACAAAATTCTTGACAAATTTGATATAATTTTTATAAGAGATAATTTCTCCTATGGTCTGCGTTCCAACGGGCTAAAAAAATGAGAACTCGTGAGTTCAACAAAATGTTGAACTCAAAGGAGCAGGCCCTTCATTGCATACCTTGCAGTTGTTTTCAAGCCGCTAATTTTGAAGTTGAATTTTGTTGGAGAGAGTGTAAAAAGTGTAAAACTTTATGTCAATAAAAAGTGAAAGGAGTGGGAGATTGATATGATGGCATTCAGCATATAAAAGAATTTCTGAGCCCATGATATATTTTAGAGATAAAATTTAGGAACACAATTTTATTTTTGCTACAATTTTTTGACAATTTGACATGGTAGATTGAGAGTAGGAGAAAAAAAAGAAGAAGATACATTCAAGTAAAAATAATAGTAGCAACTCACAATTTATTACATCAAAATTTTGACCATGACGGACAAAATAGTTGTGATCCTAAATTTTAACATATGAAAAATAGAGGAGAATGAACGTAGAGGACAACGTTACCCAAAAAAAAAAAAAAAAATAAAGAACAAAAGAGGACAAAAGCCGGCCAAAAAGAGATTTTGCTGTTTTTGGTGGGCTTGTTATCAGGCCCACTTGGAGATGGATAGCGACCATTGCACACATGCGACAAAATCACATGCGAGAGATAGTACTCTTGTCTTGTTATTATTTGCCGACTTATTAGGACCCTTTTTTTTTAAGTTTATAAATTGATTTATTTTATTTCAAGTTATTTTATGTAAAAGTTGTTTTCTTGATAGGTATGAAAATTTTTACAGAAAACAAAAAATTACTTCATATGTAAAGGACACAGAAAAGCCTAAAAAATTGCAACAAAAATAATTATATGTAAAAAATGTAATGACTCTTGAAACACCGTAATGGAATTGCTATTGGTAAAACCCTATGCGTGACCTCACTCATGTAAGGGACTAGTGATGGTCGCTACCAACCGAATCCTAATACTTTCTATCTCTTGGAAAGTGCACAAATTTTGTTTCTTCCATAGTTCACATTAAGTGTGTGTTTGGATTGCACATTTCAGCGTGCAATCCAGCGTTTGCGATTTTTGATCAGGTCTCACGGCATTGTTCACGATTTAGCAAAAAAACGAAAAAACGCGCTACCATTACATTTTTGGGTCCCATGGCACTATTCAGACCCTTTAAAAATTATTTTGTTACAGTGTTTTCAGCAATAAGTTTTCAGTTTTCAACAAATAAGTGATATCCAAACACACCCCAAATATAAGGGAACAAGATTTCAAATATTGATTGTAAGTTGATAAGTCCATTGTTATGTTTTAGTCCACCTGTTTTTGTCTTGGGGATGAGTTTTGTCACAAAATTGCTAAAGGGGTTTTAGAGTTGGAAAATTCAATGGCATGTAATATTGTTTGACATGTAATCTTCCCCTTTGCTTCTCATCTTTGATCTTGTGCTTCTTCTATCGACAAACTCAATTGTGTTACTTGATCGATACACGAAAATTCTATTTTTAAATGAGTCTAATCAAAGTTGGTTGTTGACTTGGTATGTGTGCCTCACATGATAAACTTCACTAAAGTCAGCTTAAAAATGAGGTTTTGAGAGTATTTTTGTATGCTATCATTGAAGAAGCCCTAATCCTCTATTTTCATTCTAACCCATGTGTTCAAATCGAAAATCTCAAGACGATATTTCCAATAGGTGATCAAGGTTGAAGCAACAAAGCGAATCATAGTATGTGTTTGCTATGGAGATTAAATCTTCAAGGCGGTCATTGGAGTCACAAATGTGGTTTGTGGAAGGATTAATTTTAGATTACAAGAGTCTAAGCGGCTTGGAGCAGATAGCGGGGTCATGTCTTTAAGTTGACTAGGATCAAGAGTATGATTCAAGTTGTATAACTTCAATTCTAATAGTAAAATTCCTTCTTAGGGTTAGGGTTAACCTCATGACTTTTTTTTTTCTCCTTTGAATGCATCCATACGTTTTTCATTTTGTCACCAATCAATTGTGTTCTTTACTAAACCACTTTATACATTATGTTTAGTGACGACTATAATATAGGATAATTAACCTACAATAATTGAAATTGCAGTTAATTTGTCAAAATTTAAAATCAACTAAAGAGTCTAAGTGCTTCTCAATATTTAAGGTCTAAATTAAGTTCAGATAAAACATTGTTTACTGATCTACAATATCCAATAATCCATAATCCATTATGGTCTCTTATATGACCACCACTGCCTGCAAGGCCCGAATTACCTATAGAAGAACCATAAGAAATTAGTTTGAACGTTTCATTTAATTGGAAATGGAGTTCTAGTTTGCAGATTGTGATGGGAGTCCACAAAATGAAAAAAATACAATAGCTCTGTTGAATGCAAACTTTAACTAAATCTTGTAATTTGTAAAGGATGATCTGGATCAAATACTTTGTTGTTATTTACAAATCTAATGGCTCCTAATGCTCATTTTGAAAGAATACTTTCATAGAATATGTCTAGAAAGGACTTGCCAACAAGGAAGATCACTTTCACAAGCACTCTAAAACAAAAAAATGGTGAGCTGGTTGGTCCCAATGGCAATGAGATGTAACTAAAACCATACTAGGCAATAAATGCAACCCAGTCCCAACCCTAGGATAATCACACCAATTCTGGGCAAACAATGGTCCTATCAACTGTACTGGCAAGGAAGTTGAGGAGGCCCCCATTGCCAAAGCAATAATCTCTCCTTTGATAGAGATACTGATAGAGAATATTTGTTAAAATATTAGTGTATATTACCATTCCAAAACTTTTGTTCCTCCTTTTTGCAATGTTCCAAGCTCAAAAGTTCCCCACTGTCACTGCCACTGCGACTGTCACTTCCTCATCTCTAAACATATCCAGCAGGTACACAGTCCATTTCAAGTGGACTGTCAGATATAGAAGTGCACGTGGCATTAGGCGATTCGTGGGTCTACCAAATCCCACGTGTTGGGGGCGTTTGCATCACGTGGCTCTAGACCATTTGGTTGGTGGCTGCTGGCTGGGGCATACAATTCGAGTACTAATGTCTACTTTGCATTCAAAATCCTTATCCTCTAATAATTCCACTTGTAATGGCGACTTAGAGCATCTATATTCGTTAAGTCATAAATTTAGCAATATAACTCTACAAAAAATTATTTTATTTATCTTACATTTTCATTTTACAAAATATCTAATATCAATTATTTTATTTTAACTTTCAACCCAATAAAATAATATGAACAAAATAATAAAATAATATATTCACTACAAAACAGTGTAAACACATAAATATAATAATATATTTAATATAAAGCAATATGAACACACAATTTAATAAAAAAAATTTTTACCCTTGAGCGCTATCATGAGCTGTGCACAGTAGCTATGGAGCCAAATTATTTGACTTTGGCTTTATCAATATAGTCATAAATTTGTATTTAGTGTACGTTTGGGTCCGGCTGATACGTTTGCGTTAGCTTTTTTTGTTCTTTTTTATTATTTTTTTTTCTTGTTGCACGCATTTTAGAGGGGACAGATTTCACTGTTCATGCATGAACAGTAGCCGAAATTATTGACTTTTTAGCCCATTTTCAGCACACCAGTGGGTCCATGCACTGTTCACGGGACCCACAAACTTCACTTTTTAACAACTTTTCATTAAAAATGGGTCCCACGGTACTATTTACACATTTAAAAATTATTTTGCTGCAGTGTTTTTCAGTTTTCAGTTTTTAGTTTCAGCGGTATCCAAACAGATTATTAGTAGTACTAAAAATAACAATAGAACTTTTTAGTACTACCAATATTAATGCTCTTAGTCTAAACAAATCATAAATTTCTCAATATTTAATGCATGTACTCGTCCTTTTATAAAACTTTTTATGGAGAGTTGAAAAAATTGTAAAATAATATTTAGTTATTTTTTTAAATTTTTTTTAAAAATGGTTTATTAATGTATATCTTTAAAGTATACATTAGTAAATTTTTTTAATATATATATATATATATAAATAATATATGTGACAAAGTTTAGCCACAAAATTAGTTGTAGTCTAAGGTTACAAACTTACTCAATATCTTTTTATTGAAGGTGAATTTTGACAAATCCACTATTGGATTACATTTTTTTCTTACTATCCTTCGTGCTTACAAAATTTCTAGAAAATTAAAGATCAATAGCTATCAATAAATTGTTTAAATTACAAGTTTTTGTAGTTTAAAATTATGTATAAAATATAGACTTATAGATCATATAGTAAATAATATCTAATTGATATAAAATTTGATGTGTATTAAAAGTGTAAAGAATATGCAATTTAATAGTTAGCTTTCCAAAATATATAGTAATATTTATTTTATTGAGTAAGGTTGTAACCTTAATTAGGCTACAACCCCACGTGTTAGGGGCGTTTGCATCACATGGCTCTAGACCTTTTGGTTGGTGGCTGCTGGGGCATACAATTCGAGTACTAATGTCTACTTTGCATTCAAAATCCTTATCCTCTAATAATTCCACTTGTAATGGCGTCTTAGTCTAAACAAACCACAAATTTCTCAATATTTAATGCATGTACTCGTACTTTTATAAAACTTTTTATGGAGAGTTGAAAATATTGTAAAAAAATATTTAGGGGCTGTTTGAATTTTAAAAATTGCTCACTCATTACTCATCACTCAAATATCATCACTGATCACCCATCACTCTATAACTCATTACTTATTACTAAAAATACCACAATTTACTAAGGTAGCATGTTTGACACTTGTTTTCAACTTTGATAACTCAAAAAATTTTACTTTTTGTTGGACCCACGGATTGACCTGGTGCGGCTTTTACTTCTTATTTTTCTTTTTTCTATTTTTTTTTTCCCTTCAACCCCCAATACCCAAACTCACCGAACCCAGTGAAAAGGAATGGAAAAAAAAAAAAAAGAAACCAAACCCTGAAACCCAATGTAAAAAGGGAAGAAAAGAAGAAAAAGAAGAAGAAGAAGAGAATAAAGAAACCAAGCCCAGACCCAGCGTGAAAGAAAAAAAGAAAAGAAAAAAACCAAACCCAGAAACCCAATGTGAAAAGGAAAGAAAAGAAGAAAAGAAGAAGAAGAAGAAGAGAATAGAGAAACCAAGCCCAGACCCAGCGTGAAAGAAAAAAAGAAAAAGAAGAAGACAACGCGTGTTGGAGAGAGCAAAAGGTCTAACCGGATTTGACTACTTTCTGACCGTGGGTCCCTTAAATATGTGTGTATTTACTAAAATGTCATCAAACTCAATTTCTATAACTTGAAAACACCCAAAAGTTGTTTTCAGTTTTGCTAACTCATCACTCAAAAATCAGAGAACTGAGTGATGAAAATAAAAACTGAAAATAAATCCAAATACACCCTTTTGCCATGGGACCCACCAATTTTGAGTTATGAGTGATGAAAACAGGGTAATGGGTAATGGAAAATATGAAATCCAAACAGCACTTTAGTCATTTTTTTAAAAAAAATTTCTTTAAATGGCTTATTAATGTATACCTTTAAAGCATATATTAGTAATTTTTTTTAATATATATATATATATATATGACAAAGTTTAGTTACAAAATTAGTTATAGTTTAAGGTTACAAACTTACTCAATATCTTTTTATTGAAGGTGAATTTTGACAAATCCACCATTAGATTACATTTTTTTCTTATATCCTTTGTACTTACAAAATTTCTAGAAAATTAAAGATCAATAGCTATATTATCAATAAATTGTTTAAATTGCAAGTTTTTGTAGTTTAAAATTATGCATAAAATATAGACTTATAAATCATATTGCAAATAATATCCAAATATACCCTTCTGCCATGGGACCCACCAATTTTGAGTTATGAGTGATGAAAACAGAGTGATGGATGATGGAAAATATGAAATCCAAACAGCACCTTAGTCATTTTTTTTAAAAAAATTTCTTTAAATGGTTTATTAATGTATACCTTTAAAGCATATATTAGTAATTTTTTTTAATATATATATATATATATGATAAAATTTAGTTGCAAAATTAGTTGTAGTTTAAGGTTACAAATTTACTTAATATCTTTTCATTGAAGGTGAATTTTGACAAATCCACCATTAGATTACATTTTCTTCTTATATCTTTCGTATTTACAAAATTTCTAGAAAATTAAAGATCAATAGCTATATTATCAATAAATTGTTTAAATTGCAAGTTTTTGTAGTTTAAAATTATGCATAAAATATAGATTTATAAATCATATAGTAAATAATATCCAATTGACATAAAATTTGGTGTGTATTAAGAATGTAAAGAACATGCAATTCAACGGTTAGCTTTCCAAAATATGTAGTCATATTTATTTGATTGAGAAAGGTTGTAGTCTTAAGTTACAACTAATTTTGTAACTAAACTTTATCTATATATATATATATATATATATATATATATTGAAATGACAAATTACGATTTGTACGAGACAATATTATTATTATATATAGGTCGTGGTTCAATGGTGATGATAATTTCACTTTGAGAAAAATTTGACTTATGTTTAGTGTATTGGAGTATTGGAAAAGACGTGAAAATATTGCGAGTCTCATATTGACCACGTGTTAGTCTTGTATTGGTTCAATATTCAAATGCAAGGATAAATCTTATCTATTATAAAATTTGTTGTGTACCTGTCATCATTGCTTTAAGCTGTTTTCTATGTCGTTTCATTTTTATTTTCTTTCTTTCCCTCATGTTGTTACTATTCCTTTTGAAATACAAGAATCTGTGGTGTCCACTGTCCACACACATGATCCAAGAGGTCTCTTCTGTATTCAGTCTCACGCTACCCCTCTTGTTTTCTATATAAATCTTCTTGTCATTTACAAATTAAGTTGTCCAGTGCTATACTTTCTTAGAATTCGGAGCCTGTGAGAGCGTATAGACCAATATGTAGCCTTTATCTGCATTTGCACCTGCACCTACATACTTGTTTCTCTCATATATAACTTCAAAAACCAAAGCTAGCTTTAAAGCATGGCAAAATTGGGAGATGAACCAAGCACTAGGTGCAGGTACAGACGCAGGTGAATGCCATTTTGGCACTTGAAAGTTTAAACACACACAACAGTATGGCAGTACGTGCTTTTCATGATATTATTTACCTTTCTCTCTTTATATTTTTGGTTCCACCAAAAGGGTTTTCAAGGACCAAATTAAGATCCATCAGTACAGATTCTACAGAAGGGACCTGTTAAAGTAAGTAAAGAGTCTACATCCACACTAAGAGACTTTTTGAGCTGAAAATATCACTCATCATCATCTCTTTCTTTGTATTTGTGTCTCAAAAGAGTTCTCTGAGAATCTTTTGACCCAGCAAGATCCATCGATAATGAAGCCCAGCTGATGAGGTAATGAAGACTCGCAAAAATAGGCTTTTGAAGGTAACAAACTCTCTCAGACACAGCACACTTTTGCACAGTTTTTAGAGTTCTAGAGTGCTTTGGACTTTTAAAATATAGTGAAAAATATAGATCTTGCTTCCTCTTGCTGAAAATTTTTACACACTAGTGCAAAGGAGAAATTCTTGAGGAAACTGTTACCACCGCTGGGCAAGAGGACCACGTTATTTTACAGGTTGAAAAAACAACATATAAAGAATATTTATCATTGAAATTGATTCAATTTAGAGAAATCTCCTTTGGTAAAAATGGAAGAATTAGTTAGTGTTAAGAGGTTTAATTAACTCAAGCATGAAAATGAATATTAGTATAAAAGAGAATCACAATAGAATTAAGCTCACGAAGAATAGAAAGAAAAGGTATAAAAGTACGTTATCGTGTCTACTGATAAATCAAAAGAACCAGAATATTTTACATGGTTGATAGTAAAACAAATAAAATGCAAACTTAAGCAAGCTTTGATTCACAATTATCTACAAAATAATCCCTCTCCTATTCCTTTAGAAGTAGCCAATTTCTTCAGAATATTTCGACTAACATATATAAGCCTAGAACTGCTGAATTTGAAGACACATATGCTCCTCAAATTAACTAATACTCCTAATATTTATGCCTTTTTCCCCTTGTCAAGCAATAACAAAGGCTCTCCTTTTATTATTATTAATATTTAAAAGAAAAAAAACTATGTGTATATTCTGTTTGTTCTTCTTGTGGCCATTCTAGCTTTGTTAGTCTTGCACTTTGTATTGATTTCCAGTTTTCCACAAAATCTAATATAGAATTACAACAAAGCAACGAGAAATATACTCACACAGTCACACACCGCCTGATGACTAGGTTGAGTTCAGACAGATCATGATTTCATGACATGACTTTGAAGAACTATGTTAGATTGTTAGTAACTTGCCTTGAATTAAATTTGTTTAGATTAGCCCCTACTCATCTTTTAATTTGGTGTGTACTTATTGTTGCTATATATATATATATCCCCAAATTAAGAACATAATTATTTGGGAAAGTCCATCTGTAGATAACCCGGGGAAAAATCTCTCTAGGACCAGGCTTTTAATGATGGACATATACCTTTTGCAGGCCACATTGTCAGTGCATGGGTAAATATTGTTCATACCAGTGGGGTTGGATGCAGTTTCACATGTACAAACGTGTTTGGGACTGTGGCTTATAAGCTAATTTTTTGCATTTTAATTTTTACATACAGTTTTTTAAAACATTATTATTATTTTTTAAGTACAAGTATATATTAGTATATTTTCAACAAAATTTCTTTAAGAAAAAAGCTATATAAATTGTTCCAAACGACAGCAATTTTGTCTGGAAATACAGGGTGTTAGGGTACAAATTTTTTTTTTTAAACCTAATATTATTTAAGTATCACCTATTTATTTTCAAACACCACTAAGAAGTTGTTGGGCTTTCACAAAATATTTTTTGCCATATTATTATGTTAACCACAAATATTTCATATCTTATTTGGGTCATGATGTAAACTATCACAAAAGTCCAAAAAACTCATATCTTATCCAATTTTATTATTATTATTTAGTTAAGCGCAAAAACAGCCCTATGAATCCAATTCACACATCACATTCTTTTTCAAAACCCAAGGCTACTTATGCTTGACAATATTTTAAAAGCCCAATTTTCATTGGCAATATCAAAAGCCCATTTTTCATTGGTAATATTAAAAGTCCAAGCTAGTTACTTAGCACTATTTTGTAAAAAAGCCCAAAGTTATCAATACTTTGACAAAATACTATATCATAAGTATTTCACTTAAAGTCCAATGATTAACACAATATTTTAAGTTCTTAAACCTATTACTACAATATTACAAGCCTATGAAATCTATCTTATAAAACCCATGGTAAACATTTATATTACGTGACACTATTCATTTTTCCAAAACACATGGCAAACATACATCAAGCCCATGGAGAATTATGAATTTGTGTTATTAATATAAAATTAAACCCATGGAAAGTTATGATTTATTTTAAACCCATAATATTTATTTATTTCATACCATATTATAAACCCATTTTAACTATTTATGTTACATAACACTATTCATTTTTTCAAAACCCATGGCAAACATATATCAAGCCCGTAGAGAATTATGAATTTGTGTTACTAATATAAAAGCCCATAAAAAATTATGATTATTTATTTTAGACCTATGACATTTATTTATTTCAAGCATAATATAAACCCATGAAATTTATATAAGAACCCATGGTCACTATTTATCTTACATCACAACATTCATAATATATATTTCCAAAACTCATGATAATTATTCACTTTACAAGCATATTATGAATATCTATAGAAAAACCCATGAGAATATCACATTATTCCATTATAGTGGTTGTTACCATATTTTATTTGAAACCCATGGATATTGTCTCTATTTAAAACCCATGGTAAATAGTATTCTCAAGAAATATTGGAGGTCATTATTTAAAAGCCCCCCGAAAAATATCATTTACAAAAATAATCCATAGCAAAAATTATGAGAAACTATACAAGTTGTTATTTAAAGCCCATGGAAATTAATACTTAAAACCTATCATAAATATTTATTAAAGCTCATGAATTCACTTTATTTCTACTAACAACTAAAGCCTATGTGGAATAAAAATTCATGGCAATATATGGTAGTTTTGTCCATTTTGTAGGGCTCACAATGAGAAAGCAAAAGAATAGGCCCAAGTGGAGAGAACCACCAAGTCAGAGGCCTACCAAAATACTCAGTCCTCATGGCCAAGCCCAACATGAAATCTCAGCCAAAACAGCTCATGTGTGCAAACTGACCCCGCTAGAGAACTCCATTCAATTCTATCTTCCACTAGAGGCCACCTCAAGAAGCAACCAAGCTCCCAAATCAAATTAGGAGCTGGCCACTTGTCCCACTGCCAACTCTAACGTGAAGAGTACCAGAGGCTGACACCTAAAGGCTAATGGGCAATAAATACCATTCTTCCCCAAGTTTTGGTCACAACTTAAGGAAGCCATAACCAAGACCTCCAAGCTCATGAAATTTTCAACCAAATAGTTTATTTTATTACTAAAAATGTATGTAATTAGTTCATGAATCGTAAAGGGGAAAATTAGGGAAAAGTGGTTTGGAGGTGTAGGGGTCTTTTTTGTATGATATGGTATGTTGGGCTGCCTCCTGTGGTAATGGACTGGGCTGCCTCCTGCGGTGATGGGCCCTAATGTTTCTGAGTAAGGGAGTTGGGGCCGGTCCAATTGTAACTCAACTTGGGCCGGTTTGTGCACAAACTTATACCTTGTCTGCCAGGAGCAAATTTACGGCAAGCAGAACTGTTGCAGACGAGTTACGGTAGGCAGATATAATAATAACTAAAACAGAGTATTTTGACTTATTTAAATAAATGGCTATATATTCCCTGCTAATAAAACATGATTATAGTCATAATGGTATCAATCACAGAGAAGAATGAAGAAAATAATACTGGCTAATTTAAATGGAGATAAATTAAGTTTTAAGCTTAGTCTGCTGCAGTAAAGCCAAAGAGGAAAGAACGCCTCTTCTCAATGCAAATAACCCCCCAGGAAAAGGATCCTGCCGTGGGGATTAATGGCTTTGAGGGAGTCGGACCTGAATGGTTGTTGCCCAAAAGAAAGAGTCCTTGTTTGCGTTTTGGAAGGAGGTAAGATTTGAAGGGAGAGAGAGGGAAACCGATCTATGGGTGCATGTCCTATTGAACCAACTCTCGTTTTTTCTTAGTTTTTTTTTTTCTTTTCTATTTTCTTTCTTTTCTTTTTTCTTTTCTTCTTGCTCTGTTTTCTCCTTTTACTCCCAAAAATATGCTCTGTTTTTCCCTCCCCTTTACAGGGCACGACAAGAGCCTTTTTATAGTGCCTGCCGCGACCAAGGTTTTACCATTTTGCCCCTTAACCGCCTCTGTCTGGTCTGGGCGTACTTGCCGACCACCAGAGGTGTGTGCCACTCACCCTTGCCAGACAGAGGCAGGTTTCAGTTCTCCCCTTACCGTAGCACTTCTTTCCTGCCACAATATAAATGCTCTCTCTCTCTCCACTCTCAAGGCATGCGCCCAACGGTTCCCCCTCAAACTTGCCTCTTTTGGGTGGTCTGTCATCCCAGCAGGACGTACCTCCCAAAAGGGCTTAAGCAGGAGCTGCAAATAGATCTTTTTCCCTTTCCCCACCACCAAACCAGACCCCCTTTACCTCTTACCTCTGGCCCATGGCCCCACCATGTCCTATATTGGCTGGGTATAGGCTGGTGGTGCCTGGGCCTTGTGCGTGCTTCCCTTTCAGATATGTCCAAGAGTCTGCCTGCTGCTCATGCGTTTGCCGTGACCTGGAGACTTTTCGTCTGTGTTTCCTGGCCTTTTATGTGGGTTTTCCTTTGGTCTTTTGCTCTATTCAGGAGTTGGGCCTCGTATGATAATGGATTTTACATTTCTTTGGCCTACCTTTGATTTTCTTTATTGCCTGCCACGTTGAATTGTTATTCTTGCCGTAATAACTTAATCATGCTGGACCCCTTTTTGGGCCAGCCGTTTATCCCTTTTCTTAGTGGCCTGTCATGGGCACTGTTTTGCTTTTACTCATGGGCTTCTATGTCTCTTTGGGCTTTTCCTTTGGGCATCCATGGCCCGATTGCTTTCTTTGGGCTTCCTTGGCCCGTTTGCTTTCTTTGGGCTTCCTCAGTCCATTTGCTTTCTTTGGGCTTCCTCAGTCCGTTTGCTAATTCTACACTCCGATGGGCTTCTTTACTAACTTCATTGGGCTTCCCCGGCCCAATAATCTTATCCTTATCTTTGGAGTTCATGGGCCTGCCATAAACCCCTTACTCTCTTAGTTTACAATTGCCTTGGACCTGCGGCGGCCCTTTCTCACTTTTCTACCTCATACTCTGCCCATGGGATGCTATTTCTTTCTTTCCTAGCTTCCTTGAGCCCGCTTGCCTCTTCAAAACCCATTTATTTATTTGTTGGGCCTGTGATCCATTATTCCTACCGCTTGGGCCTAATGGGTTTTTTGCTATTTACCTTGTCAATTCTTTGTGGCCCTCATTGTTGGGCTTTTCTGTCTGCCTGGGCTTCTACAAATGGCCCTCAACAGGAGGACATAATGAGGTGTCCAATAGAAGCTTCCAGCAGATGCATCAATGGTTGACACTTGGCTTGGAGTGTCAACCAATCCTCTTAAGCTCTGATTCTAGTGGCAGCAAGCAAGATTTCTAGTCCTCATACTTGATCTAATCCTATTGGACAAAATTAATCTCCAAATTCCAGCATTTAATGCCTAGATTAGGAGCATCTCAGTCTTCAGCTGCATTACCCAAATAAGCAAAACACCCAAAAAGCAAGTCTCACCATTTTGGGCCAAATTTTAGAAAAGATATTCTTGGATTTTGCTACTGTCAAACTTGGTCCTTTCTATATTTTGCTAATCAATCCCTTAAGTTTCACTATAAAAGGAAACTACCATCAACTTATGGTGGACAACAATCTTATCATAATATTCTTCACCCATCATGCTATTTTCAGCCCATAAGTCAATCCCTTAGTTCAAAAACTAGCCTTTAGTCCATAAACGCTCATATACACTTACCCATAAACGCTCATATACACTTACCCATAAACATCACATTCCATTTTTTCAGAAAATCTCAGTACTTTAAAATAGTCATAAACAACCCCTGTTTACACCATACCCGAAAATGGCTAAACACCACTTCATCTCTCTTCCATACTTCCATATATTCACTCATACTTTCCATAAATTCATTTCCATCACTTACTATACATATATATTTATCATTATGGGCATGATATGGCACATGGAGATCTTGTTTAAACATTTGCTCCACTAGATGGACACTCTCTCTCTCTCCCTTCATTCCATCCTATTTTTTCCTCTTTTACTTGTAATTATGAAGCTTTTAATCCTTGTTTATTGTTATTATGATGGAAGCCATAATGTTTTGGATACTATGGAAGTTTTCCCTTATGTTGACTTAATAATAATAAGGAAAACATATGATTTTTACCATGTAAACACACTTATTAACCTGTCAGGCGTCTACTGTTGGAGGTTTGTCACATTCACTGCTGGACCATTTTTCCTCTTATGTACTTGTTATAATGGGCCAACTTTTATATTAACCAACTATGGATGAAATGCATAATTTTTACTATGCAAATACGTTTATTGGCTTTCCAAACATCTACCGTTGGACGTTTTTTTTGCTTACTGCTAGACTATTATTTAAGCACTTGTTGTAGTGAGCCATCCTTTGTGCTAGCTTATCTTTGGAGGAGGTATTTTTGGGGCCTTATTATAACTTTTGTTGGATGCAACCTAGACCTTGAACAAAATGAGCCTTTCACACTTCACCGATAGCCTTTGGGCCATGTTCCAAGCCTAAAGTCGAGTCTTGGTCTTGACTCCCTGAACATCATATGGGTGACGAAAAAGCCCCCAACAGAGGGTTTGCAACTTTTTTTATTAGATGTTACCCTATGAAAACATAAAACTCTTGTGTTAGTTATATATTACCATTCAAGCAAGATATAAGATGTGACTGAAAGGGCATAGGTGGAGCTAGGGGGTGCCAAGGGGGGCCATAGTCCCCCTAGATTTTGAAATCATCCATTAATCTTCTTTTACATTTGGTAATAAATCTAAAAATTATACAAAAAAATATTTACCGGCCTCCCTTGAGAAAATTTCCTGACTGCCACTATGAGAGGGTACATCAATATTATACGGTGTGACTGTGTGAGCACTCCTGATGCCTACAAATTAAATATCATTAGGAGGATAAAAAGTCAGAACTTAAAAAAGTAAAGTCTAAATTTTGTAAACTCAATCCATACCAAATTGTTGCCTATTGCATAGAGTTAAAAATTCTACCTTTACATATCCCTATATAGTGTTTTGAAAAGCTTGATACAGTCGTCACAACCTAATATAATCAAATGAGAAAAAGCAGTGCCGACATGACTGCATAATTATGTTAAAGTGACTAACTAAAAAGAGGATAGCTAAATGTCAAGGCTCTATTTGTTTTAACTTAAAATCTATCTTCTTTTTTAGGTATAATTGTATTTTCATTCTGCTTGTTAATTTTACAATAAATTATACAAACCAATGGAAATATATTAATCAAAGAAAAGACTTTGTTTTTTCTTATAATTCATTCTATTGTTAAAGGTTAAAACAATGAGCAAAGAGGGAGTTTGAACCGTAGCTAGTAAAAGAGAGCAGTTAATATTATTAAACTATAAGACTCTTGCTAATTCAAGACAAGACTTTGGCATTAAAAAAAAAAAAAAAAAATCATTCCTGGTTGATCCTAGACAAATGACTAGCCCATACCACACTTATTTTGGTATGTACTTTGGAAATATATTGATACAAGACAAGAGGGTAGACTTCAGCAGACATTGTAAAGTTTAATAGATATGCTCTTATTGATCTTCGTTTTTTTAAGAGTATAAACATGTTAGTGTGAATGGTTAAACCCCAAATTAGGTAAAAGCCATAATAGTGATTGTTTGATATGGAAGCCTTGATCCCAATTAGTTAGGGTTGACAACTTTGTCATTTCTTGTTTCAAAAGCTTGATAACAGTTTGTAAGTACTGATCCAATGAGATAGCAGTAAAAGTGTTAAAACACACTTGGGCTATATGATTATGTCAGATGGATACACTAATTTATAGACTTAACAAGCTGCCTTTTTTCATTTGAGTATCTGTTGGTTATTTGATGGCTGAACAAGTTGAGAAAAGGGTGTGCTATAATACTCATTGGAACTGCCTTTTTAGTTTTTATGCAATTTTCTAACTGGTTAATTGCTTACAATCACTGTTGGTAAAAACTCAACACTATTTATTTGCCTCTCTAAAGCAAGGTTTATTTGCAAAAGCTTGCCCAAAGCACGCCTTTTGGAGCTTTTACAATAAGCTTAAAGCGATTTTTTTGAGAAATTTTTTAATTATTTATTTAAACTAATTAAAACCAAATTAAATGTGAAATATAATTTTTTTAGATCTTATTGTTGTTGATATACACCAGGAATTTGTTATACTTGAATCAATATTATGGTTTGATATCATGCACCTAATTAAGCCCACCCTCCATGCTTTAACAAATTCTAAAAAGTAAAAAATCCATTCGATACCGCAATCCATATATTGCTCTTCCTCACAAAAGAAGACTCAAGCAAGAATGAGGTCACTAGGGAGGGCAACAAGTTCAAGATCACAAAATGCTCCTCATGAGAGAGTGACTATACTAGTTTAGATGAAATAGATGATAAGGGTTACAAATTTAGTGATGACAATGATAATGGTCCTATGCTTAATGAGAATAATGATTATATACTTTTAGGATTGCATTACATTGCATTGCTTTTGTCAAACATAGAAATCATTACTTGACATTTGAGTACTTTTTGACCTTTGTCTTTTGGATGTATATATTGTGATTTCATAGGCTCAATTACATGAAAGCCATGCACAAATTAATCATTCATGAAAGCATAGATCACATCCAAAGAATAATATTGAGCTTTTTCAAAATTTTCCAATACAAGAGCATTAGTCATTGTACTTGCATGTAAGTGATTCTAACATCTTTACAGACCATCCTGAAAGTGTTTAGAGGCTTTTTTCCCCCTATTTTAAATATACTTAATTATTATAATTATGTTACTTCCTTCAGCATTAAATTTGTATTTGAGTTGATCTGATGCAAGCAGAATGTGTGCAAGTTGGTATTAACTTTATTTATTAATTAGCCCATACCTTTTAATTGATGATTTATTTCTATGCTTTAATTAATTTGGTTAATGGATTTGATTTGATTTTTAAAAAAAAAAAAAAAAATTTAAAGAAGGCATTAGTAAATTTCTCATATCAAAATATCTTTCTTTCTTTTTTTCTTTTTTTTTTTTTTTTCTTTTTTTTTTTTTTGAGAAGAGATTAACGAAAGATCTTTATGTCATTAATTATATGTGTATTGGCATAGGGTAAGCATATGCATAATTTTCATACACACAAAAAGTTGAAAGGAAAATGTAGTATGCGAAGCCATTAATTAATCACAGATCTCACTAAAATCAGAAGTACCATTTCCTCATCAGAATTTTGGGTCAATGACTTCTTACAAATAAAAAAAGGATTTCAATTGTTAGTATTGAATTTTTGTTTTTTTTTCCCCAACTATATCATGACTAGTGTGAGCAATACTTGATGATTCTCTCTTTGTTTATAGCTCTTAGCTTTCCACATACCTTTTCTTTATTTGTTTTCAAGGATATGTCACAACTAGATGTTTGAGCAACATTATCATCACCCTCCTACATATATATTCAGTGCATTACCTCTTATTCACTTGCAGAAATTTTCGTTCTTTTGTTTTCAACATGATTCAAGTCATATGTTGAACAATATAATTTTATTATCGTGGTTCATGCTTATGCGTATAGCCTATAGATAGCCAATTATATATCGATGAAATAGGGGTGGAAATTCTACGTACGCTAAGGTGTATTACTTTCACAACATGTTTACTGACATGTAAGTTTTCCAACTCTATTTATAGTTATAGTCGTCGTTGATCAGCCTTGACTGAATTCAATTTGTATTTGAAATCCTTATATAGTGTTTACTCTAAATAAATAAATAAATAAATAAATATATAATTATATATATATATATAAATATATATGGGTTGAGTTCAAGTTACACCTGCTGTGACTCTAATAATGATAGCTCTTTATCATCAGACCAAGATACCAATTGATCTTTGGTGTAGACGGGGATTGAATATCTGATCTCTTATTCAACCATCAGAGACTTTATTAGTTGAGTTAACTGGAACTCATCACTCCAAAATAGTTTGTTAATAGGTTACTGGCAAATCATCTCTCTCTCTCTCTCTCTTTATATATATATATATATATATATATATATATATATTCAAAATTGAAGTTTTTGTTATACAAATGAGATGAAAATAAGAAGAATTAATTTGACATTGAGGCATGCATGTTGAATTATTGCCTTTAAGAAAATATTTGTCCCACTCCAAAATAATTTGTTAATAGGTTACTGGCAAATCATCTCTTGTATATAACAAAGCCTATAAATCCTACGTATAGTAATTTTGGAGAATTTTTAAGATTATCCTTATGTTCTTGTTATATTTCAAAAAATATGAAAACAAATATTTATAAATGATGAAAAGACAATTAAAAAGTGATGATTTTCAAAATGGAGTAAATAACTATTATTATTCTTTAAAGACAATTAATTTTGTTATAAAATGTGGCTTTTATTTTGAAAGTTGATGTTTAGACCACTGTTTTCAGACCCGGACTAGACCGGGAGGTCGGACCGTGAAAACCAAGAACCGGATTAAAATCCGGTTTTTTAAGCATAGAGAACCGGGCATATGTGGCAATTCCGTGAACCCCTAAAACTGGGGTTGGACCGCACGGTTCATGCAAAACCAGTGGCAAGAACCGTGCGATCCAACCCCTTAGCAATTTAAAAAAAAAAAAAAAAAAAAAACTTAACACATTTTTATTGTACTTAATTAAATTATCCATCTCTTACAAGGAATAAAAAAAATTATAATTAAAATCCTTCAAAGATATTCAACTTTACTTCAAAAATTAATTATAAATTTTAATGTTTTCATGGTTATTATTTTATTTTATTAACTTTCTTATTTAATTATTAAATATATACTTGAAAATCATTAAATTTCCCTCACATATATAGATATATTAGTCAATTTTGTTAGTTTTATAAATTTAATATCTATATTTAGGCTTTAATTAATTATTAAATTAATAATGACATCATCACAGTTCGACTCCGGTTCAACCTTGGTTTGATTTCAAAAACCTTGAATCTCTCTCTTTTATGGTTCAATGAATGGTCTGGGTTTCAAAACCATGGTTTAGACATGGCTTACTACCAATTTATTGATTTAGCAATTTAGAATCCAAGTAGTTAATTAAAAGGTTTCATGGATAATAAGAATACAATAATGAAACACTCTGGGGTTGCGGCCAATTCACCAAAGTCATTAGGAAGATAGTTGCAACACAATACATATAACAAAACCTCTGTTATAAGTAATTGTACTAGTATATGAGCTCTCCGCTCTTGCCGTTACATGGTTGTATCAATCGGTTCTCGTGAAAGCAATCAAATGATGCTAGTCAATCGCCAACTACAAATCCAATATCTTGGATTCTTTAAGATTACTTTAAGATTTGTGATTGCCTATATGATTTTCAGCACTAATCCAATACGTACACTCAAGGATGATCAAGGTGTTTAGATGAAATCTTCTTTCAAGGATGTGTCAACTTACGGAGGGTGAAGATAGGGGGGCTATAATGTTTTCTTTTAAGGAAATAGATGATTTTAAGGTTTTATTTTTGTTCACATAGGTGTCACAATTGAGGCTTGATTGGCTACAGAAAATAACCAAGAAAAAATAAAAGCAAAAATGCAAAACTGTCCTTCTAACTTTCACCGTTTTTCATTTCAGTCCTCTAACTTTCAGTTTTGTCAATTCAGTCCTATAACTTTCAATTTTTGTCAATACAGGGCTTCGTTACAACTCAGTTAGTGACTGCCATTAGAACTCCTAAAACGACGCCGTTTTGCATTTTTTTTTTTTAAATTCGGAATTAAAAGAAAATAAGAAAAATCGAAAAAATAAAATAAAATTAAGGGCTTGAACGGTCGTGTGAACCTCTCCCTGAAACAAAAATGGCATCAAACAATCGGTGACATCGTTGCCGTGTGAACCTCTAATGCTCATCTTCATGACAATCCCGAAGGGCTTGAATGGTAATTTGGCCACAACCTTGCCTTCAAACAAGGAGTTGAGGAGCCCAAAAACGATGAAGAGAACAAGCGCGACCACCGCACTGGACTTGAACTTGATGAGAGAAAGGTCGCGGCTGGATTCTTGGAGACTCTTCTCGACGCGATTGATCTTATTGGTCTTGGATTTCTTGTTGCTGATTTTGACATTTGCGACGGAGGAGGATGAGGAATTTGGGGTTTTGGTTTTCATGGTCTCGAGTTTTTTGGCGGCTTTGTTGATTGAAGAGCGGAGGGATTTGTAGGAGTTGGTAAGGTAGATGAGGAGCCCGGAAATGTTTCTTTGTTTTGTTTTGATTTAGGGGAACGACGTTCCCCTTAATTATTATTATTTTTTATTTATTTATTTTTCAGATTTTTCTTATTTTCTTTTAATTCTGAATTTAAAAAAAAAATGCAAAACGGCGTCGTTTCAGGAGTTCTAACGGCAGCCACTAACTGAGTTGTAACGAAGCTCTGTATTGACAAAAATTGAAAGTTAGAGGACTGAATTGACAAAATTGAAAGTTAGAGGACTGAAATGAAAAACGGTGAAAGTTAGAGGGTCAGTTTTGCATTTTTGCCAAAAATAAATCTAACTTTCCATTATAGTCTCACTCGACCGAGTTTTGGGCGAAACCATTCTATATATAACTAATTATTCTTGCTCAACAGCTTGCTTACCAAAGTGAATTTTTCTCGATTAAAATTCTTGTTGTAGCACTTTAAAGAATTTTATTTGCACTTAGGTTGTGTTTGTTTCGGGTGAGAATGAAAATTGGAAAATATTTTACACCTTCATGTGTGTTTGGGAGCACATGTAAAACTCGGTTAAACTGAAAATTAAATCCTTTGACTGTAAAATTCAAGCCCTTCAAGTGTAAAATCAATTACACATTCCATTTACCTTCAAACCAAGTTCTATGGGCTGAAAACAGAAGAGAGAGAGAGAGAGAGAGAGAGAGAGAGAGAGAGAGAGAGAGAGAGAGAGAGAGAGAGAGAGAGAGAGAGAGAGAGAGAGAGAGAGAGAGAGAGAGAGAGAGAGAGAGCAGCTTTAAAAAGCCACTTGGAGATCCACCCAAACCCGATTCCAGTTAGATCGCGTCGCCTCATTCCCCTCCACGTGCCAGTAAGTACTTTATTTCCTTTTCTTCCTTGGTTTTTCTTCTCTCCCTGACCAACCTCAGCTCCCTCGTCTTGCTCAAACCCATCTCTGATTAGCATGCCCAGATCGAGCATTGCATGTACTTGATGCACCCAGCCAAACCCACCCTGATTTCAGCATCCCAACCCACAATCTGTCCCTCTATTGACACCGTGACCTCAAACGTCTTGCTCAAACCCATCCCTCAAACCCAAAGGTATTCCGACATTGTGACCTCAAACCCATCCCTCAAACCTGAAGGGTTTCTGAAGGTATATATATATATATATATATATATATATATATATATATATATCAATATCTGCAATAGTGTTTGTGAAGGTATATGGCAGCTTGTGAATATTTTGGTAAACTTGAATTTAGCATTGTTCTTGAATTGGGCTTGTTATAATATTTATGTGAATTTAGATGGTTTAACAACAATTACTGTGGAGACTTTGCTGAGATGATGTTGAATAGGTCTACACTGTCTTGTATTGTAGGATGTTTTTTTGGAAAATATCATCTTCTTGCTTACACATTTGATTGAATGGTATGTCAAATAATTTCCTATGCTAAATATGTATGCCATAAGGCCAATTTTGGTTTTTAAACTATTTATCCTATTGACCACCTAAAGGGTAAGACATACGTTATTTTTGTTGGTCGTGTGCCTGGGGTGTATGACACATGGGAAGAAGCCCATGCCCAAGTTTATCAATATTCTGGAGTAGAACACAAGCATTTAAGCATAAAATGGATGTAGAAGTTGCTTTTATGAAGTTTTGGCAGATTGTTGGTGGTAATATGCAACAAAGTTCTTCATCCAGTATATATTCTACTCATTCCAGCTCAAGTTCCAGTACTCCTTCAGCTGAAGAGAGCCCCTACTGCACAAGAGATGTTAAATACAATTTATTGAAATATCAATTAGATATCGCAATTGAGCAGCGGAACCATTCAATGAAGATTGCAAAGTTGAATGCAAGAATGCCAAACGTAGTGGCATCTCAAGTCTTGCCTGATGATGAACTCAATAAAATGGCACATCTAAACTTGGGTGAATGACCATGAAAGTTGTGTTAATCTCTAATTTTTGTATGTGGGTACCTCTGTAATTGTTATGTGAAACTTGGATGTGTATATGTTCATATTTTTTTGTGATTGAAATTAATGGATGTGCATATATGATGTGTATAGGTATTTTGAGATGCTCAATTGTAATATAGGTATATTTTGTTGGCATTTTTCTTGTAAAATGTTTTACATTGGGGGGCCAAACATAGGAAAATATTTTCTAGAAAAACGCTTTTTCATGCACAACCAAACACTGAAAATACTTTTCCGGTGTATTTTTTAGAACCCAAACAAACGTCTAAAAATATTTTCATTTTCGTAAAATATTTTAAATGTTACCAAACACAGCCTTAATCCTCATTGGCACTGCAATTGAAATTGAAATGGAAATATAATTACAATGATATTATGCAATTACAACTATTTTTTTTCTTTAATATAGAATTGAGCCAACACTAAGGGCCCATTTGGTAGAGTATTTTAGCAACATGTTTTCATTTTTTAAACAATATTATACGTATTTCCACACACTTTTTCATCCAGACGTATTTCAAAAAAATACAAACAATATTACTCAAACTCCTCTACTAAACGGGCCATAAATATCCTAAGAAAAGAAAGAAAGAAAAGAAGAGCAGAGGTTCATAGATTCACCTCAAGTGGAGTCCTATAGGAGAAAGCCCAATGGTCAGCCTTCTTTGTTTGTGGCAAAGAAATCCAACGCTAGCACAACCCGAATGGAATGCCTATAAAGAATGGGTTTCTCTTGACCCAATACACAAACACATAATACCAATGAGGTGTGGCCGATCTGCAATGCCTTTTCCTCCGTGGGTTGGTGTTCAGTGGGCCGATTTTGTCTTTTTATGGTTTCTCTCTTGAAGCACATCTTATTTTAAGCTCAGCCCAAGAGTCCATTTCCTTTTAAGTTCGGCCCAAGTGAAATGGGCCCAAAATGATAACAAAATTGTAATCGGTCCAAAATCGTACTATCCTACTCATCCCAGTAATGGCATCATGAATTCTTAGGTCCTTATTTTATTGAGATTTTCATTTTCATCAGGGTTGCAATGTATAGCCTATATTATTAATGGTGGTTGCTAGCAGTGTGAAGTATTTTAGGTGGGGTTTTGCACTTTGGCAAGTGATTTAGATTTTAGATTATTAAAATAATCTTACTGATTAATTGAAATCAATTTTGCTGTTTTTGGATACTTGTAAAGTACTAGTATTTACTTGTACAGTGTTCCCATAATCCTACTATCGTTTATAACTTTATCTCATAGGTTCTATTATTTTTGGTTACTGATTTACTTCTTCTTCTTGTTTTTAATTTTTTATTTATTTTTTATTTATTACTAAATAAAAAAAGGGGTTTTCGGTGTGGGTTCATCGATCCCACGCCAGGTGATGGCAATAAGTAATATCACGTGTATTGATCTACTGATATACTTTACTCTAATTATTTGGCAGAATATCTCTCTCTCTCTCTCTCTCTCTCTCTCTCCAAAAAAAGCCCTCAAAATATTTTGCTGAGGATACTTCAAAACTCCCAGCCAAGGTGAGTAAGAAAAAAAAAAAAAAAAAAAAAACCTTCAATTGTGTAGGATCAATTTATCAAATTATACATCAATGATGTCAATGATAATAAAACAAAACGTAGATATTATGGGCAAACTTATGCTTTTGGGTTAAAATATCATGCTATCTACTAGAGACTCCTAGAAACTTGTTTTGTCCTTTACAATTAGGTTAAAAAAAATATCATTGCGGAGATCAAGATAGGAAACTAATGAACCAAGTTTCTCTCCAAATTAGTTTGAAGAGAGACCCTTTAAACTTATCATATATCTCTTTTTCAGGTGTGAATTTTGAAAATCTAACCGTTGAATTTCATATTACTCATGTTCTTAACATGCATATCAAATTTCGTTCAAATCAAATTTTATTTACTATTTGATCAATGACCTAATTTTTATACACAATTTGAGATTACAAAAACTTAAAATTTTAACATTTATTTGATGACATAGCAATTGATCTTTGATATTCTTGAAATTTTGCAAGCATGAAGGATATAATAAGAACATGCAATCCAACAGTTAGATTTTCAAATTTCAAACTCAATATAAAAATATATAATAAGTTTGAAGGGTTTTTCTCCAAACTAGTTTGGAAAGAAACTTTATTCGAAACGAATATCCTTTGAACCTAAAACAATTGAGGAAGCAAAAGGCACTCTTAAGATGCTATGATAGGGTTAATATGTAGACAAACACTTGCTAAGATGCTGATAATAGATGAGTTATATCATTCAAGTTTGTTAAAAATGAAGGATTCCATTACTTTAATTTGTAATATGATGTAACCCAACTTTCCTGTCCCATCGCAGCCAAATTTTGCTAGAGGTTGTATTAGACTTTACTAATTTGGGTTAGGAAAGGTTGAGGAAATTTTTTGATAGAACTTCTCAAAGGTTCTGTCTCACGATTGAGACATGGATTTCAGTGCAAACCCTTAATTACAAAAGTGTTACTTCTCAATTCACAATGATTTGGACTTTCACAAGGGTGAGTCACTGGAAAGACCAAGGAGGCTTGTTTGCTTGCATGGGACATTGATATAATTTTTATTGTCATAGTTGATAATGCCAATTGTAATAGTCCTACTATATGAGATGTCGTGCATACATTGTGAACCTTATATTGTGACAGAAGGTTTGAAAGATCTTAATACGGTAAGGTATGTGAAGTCCTCTCCTTCTATGTATGAGAAATTTAAAACGTGTGGAGAAATAAAAAACTTCATAGTAAGGGTCTTGTATTGTATGTCTTGATGTTCCCACTAGATGGAATGGAACTCAATGTTTATGATGTTAGATGTGGCAAAGAAATTTCATAGGGTAAATGTTTTCTAATTAAGTAACCCATACTAAAGTCCTTATTCTCTTAAAATATCATTAACCTAATGACTTTCAATCAGTTTTGATGCCAACTAAATTTAGTGTTATCAATTTGATCTATCTCACTCTTATTACGCGTAATGACTTTCTACTAAATCAATTAATCATCAAACGAAATTAGAAAGACAAACCAGGTACTATATCCTCATAAAAATTGAGACAATTAAGTTAATTGTCGTATTAAAAAGTTTATGACATTCATTTTTCATGAAACAATAATAATTAATGTTGACAATTGCCATGGCTTTGAACTATTTTTAATTTGTTACGTACTCATGATTTTAACAAGGCTTTGGAGGGTCCAACAAATTAAGTAGACAGAAAGATCTTTAACATATATTTGGATGGGATGAAAAAGGAGGGATGGAAAAGATGAGAAATGAATAGATTGGACTACGTTTCAATCGTTTAGTTGACATGAGAGAAAGGAAATTAGACTCAAGTGGGAGGAAACATTTTCCATGGAGCACGGATTCTTGTTGTCATCTCAAATTGGATGGAAAGATAAGGGAAGGGAGAAGGACTTTGCGGTGATTCTGACTTTTATATTATAAAATTGTTAATATTCCCTTATATTATTTCATACATGTCATATATGTAAAGATACAAAAATAACAACATTATATTTATTTTCATACATCCATACACATTCAGTGAAAAATATTTTCTTTTTTCCTTTCCCTGCTTACACTATCCCTTCCCTTTTAGCCAAACACATTGTAAAGAGAGTTAGTGGGTGGAATCATTCAAGAAAGTTTTGTCCACTGAAATATATAGATGTCCTACATTGGATTTGACTCATTCAGCTCCCTAGGAGTTAGAAACTCGCACGAGAATATGGTAGACCATTAGCGTACTCAGAGAGTGTTTGTGCATATACATGCATGCATTGACTGATACTTCCCAGCATGAAAGTTGACCACTGACCAGTAAAATGAAATGTAGTTCAACCACATATCCTAAATTCATGAATTAAAAGGATAATAGTAAGAAATATATATATATATATAAATGGGGTTGCGTTCAAGTTATACCTAGTGTAACTTTAAGTAATGTTACACCACTCAATAACTTGTTATTATTTTGAATCTATCACACACACACACGTATATATAAGGTTGAGTTTAAATTATACCTGGTGTAATTTGTTATCAAATTCATATTTTGAAAATCCAACCGTTAAATTACATGTTTTTAATGTTCTTAACATGCATGCCAATTTTCATGTCAATCGGATGTAATTTACCATTCGATCCATAAACTCATCTTTTATGCATTATTTTAAATTATAAAAACTTGAATTTAAACAATTGATTGATGATATGACTATTGATCTTTGATCATCTTCAAATTTTGTAAGCATTGAGAATATACGAGAATAATGTAATCCAGTGGTGGATTTATCAAAATTCACATATAATTAAAAAATATTGGATGATGTATCATTGCTTAGGTGTAACTTGAACCTAGGGGTGGCAATTCGTGTTCGTGTGTTAAGTTCGTGTCGTGTCAACTCATGAGTATCTGACTATATGAGTCAACGCTAACCCGACATATTTATTAAACGAGTCAAGATTCCTCAACTCTAACACAACTCATTTATTAAATGGGTCAGTCATGTTAACATGTTTATCAGATTTTATCAAAATGAAAAAAAAAAAAATTATGAAAAAACAAACAAATGAAATATTTTTAATATAAAATCCAGAACTAACGAGTAACAACATCACAAATAATCATTCAAAATTAAAGCATATTTCAATATTACAAATAATTAATCGCAATATGTTAAAGAAAATAAACCACAACAACTAATAAGTTTATATACCTAAGGTTTGAAGGGTATATTGGTAAAATGTTATTTAGTCAAATGGGTCAGACGGGTCAAACAGGTTCCATTGGTTAAATACTATCCCAACCCGTTTATTAAACGGGTCAGTCGTGTCAAACCGAATATGACATGAACTCATTAAACCTCAACCCATAACTTGTTAATTTTGTATCGTATTGTATCGGGTTCGCGGATCGTGTCTAATTTTACCTCCCCTATTTGAACCCAACCCATATGTGTGTGTGACGGATTCAAATAGATTTGCAAAGTTTATTTGGTGCAAGCGTAAGAGAATTGAACAGGAAAATTTAGGAGTGGGAGTTGATATATATTGAAAATTCTATATAGGAATCCCATCATCACGTCATGTTTTCTTTTCTTTCCTTCTTTGTTTTCCACGACAACAGATCTGAGAAATGACAATGTGACAAAAACAATACACATGCGTATTTTTGTCAACATTTTCCACAAAGGGTCCACCACTAAGATTGAAATGGATTGCTTGAATTTGGTAGTCTACCAAATCACATTCTCTACTGCAATCTGGTGACACACAGGGGCGGAGCCAGGAATTTTCGTTTGGGGGGCCAAGTTACAACACTAATATATTTATCAAGACAACCTCATACATACACATAAATACACATGCTTTTTTTATTATATACACACACTTTTTTATTTGATAAGTTATATATATACACACACCCAACAAAAAAAGAGCTTAATATTTTCAATCAAAATTATGTTTAATGGCTATCTTTCATCAAATTAATAAAATACATTTTCATAATTTTCATAGTGAAATTCTTAAAAAGTTTCATTTTCTATAAAAATTATCAAATTTTGTACTAATGTAAGTAAAATTATTCAATTGAACTAATGTAATTTTCAAAAACAAGAATGATCCAAAACTTGGAGGAACAAATTAGGCTCCAAACATATTTGAAACTATTTTGCTTTGACCCATTATGTTGCAACTAAAGAGACATTTCATATGTAGTTTTAGTGACAATAATTTTTTAATGAGTCAATGACTTGTTAATCGCCACATAACAGGTTGAAAAAAATAAATTCAAATATGTTTGGTGTCAAACTTTTTCAAATATTTAACAGATATAAAAGCATATTTTACAATAAAAAATAGAATTGCGAAAAATAAGTTATCTCTATAACTATTGGACCAATTTTTTTTTTTTAAAGCATCATTGGACTAATTCAAATACTTAGGGGGGGCCAACTCTTATTTTTGTAGACTAAATTTTGAAAACATTAAAATAATTATATATATATTAAAAAAAATTTCAAAATTTTGGGGGGGCCATGGCCCCCCCACCCTTCAACATGGCTCCGCCCATGGTGACACATAACGAAACACGGAGTGTGAACCAGCAACTTTTCTTGACCAACCTTAAACTTTTGTCATATACCAAGAAGAAAATTAGAACTAAGGTTTTTTGTTTTTCTTGGTTATATTTTTCAACAGGTTAAATAGTGACTAATTGACTACAAGTGGTCTGCAATAGACTAATGAACCTGATGTTGGAGAGAGGAGCCCATGCTGGAATTCTGATATCAGTACTGTCGGCACAGCCAGATATTAGATTTAAACATATCACTGTACCAATGACTCTAAGAATACTTTTTTTCTCTTTCATACTTTTAAAATGGTTTGCGATGGGTATATAATAAAAGTAGAAGTAGTGCCAATAATGGACGATAATAAAATTAATAACTCTAAGATCACCTTTTTTTTTTTTTTTTTTTTTTCATAATTTTAAAATGGTTTGTGATAAGTACATAATAAAAGTAGTATTAGTGATGGACGATAATAAAAGTAAGATTGTTCTAATCACAACATATCATATTAACAGTTATAAAAAATGTTGTGTTCCTAGCTAATAACATTATTTTAAACATGTTCTCATATGAGGTATCTATCAAACAGAGTCATGCCAGATTGAGATGTGCCAAAATGTAGCTTAACTGAAATGGTTACCAGTATAAGCTATGTATGAAAAATAGAGCCTTAACGTAACAAGTTAACAACATTTAACACTTTGTAAGTAATTATTTCTCCATGCAAAATACTACATCTCCATAGTCATCTATATGATGATCGCTCATTATCAACAAGTCCAAGACACAAATTAATTTTTTGTGTAGATGGAAATCAAATTCCAAATCTTTTATTAAATCAAACGAAATTTTACTAGTTGAACTAATTGAAATCTACTACATCTTTGTAGTTTAGTGCTTTAACTACTTGAGGCCCATTACTATACTCCATGCACATCCATTATGTACAGTCATTTCGTGTACATTTTTCTTCGTAAAATCAACTTTCTATTATACTTCTGATATAGTATTATAATTTATAAACCTGTAATGTTACACTTTGCTCACATGAAGATATTTTCTTAACTCCCTTATGTATCACTATCCGAGCCAGATTAAAACTGGATTAAATTTGATTAGTGGTTGACGTTATTTGGTATCTGGGCCCCATAGCCGACCCATAGAACTCACTCTTAGTCCGGCCCATTGGTATGCTTTCCACAAACTGGGCTCCATCCCATATATAGGCTATTAGAGCAAAGCTTTTTTGTGTGTGTGTGTGTGTGTGGGGGGGGGGGGGGGGCATTTGGGTCCCAAAAATTTTTAGGCTTGACTTTTAATTTAACAATAAGCATCACATAGACCTCTCAAGAGAAAAAGAATTTAAAATAAAAACAAGACAATGACCATTCAGGCATTCAGGATATTATCAAATTTCACTTTTGACCTACCATTTTGATCCAAGTTCTCATTTTTATTACAACATTTAACTTGATTTTGGACAAACGATAAATTGTACTTAAATTATCTATTAGAAGCATCATATATTACTGATTAATTTTTTTTCCACAACTGGTCCATCGAAAGGAGGGTGAGTTTGGTTCCGCATTTTGATTTTAGGCCTTTTGAAAAAGTGGCGGTTTGCAATTGCTACTCTGGGATGCAACGCAAAAATGCACATTTTCATGTTTACAAAACTAAAAAACACTATTTCAAAAGTGTACAAAATGCCTAAAAATGGTGATTTGAAACTACCGACGTGATTTTGGTTCCAAAATATGTGTCCAAACGGGTATTGAAGATAAGTAAATTCCAATACAATATTGATCAAATATTTGATAGTTGGTGAGGTGACTCTTGATTGCTAAAAAATGGATAAAAGAGATGTAAAATACAGTACCTCATTTGCTTGCTTAGCTAAATGGACATTTTGCTTTAATATAAATAAATAAAAAAAGGGCTAGTTATGCCTCAGATAGTCAGACTTGATGCTCTCCATTACGCTGTGTTTGGTTGGGGGATAATAGGGAGGATGGAAAACAAAGGGAGGAAAATAGGGTGGAAAACAGTGATTTCCACTGTTTGGCATGCTGAGGAAAATGCTGAGGATGGAAAACCCGGGAGAAAATTTTCTCTCCCGGGTCCACAATTTGCATCCTCCCAAATTGGGAGGAAAATTGTGGAGAGAAAACTGCTCTCACCGTGGAATTACACAAATGCCCTCTCTCACCTACCCTCTTCACAAACACAATGGCTAGAGAGCGAGAGCTGGAGAAAAAAAAAAAAAAAGAGAATGAGAGCATTAGCTGGAACGTTCTTGAATGAGGGAGAAAAAAAAAGAAAAGAAGGGGGAGATAAAGAGATAAGGACAAACGTGTATGGAGGAAAAAAAAAAAAAAAAGAAGAAGAAGAAGAAGAAGAGAGCGAGAGCTGGAAAAAAAAGAGATAGAATGAGAGCATTTCTAAGAAGGTAGGAGACAAAGAAAGAAAAGAAGGGGGAGATGAGATAAGGACAAACGTGTATGGTGGAGGAAAAAAAAAAAATTAAAAAAAGAAAGAAAAACGTATGGATGAAATGAATCGAGAGAAAAGAGAAATAATATAAAGAATAAAAAATCTTAATTGAGAAATGTTACCACAATATTTTTACAATATTTTCACAATAAATTTTAAGTAACAGATTGTTATTAGTTAATATTGGTGAGTAAAAAAATAATTTCAATGGTGGGTTCAAATTAGAACTAGTAACAACTTTCCACAGAAATTTTGTTATGAAAGTATTGCAAAAAATGTTGTGGACATAACACTTCTTATTGAAAAATATAATTGTTGGTAAATTTTATATTATTTAATGAATACAAATAAATCTATTTCTTACTTATTATGTAACAAGGGTATAATAGTCAATTTATATATAAATTACATTTTCTATCCTCTCATTTTTCTTTTCAACCAAACAAAAAAATTTTCCACTCTCCCATTTTTCCATTCCTCCAACCAAACACACGTGAGGGAAAACTAAATATTTTCCATCCTCCCACTTTTCCACTCCTCCATCCAAACAGACCCTTAGGGATTAGGACGGGGCTTGAGTTTTTGTTTTGTTTGTTCTGTTGTTGTTGTATCCTTTCTGCCGAAAATAAATAATAATAAAAAATGCCTTGGCTCCGCCATATGAGACACAATTACTTGCTCTTTTTTTTTTTTTCATTGTTGAGTTTTGTAGGGAAACACATGAGGGTCATGTTTAGTTTGAGTTATTTTTTCCTTTTTCATGTGTATTCAAAATTGGTAATTGAAGTGTTAATTAAATGCAAATAAGTTAGCAGTGAAACTGCCAACATGATTTTGGCCCAGAAGCTCTGATCAAACGGGTATTGAAAATTAAATTCCAATACAATATTGATTGTTGATGTCGTGATAATAAGGCAGCCAATTACCAACAATAAATAAATAAATAAATAAATATATATATATATATATATATATAATCTTTATTATCTGTCTGTCAGTATTTCACTGTATTTATCACTATTTTACAATGCCTGTACCTATTTATAGAAGAAAAGGGGAAGGAGAAAGCTCTAAAATTTCTACTCCTAATGAATAGTTCCTGCCCACCCTAAAGAATTAGGGAGTGTGTCTTACAAGCCGCCCATGTGTGTGTATATATACTTACTCCTTCCGTCTCATTTTTTTTGTCCTTTATTTCATTTTAAAATGTCCCAAAATATTGTCTTGTTTCTAAAAGTAAAAATCATTAATTTACTAATATTCCTATTATACTCTTATTAATTTACTAATTCAATTTTTTGATAAATTTTTTTAAGGGTAGTTTTGGAAATTTATACATTTTTAAGAGGTAGACAAGACAATAAATGATGTTCCCTTAAAAAGTTTGACTTTTCAAAATGAAAAAAAAAGTGGGACGGAGGGAGTATCATTTTAAACTTTGGTTTTCTTTTAAGGTGAAAATAATAATGAACAATTGTCTATGTGATTAGTGAAAAATAAGTAAAATACTAAAATTGATAAGATTTTTATTCATATTTGCTAACTTACCAGTAAGTTACTTCTTAAAATTAAAAAAAAAAAAAAAAAGAAAAAAAAAAAACGCTACTGATTTTTTTAGGGGGAAAAAAAAAGGTAAGTTACCATAGGTAGGTGACCCTTTTGTTTTTTAATGGTTTGTTATGTATTCTCAAAAAAAAAAAAAAGGTTTGTTATGCACTTGAAAAAAAATAATTATTGGAGGATAAATAAACAAAGAAACAAACAAATCCAAACGAGAACTTGATGGTGCGCACACAAAAACAAAGAGCCAAAGGATACCCAAAAAAATGATAAGCCCTCTAGTCTTGAGGCCCCCACCACAAATCCCATCTTCCTATCACAAAATTACCCAGAAGTTTCTCAATTCTGCGTTCGCTTCTGCCCACTAAAACGACGTCGCACGTGTGCCATACCCCCCACAAACACGTCTTAACAGTAACCCCTTGAGGCACAAGTTTTAGAATTTAGACCGACCAATCCCATATCATGTACATGCACGCACAATACATCATAGTACACACGATTCACACACATAACATACATACATACACAACATAGAAAACAATTTCAACACCATCATCATCATGATCAATCACTCAATGCCACGTCAGCATTACCCTACTCTCTCTCTCTCTCTCTCTCTCTCTCTTTCTCTCACTCACCAACACACCATTTCCTTCTTCCTCTTTAAATACGGAGTTTACCATACACGTTTTCATTCCACGATTCGGACTCGGAGGAGAGCAAAAAAAAAAACCAAAAACCAAAAACCCAAAACCCAAAACCGACTCTGCAATGGCCAAGGTGAGTCGGCTCTGTTTTTCCTTGCTATTACTACTATTTATGCATCCTTTTCTCTGTTTTGCTCTTTGATTTTTGTTTTTGTTTGGTTCATGTATGTGTTATAATGGGGTTGAGTACTTTGTTCCATTTTGTGTCACAGAAGAAGAACAAGAACAAGAGCAACCAGAACCAGAACCCAAACCAGAACCAGAAGGCCAATGAGGCCGAGGCCAAGAGCGAGGAGGTGGTGACCGAGAAGGTGGTGGCGGCGGAGGAGAAGAAGGACAATGGCGGAGGAGAGAAGAAAAACAAAGACTCGAATTCACTCACGGCGGTTTACAAGATCGACATGCATTGCGAAGGCTGCGCCACCAAGATTAAGCGATGCGTCAAAGAATTCCAAGGTTTCGTATCAAATACCTCTCTCCGATTCCAACAAATCTTTGTTTAACAATCTATTGCGTCGTAGTTTCTTTTTTCGTCAAAAATTTGTTGACAAAATTAGGAAGTAGATGTATAAGTTTGTGTTTGTTTATGCAGAAAATTTTATTTTTTTGTTCCAGTCAGATTTGACGAAATCGAATCTGGAAACCGTTTTTTTTCTTCAAAATACTCTTGAAAGTCCAAAATTTATTCTTTTTTTTTTTTAATAATATTCTGACTTTTTCCAAAACTACCCTTTAAAAGGTTTAACGATTTTGAGATTCCTATGTACTGAAACAACGTTGGTGATTGATTCTTCCTCCTTTTCAGGCGTGGAGGATGTAAAGGCGGAGATGGCGCTGAACAAGCTGACGGTGGTCGGAAAAGTGGACCCCACACAGCTGAGGGACAAGCTGTCTCAGAAAACAAAGAAGAATGTGGAGCTTGTCTCTCCTCTGCCTCCTAAGAAAGACAACAAAGCCGCCGCCGACGACAGCAAACCTGAGAAGAAAGCCGAGGACAAAAAACCCAAAGAGGTATCTCTATCTGCTAACATGCGCCGCTCTCTCTCTCTCTTTTGTTTTGTACTGTAGTAGTAGTATTTTTCTAAGGTATTCTCAGCCTTTGTTTTTTTCAATAAAGTTGCTGGGTTTTGCGCATCAGGCGCATGTTAGCGCTGGTTTTCTTGTCCTATTAATAGGCGCAGTTTAACCATTAATACGGTGCGCATGTTAGTGTCTCAAGCTTGTCATTCAAATTTATTTTGGATGTCCTTCAGAATTTATTATAGTATCAGAGCCTTAACTTTGGTTAACTTGCTATTTCAGATTTTGTGTCGGACTTTGGGACTCAATTTTAGTAGATTGGACCTAATAAATTCGTTACAATACAATTTCTGTTTTTTTTTTTTTTTTTGTTATTGAAAATAATAATTATTATTAATTTTGAGTTAAACAAAAAAATTAATAATTTTTGTATGAATTTGAATGGTACAGGCTCCGGTGACGACGGCGGTTTTGAAGCTGTCACTGCACTGCCAGGGGTGCATTGGGAAGATTAACAGATTAGTCACTAGGACCAAAGGTGAGGTTCCGTTACAGTAACGGTGAAACCTGAAGTTTTAATTAATTAATACTTAATTAAGTTAATTAACTACTACTAATTTAATCAATGAAACTGATTTAGATTAATTTGGATGGTGGTGCTTTGATTATTGTAGGTGTGCAAGAAATGACACTGGACAAAGAGAAGGAATTGGTGATTGTGAAGGGTACTATGGATGCAAAGGCTTTAGCTGAAAGCTTGCAGGAGAGGCTCAAGAGGTCAGTGGAAGTTGTGCCCCCAAAGAAAGAGAAAGAAGGCGGCGGTGGTGATGGTGACAAGAAGGATGGCGGTGGCGGGAAGAAGAAGGGTGGAGGAGATGGTGGGAAAGAGCAAGGTGGTGGCGGCGGCGGTAATGTAATGATGGAGAATAGAATGGAGGTTTTGGGACATCCCGGGTTTGGATATTACGACAATGGATACGGGTATGGTAGCGGGTTTGTTAATGGGTATGGGCATGCTAATGGGAGTGAGTATGGATATGGGCACGGATATGGAGGACCCATGGGTGGACCTATGGGTGGACCCGTGGGCGTACCCGTGGGTGGACCCATGGGCGTACCCGTGGGTGGGCACTTGCAACAGGCACCAAATATGTTCAGTGATGAAAACCCAAATGCTTGCTCTATCATGTGAAGGAGTCAAGGAAAATAGGTTTTGAAGGCCATGGATGTTTACTACCAAGGTTCAGAAGATAGATTTTGAGATATACCACTATGAAAGAGAAATGTAAATAAGAGATTAGAAGAATAGTGGGTGATGGCTTTAATTGTTTTTATTTTTCTGTACCAATACCTAGTTGGTTTATAGAAGTACTTTCTTACTTATTATTAAATTTCAGGATTTGTTTTGTTGTTAATTGGTAGTAATGATATTTGATTCCAATTACTTTAGATTTTTTTTGGTGCTTAACAAGTAGGCTTTATCGTTTTGCTTATAACTCTGTGTCACTGTGTTTTTTTATATTTAGAGCCTAAACCATCATAGGCCATGGTGGTTTGGCGGTAGTATTAATTGTGGGCCGTCGTTTTATCTCTCCGATCACCGTGATGACTCAAAACCACTTAGACATGGACGTGTCACTCAAGTCACATTCAGCAAGGTTATCAAAAAAGAAAAAAAAAAAAGTCACACTCAGCAATTCCATCTTGTCCAGTATGCCAACTAATATAGTCAATATTATATAATTGCATACATGATCTGGAAGATTCTCTATCTATGATATTTTTTTTTTCTTTTCAAAATGGATAAGTTTTAAATTGATTGATTGATTAATCTCAGCTAACACACCAACCGGTCCATTGAAACTGAAAGGTCCCAAAAAAACAGAAAACAACTATTCTGATCTTTGAATTGCAATTAAAAATTGGATAAACGAATGACTTTATAGTATTAGTTAACAATTTAGTTAAAGAAAATTTTTATGAAAAAAAAATTAATATTTTAATAATTTTTTTTTTTATTTTTTATAAAAATAATGTCAAAATTTTTCTAATATGAATGATTAATCAATGTAGCGGTGGTTATCATCTCCCTTAAAAATTAAACCTCAAGAGTCAATGTCGGCGTTGCTCCGGAGCTTGATTTTTTTGTCAAAAGTGGATCCACCTCGGCAGAGCATAATGATGCCATTTGTCAAATCCTAAAGAATTATGTGATAATCAAGTAAAGAAAATTTGAATTCTCATGCCCCATGTCAAAGCTATGTGTGACTTATTGAACATTTTCATCTACCCTAATCTGAAGCATTTAATGCCAAATTATGCTACTCAAAATGGTACGAAAACCATTTTTAGTAACATGTACATAGGCTTGTTTTTCATTAATATACTCTAGCGCCCACCCTCCCTTTTATTTTTGTTCTCACAAGTGCAAGAAAATACACTAATTTTCTAGCACACTTCAAACCACGTGTGATACCAAACTAACTATATACCCACCCTACAGCTAGCCTACCCTAATGGCTAATGCTCTTTTGCTAACAATTAATAACATTTTGCTAACAATTAATACCAAGTGGTACCTATACAATACTTTGCCCGTAATAATTAATAACATTCTGCCATTAAAGATTTGTTGTGAAAATAATGTGTATATTACATTTCTTAATGCGGTATGTTTCACTCTCTAGAATTGGAGCTACTAAAGCAATCAACAAACAAATATCAATAAATCTATGTCTCAAAGCTCAACTAGAAAAATAAATTGAACATGATAGGGATTAGGGAATGTTAATATTGATTTCTTATTTCAACTTGTTTTGTTTAGTCTTTAAAAGCCTTATTCTTTTTAAAAATATATATAATTATATTTTTACAAATTGTAGTTAATATAAAATAAGAATCATATCAATAATAGAATCATATAAAAACTATCTACCTAACTCACTCTAAAAATCAAACTTATCAATGAAAGGGCAAACCTTAAATCTGTATTCAATTGTACTAGATCCATTATATGTTCACTTTTGGTTACGTGTTATGATTCCAAGATGCTTTTTTAGTGTCACATTCAGACCTATCTATCACCCATCAATTATTCACTTATTATTTGAGGCAATGAAGCGACCCACGAACCTGCGAAACACGCACAACAAAATTCAAAAGTGTCGTATATGCTCGTATGGGGTGGCCTGAACCTGAGGCGTTTTGTGCAGAGCTAAATGCTTTTCCTTCCTATTGTCCCTTTGTGCAGTCGCAGTACATCAACATGTACTAGCCATTAGGGGGGCAAGGGAGCATTTTGTGGAAAGTACATGGCTAGTGGAGTTTTAAGTTTTAACACTAGGCCACAGCATATTAAGGATATACATGATATATGAATTATTGAACTAGGACCACAAAAAATTCTATAATTTTTGCTAATCGGAACTCGCCACATGAGCTTCTGTGGTTTTTACTCTTATCATTTACAAGTCATCATATAACTAGTTGGGTGATAAAAATAGTGAAACTTTTTATAGTCTTAACATTTTCTTGACCTATTTCCTATTACCTGCGTGACTCTTAAAAAAGACAGTTGCTTTTCTTTTTTTCTCTGTCAAGTACATCTATAATGCTATATGGGTTGGCTGCTCCATCACCAATACTGGCAATACACACTACTCAGCTTCTTTTACCCACTAAAAGTGGAGAGAACAAAAAAGTACCATATTAATAATATTTTTAAGTACTCAACTTTTTCTCAAAACCCATCATGCAAGGAGCATGCATGTACGGCTGATAAATTTTTAGAGAAAGGGAAAAAAAAATAACAATACAATACAGCATTATAGATTTTATTTATAAATTGAAATTCACACCACAACAACTTAGTATATAAGGTAGCTAGCTTGATTGCCGCTTAAAATACAAAGTTTATTACGGGAATATGCTAAATTTTATAATTGCAATGACTTAAAACTTAGAATAATGTACTTAATTGCCAAAAAGAACTATTGTATTCCAGTCATTTAGTTATGAATTTTCTTTAGCTTTGGTCAAATGTACAAGAACATTCCTCGAACCTTCTTGAATGTGGCTTTGATAAAATCCAAATTATTAGGATAGTTGCAAAGAAAGAGTGGGCAAAGCTCTTTTTTCCTCTTTTTTTTTTTTTTTTTTTTTTTTTTTTTTTGGTGCTAACTTTATTGTCTAGAACCTGGGACCTATAATTACACCCAAAGAGCTAAACGTCTCTGCTATAAAGTTGCAAAAGAAAGACCTTAAAAATAAAAATAAAAATTAGAGAACGTGTGCAATCATCATGGAGTTGGTATGGATGCATATGGTGCACAATGATGCCACATGTCATGAGCCCATATGAGCATGACATATTTCTCTGTTTTTCCCTGTAATTTTCAATTTTGTCTACGTACCTTTGTGAAAGAAACATGAACCTTCGTAAAAGGGTTTTGGGAGAAAAGGTACACAACCAAACAACCAAAGCACTTTCTCTGAATCACACTAATATTTTGGCAATTAGCCAGTAAATTTCAAAATTTTTTCTCTGTTTGGTGAATGGGAAAGTGACATGTGTCAAAGAACAGAGAAAAAAAATTAATACAGAGAATTAATACAAGAATATTCCCTCAAAGACCTCATAAGTGGTCAACATCGATCATTGAATATAAATGTATATTCTCTAAAAAGAAAATTACTGTTTATAATTGGGTGTTGTGGGTCTAATTTTGTTTTAAAAATATATTTTACAAAACAGGTAAATGAAAATGGAGATTCCAAATCCATGTGATCAAAGGCGTTTTTTTTTTTTTAGGCCTTTGGCTTTTACTTTGGACGTGATGATTGCATGAGCTCAATCCCATGTGTGCAGGGGTAGGGGGCATGTCAAAAAAAGTGGATTAAAGTTAAAAAAAGGAATTTCATTTTCGGATGGAAAGTCCTTTTCCGTGAGCATTTGGAGACAATTATACTAACAAAAGTAAAAAATGTATGACACAAGGGTTCTTCTCTATACTTATCTAAAAACTTTCTTTTCTTATTTTCCGGGAAAGCTAAAATACATTTTGAGTATGTTTGACAAATACTTGCAGCTTTTAACCCAAAAAAAAAAAAAGAAAAAAAAAAGAAGACAAATACTTGCAGCTTTTAGCTTTTTATTTATTTAATTTTTACTTTTTTTTTTTCAAAATTTCACAAAACTTAAAAAAATAATAAAAAATACTAAGGTCGCTTCTAAGCCATTGTTATGTGTTTAATGTAAAAGTTACCAAAAATTATATATTTTGTACCATATTTAGCAAATAAACTATCAAAAATTACGAAATACACATAATTTATTATTATTATTAAAGAGGTAAAGTAGCAAATTTGAAAGTAATGGTAAAATACATATCACAATAATGTATATAACATAAGGGTTATGTTAACGAATGCCTTTATGACATTTGTTAATAGACCATTACAAGAAAGTTTTAATATTACTTTTATGAGAAATATAAGAAGAGGTCAAAAAAATCTTTTACTTTTTTCTTTTCTCATATAAAGGTATATTCTAAACCAATGGCTCTAAGCTATCTATTAACACTTTCCATAATATAATTTGTTGCACTAGTTTTGGTGAGCAAATCAAGATCATGTATGCGTTGCTCATAATGATTGCTTGAGGGCAAGGCACAAACTCCTCGGCCTGTCAACATGTTGATCAAATGTTGCATGATGGAAGCTGTATAATTTATCGGAGATAGTTCACATGTAAAAGCAAAGCATATGACAACTTTATATGAATATTCCTGATAGAGTCTGGGTCATAATTTTTCATATTGCACTAAGGATGTTGTCAGGTTTGATATATCAAATATGTTGTACGATGTTGGTTTGGTCCATGAACAATGATATGCTTAAGCAATCCACCTGCCAACTCTCCCACCACCAAAAAAAAAAAAAAAAAAAAAAATTACAATTTGAAAAATATAGCTTAAGTTCTCGTATGAGAAAGAGGTGGGATTAGGTTGAGAATTTGAGATAGATATTCTGGTTGATGAAGGTAAGGATAGAGTAATAGGTGAATGGTATGTGGTAGGTATTAAAGTTCGGATTAGGAATTGATCTTATGTCATTCTGCCGTCATAGAAAATAACTGTATTAAGTAATCTCATCAAGAGTTTTGTAGTTCAACTTATATTTTTTAGTGTTTTCATAGGAAACAATCATGATTCAAATCTCGTCTTCCCCATTGTAACGGTTGAATTTATATATAAATAAATAAATAAAAGTACCTAACCTTAATATGCCACAAACCTAAATCAGTGCACGAAACTCCTAGGTAATTTAAAATTGATCTTTGATAAGTCTTTTTTTGAATGCATTCTACTATTCTTCTGTCAACTAAATTTGACGATGTAAAAAAGAAAGATGATGATATATATATATATATATATATATAAAGCAATTAATAAGGAATTTTTATTGATCACCATCTTTCTTTTTGGCTTACTTGTGTTTTTATCTCTGTGTCCAAAAAGAAAAAGGGAAAAGAAATCATCATATTGTCACCTTTAGGCTTCATCGATTTGCTATTGTAAACTTTTGCAATGGATCGCTGTCCACTCACTATCATCAGGTTTCTTTTTAGTCACATCGATCGCTTTGGTAAATTGAAATTTCACTAGAAAATATTGGTGAATTATGTGATGTACAATTGCAGATTCATAGGCAGAAAGTTACAAAATTTGAAAACTATTAGATGAATTGCACTTAAGCAAGTTGTTGCACAGGGTTGTTAGTGGTGATCTTTTGGAAAAGCAGAGCCATCAGAGGAGCTTTATTAAGAGGAAAAATTCCAATACCCACTGTCACTTTTCCTTTTCCATCATAGCTTGTCAAGAATATCTATGGTGTTTTTTGCTTGATTGGATTAGACAGAAGCAACCTCAGCAAAAGTTTGAAGCCTCAGGACCACATGTTTTGCTACTATATTAAATTACACACTATTGTTCTAAAATTTGAAGACCTGGTGTGTCTCATTGTGATAAATTATGATAAATTACACTTTTTTTTTGGGGGGGGTGGAGGGGTGTTTCTGAGTTCTATCATAGAACTTACAAGGAAAAATCAAAGTGCTAAAATATAACTATGGGTCACCAAAGGTTCTGAATATTTTGGAGAACAAAATGTGGACATTACTGGTAGGTGAATAGGGAGAGCTTGATGGTAAAGAAGAGCAACAAGGTTAGGAAGAGGGTGGCAATCAGGAAACGTGGGCTACTTTTGAAGTCCCGTTGCTTTCTGATTTCACGTGTGGACTTTAATTCCGATCAACTTCTGCTGCATTACGAATGGACCTACATTTATCATATTGAAGATGTCATTAGGGTCTGTTTGGTACATATGTTTGAACACACGTTTTTAGTTTTTAAACAATATTACACGTATTTTCATACACTTTTCTCACTCACACGTATTTCTAAAAAACTGAAAACTGTCGTTTAAACACACATACCAAATGAGCCTCAAGTTACTAATAAAGGCCTTTTAAGGAAAAGCAAAAACAAAATATCTTTATTTTCTTTGTTTTAGGTTAAATAATGGTAAAATTTTAATTAGTTATTAAAAAATATATTGGATGAAAATGAGATTAAAGGTAAGATGAAAATTATTGCTGTTTCCCTCAAAGAAAAAAAAAAAAAAAAAAAAAGCTTCCAGTTAGCAGTTTAAATTGTTTAATTACAAATATTTTTTGGATTTTATTAACAAGTGTCTTTAAGGAAATTGTTAAGTAATTCATTTTAGGAAAGTTTTGACCCAACTTTTATGGGAAATATAAAAAAACAATAAAAAAAATTAATTGTTTTTTTCTTTTCCTATAAATTTTTTTTTTTTTAAAATGGGAAATTGTTCTTGTACACTCACTTTCATATAAGATGTTCACATTTTTTTAATAATATCCACATTTAACACATGAGTCTTAAAGCATTTGCATCAGCTTATGCAAAGATTTTTTTGTCTATTTTAGCATAAAATTTTACTTTTTATATTTTACATAACTACTTTTCAACAATATTCATACCAGATCATCTATGTTACATTATATTTCATTAAAAAAATTATTTATCAATTTTTTTAATATTGTATGTGTGTGAATAAATATATACACAGTTATTGTAGTAACAATCTAAATTTACATAAGTTTACATGGTTGATGTGGGTGATTTTTGGAGTTGGATGTGCAAAATTTATCCATTATGCTATTATACATGGACTAATATGAGTGCTCTAATAATGGTTTGTACAGAAAAATATATGGGTGAATGTGTAATGAGCAATGCCTTTTCAAAAAAGGAAAAATAATGCAAAATACTAATGGCTAAAAAGTTACAAAACAAAAAGGGGGCATGAGATTTTGATTTTCAGGCACTTCCTTGGGTTATGCTCCCAAGTCCCAACTCCATAAATTGATTGAATTTAATCTAAGGCCTTCCGTGTCTTGGTTGGCAATTCCTAGAACGCATTGCAAGGAAATGTTATTAGTTAAAGAGCTTGTAAAATCATTAGCTTGATTTGGCACACTGGTCCATGATATCGACTAAGGCTTTGTTGCCTAGTTGGTGTGGTAATTGAATGTGCAATTGTGCATGTTGATGCATCATGCAATATATATATATTGGATGGACCTACTCGTGCAAGGATGGCCATGAGCCTTGTATCACTTCATTCTTTATCTGTATGCAATACTCTTTCAGTAATTTTTCATGTTACGAATGAATGATAAATCTATCATCTTGTTGTGTGTACAAACTCTGAAAATACGTACGCCTTTAATAGACCTTTTTTTTTTTTTTTTGTTGATAATACGCCTTTAATAGACCTAGTTCTTTATCATCTCTAAAACCCTTATACATAAAGAATTACTCTATTTGCTTTCGTAGAAAATATTTTCCAAAAAATTACTCCTTTTCTACCAAAAATATTTTGAAATATTGATTTGTTTTTTCTAAGTTTGTTAAAAGCCTTAAAAATCGCTAAAATATGTGCATTTGTCTAAGAATTTGTGATGGGTTTGTGTGTGTCATAAATGTTCTACCTTTTCATATGTGAGGGCAAACCTTCACCCTCAGAATAACATTTTTTTTAAGGCCTTTGTGCAACCCTCACAATTTTATTTTATTTTTTAAAAAAATAGATGAGCAAGAAATTAAAATAAGCATCAAGCAATAGCAATACAATACATAACAACTCAGCAGCAACTTTCAACTCAGTAAACACCTACATCTAGATTACTAGTCCTAATAACAAAAACAAAGATGCCCCCCATAAACAGCATAAAGCACTGTTTTTTTACAGACTGCCAGAATTTTCTAGCACTTCCAACTCTATTCTTTAATTCCTACCGTATCATTTTTAGCTAGTCTACAGAGCAATGATTTCAAGCTTCCACCCTTTAGTCTAGATTCACCCCCATTGGTACTTTGGCATTCCAATCAAACACCATGACATCAAACATCTCCATTTTCTTCTCGAAAAGGAGCACTCAAAGAATAAGTGCTTCTCTCTTTCTGTTCTCATCTTGCACAACACACATTCAGTATCCACAACAATACCCCAACCCATTAGTTGAGCCTTAGTTGTGAGTCTATTATGAATAGTCAGCCACCCAATAAAAGCATGTTTTGAAATTGCCTTAGGAAACCATAGTATTTTCCACCATCCTACCTCAAGAAGCTTATTTCTGATGTTATTACAGGTCTCTCTATAGGTGTATCTCCTTGATTTTGCAAAAGTCTAGATAGGTTTGTCTTCTTGTATAATTGCAATCAAACTTAACTTGCTTTTGAATACATATTAGGTCCTCTGATTTGACAGGAGGCCAAACCAAGTCTCTATATTAAGAAACACTAAATACTTTGGAATCTATTGAGCTGGCTGCATTATAGATTGCCCGATATCCATATTTGAGGAATAGAATGCCAATTGGGTGCCACCAGTCATGCAAAATATAATATTTATAAAATCATCTCTTGTAGAGGAGTTCCATCATTGAAATTGTGCCTAAGGCCTAGTGCTTTAAGGGGGTGTTACCTAGTTTGTATATATCCGTGCGTATGTGTGTCTATGTTTATGTCTATATGTTTGTACGACATTAATTTCATGAATCTATGTAAAACTCATCATTCTTCTCCCCAAAACAGTGACAATTCATTTGAAATCTCTCTTTGAACAAACCACCTCAAGCCTTCTTCAATGTCTTCACCTTTTCAATGCTTCTCAAGCTCCATGAAGCGATAGCTACAAAATGAGCTTTAAGCCAATTGGATCTAACATCTTATTTAGCAATGAATAGTTAAATAATAATAATAATAATAACACCCACTAAACCATTTATGCTTAAAAGGCTGTATTAATGTCGTCAAATCTTTTGAAGCAATCGCTCCCTTAATCATTTGCTTCCATACATCTGTCCATGCCTTTTGAGAATAATAACTATAGTCTATATGTTTGCATATATTTTTATCTTGTAAATATGTGTAAAAACACTAAGGTGTTATATTTTTAAGTTCTTAACTACTTTTCTTGCAAATGTTAGCCTTAGCCCTACAGTAACAGCTGGTTGAGTGACATGTACACGCTTTGAAGGAAATTTGATTAATAGAGAAACAGCAATGGGAGTATCTCCACTTACCCACAAATGTCTGATGCTTTAATGAGAGATTGAGAACTCTAATGTGATATGATTCAGTGGAGAGAGAGAGAGAGAGAGAGAGAGAGAGAGAGAGAGAGAGAGAGAGAGAGAGAGAGAGAGAGAGAGAGAGAGAGAGAGAGAGAGAGAGAGATTTGTGAATAAAATGAAAGAAAGAATATCATCAAACTATGATGTCTCACATAATGGGGGCGAAACACCCTACATTTCATAATCTTTGTTAAAGCGAATGAAGTTTGGTGCAAGGGGCTTGTGGATGAATTTAGCAAAAATTTGATTGAAAATTTGTGATGTCATGCCTAATGCTATTGCTCTAAGGTTGTTTACCCTTTGTTTTTTAAACTTATATAAAACCCGCCATCTGTCTTCTCCCAAAATGGTGGCAATTCACCCAAAGTCTCTCCTTGTACAAATCACCCCAAACCTTATTTCAGAGGATAATACTTGTTACACACAATTTGTTATATATAATTTTACATACACCCCATTTTTTAATTGTAATTGTGATTTTTTTTTGGGAGAAGAGCTAAAATCGCGACATGAAGTCATGATTTTCAAGTTCAAAATTGTGACTTCATGGTTTCAGTTCAAAATTAGTGAATGCGTAAGACTATGTGTAATAAACACAACCCTATTTTGTATGCACAAATAACTATTATTTGATGACATCCTTAGGGCGTTAAGCGGCTCCAATACTTCCACATAAAATTTTTTACTTTCTCAAACACTAATGGTATTATATAATATTGATAAAATCAAAATTGTCGTTAAACTAATTTCTTCAAATTCATTGTCCAAAATTATTAGTGAAGTAGTTAATTAAAGTAGAAAAAAGGGGGGGGGGGGGTTTCAATTTTAAGTGGTCTCGAAAAGACAAATATCTTGCTGGTATCTGTTGCATGCAATGCTATAATAATGCTGAGAAGTTTCATTTGGAGAACTTAGAAGTTAATATATCCTATATGAGTGCATGCAACTTCGATGTAACACCCTAGCTAGTAAGATATATAGCCTCGAATTTTCTTTTGGCCATTGATGAGATTAATAATTGTCTCTACATGTGAAAAAAATTCACTCATAAAACATATAAGAGAACAAATAATCAGAACGCATTCATCATAATCCCCATCCTTTTGCCAGAGTAATGTTGTAATTTTTTTTTTTTTTTTTTTTGAGAAACGAGTAATGTTGTAATTTATTCAAGCAATTATGGACGCTCTATTTTTCACTGTGTGAAAGTTTCACCAAGAGAGAAAAGTTTGGTTTGTGATTCTTATGAGAAATAAAAGTGTATTCATAGGCACCATTATAATTAGTTCATAACAGATTGATCCTGAGTCGCACACAAGCAACTTCTTGTACTGGGTATTAGTGAAATTGTGTGGAAAAGGAATAGCTATGAAAACAAAAGAAGTGTCATTTAATGGCATTTTCCATTGCTCATTCTTGTACTTTTTCCCTTTCCATCACAGCAAGGTAAAGAAAGTCCAGTTGAGTGCAAGACAGTTCGAAATTTCTTAGAATGTGTATAAAAAGCAGACGCAATTATGGGTGTGGTGGCAAACCCTTCTATAAGTTTGTGGCAGCTTTTAATTAGAAATATTTAAACTATAATTACTTATCGTATTAGGACTAATGAGTATTCTTGTTGTCATTGATTGATTATTTGATTTGCATATATTGTTGACTGCATGGTCCATATAAGCTAGCTAGAAGTCTACTACTTCTTTTTGGTTGGATTTAGGTGCTCAACTTACTGCCAAAGGAGCTTTATGGCTAAGGCAAAGAGGGGGGAAAAACACACACACACATACATATTCTAAAGTGAAATGACTGGACCATGAAGACTTCAAAACAGTCAACTTATGATTTAAGAGATAGGCCCTTTTATGGAGGATGGAAGCTAGTTTGCCAATAAGTGTAGGTTACTTTTTCTTTTGCTGTTTTTCTTTTACTTTTACTTAAAATAATAATAATAATAATGAAGGGGAAAGGAGTTTATAATGTATTGTAGCCTTGAATTTTGTTTTCCTTACAATAAGTGGAAGAGAAACACTCGAATTCAATTCTCCTCGTAAAGAAATACAGATGAAATCACGTCTCTTGGAATATATCATTCAATCCTTATTGTCTTCACTTAATAAAAACAAGTTTGGACCAGAAAAACTAAAACTTTTAGCCTCAAATTGTTTAGTATCATAATAAAATGACAAATGGCATCAAAGCAAACTCAAGGAAGCGACACATGTAATAAATCATAAGAAACAACAATACAATAACATGATTAACATGTGATGAATGAGGTGACAATTCTCCATAAAAAAATGTGATGAGTAGGACACACTAATTACTATAGTTACAAGAATTCAAAAGGAGAAGTTAGCGCCTAATGCTAGGCAAGTTTAGGGCAATGTTTCACATATCATAGATAATTGTCAATAATCTTTGAGGTCTCAAGTATAAATAAAGCTGACACCCCAAACAAGAGACATATCTCAAATTGGTCATTCATGTGGTCTTATATGTTGGGTTAAAATGAATTGACCCCTTACAAATTAATTAATTACCCAAGTTAATTAATTAGGTTCAATTACATACAATAGCGTGGTAGCACAAACAAATCACCAAATTATCTAAATACAATGGAAAATAAATTTGACACAGGTGATTTGTTTATGAATGAGGAAAACCACTGAGGCAAAACCTCACCGGATGATTTTAAGGTCACCACTCCCAAGAATCCACTATTATCAATCACAAGCGGTTACAAGTATAAGAAATCTTACCAAACCCTTTGGCCTATCCTAAAATACCAACCTACAATTGAACCCTTACCCCAATATCCAATTGGACTTGAATTGTAGTGGCAATCTTTCCGATCAATGCACAAATCCCAGTACGTGATTAACCAATGATGCACGGATCCCAGTACGTGACTAATTCTAGCAACTTGAAGAGGTTGTTGGCTGCAAAGTTTTTTAGTTCATCAACAATGAAGATCAAGAAACTCCTTGGTCACAAAACCCTTGGCGTAAAGACGCAATAGCTTCTTTCAGAAAGAACAAGGCACTAGGTCACTATTTGCATATGCGACGGCCATTAAAATAATCCTTATATATGTCTAGGGTTGTGAAAAAAAAAAAAAAACCTTATAGATATACAAGTATGGGCCGAAAATAAGATCTGGAATTTCTGATTTCGTAAGTCTCAACAAAAACAGCTTCTATCGAGCTTCGACTTTAAATCTCGATAGAAGTCTTTCTGTCGAGATTGCTATCGAGCTTTAATGAACAGATCTTCTTCACTTGTTTCTTGGTCAAATCTTTATGGTTTTAACACTTGACTTGAACAACATGTTTCTTGAAGTCTTAAACTCATCCTAGATCTACCCAATTACAAGTAAAGTGCATTTTGTCAAAGGATTAGTCAATTACATAAAATATGTCCCTAACAATCTCCCCTTTGGCAATCCGTGACAAAACCACAACAAAGCAAATAATCATGAGAGAAGTCTTAAATCGCTAAACTCATAACCACTTGTTGTATTACAATGTAAATCTATCCTTACTACAAACTCTTGAAAAACTTTGCAAGAAAAGAGTTTATGGCATGATAGACTTTCACAACCTGTCTTTCTGAAACACTTAAACAAAACTCATCAAGGCATCATGTGTGAAACAGAAATAAAGATTACATGCATAAAGAAACATGTGTATAAAGATAGAAAAGAAATAACATATGTAGAGGTATGTGAAGAAAAACATACATCATCATCATATATGAAAATAAAATACAATATATGTAAATAAATGGTCATAAGACCGGTATACAAGAGGCTCATGTAAATAAAGAAGAAAAGAAAATACATAAAGTCCTCACTACATCCCTCAAAACTATATACACTCCTCCTATCAAAAAATCCTATACTAACTCTCCCTCTAAGTACAAGACTACTTTCAAACCCAAAACTACTTCCCCCTTTTGTCATGAATGACAAAGGGCAAGTCACTGAGAGGTTGTCATCTCGTCATCACCGGAAGAGTCAGCATCATCCTCAACATTAGGAGAGGCCTCCGGAGAAGGAGAAGGAGCAAGACCAGCCATGCAAGCCTGCCTACGAGCAATGCGTCCTACTCGGGTTTTCATCTAACACATCTCATCAATGAGATAGTCAAGACGACCACCAAAGTCAGCCTGCATCCACTGAAGCTGCTCCATGATGGCCTCGAGGGTCACACCACCAACTGTGGAAGAGGAAGGGGTGGAAGAAGACGAAGCTGAAGAAGGTGGAGTTGCAGAAGCTGCAAGATCAGTCGTCACTACTCGTGGCCGCTTCGACTAAAGTTGAGCCTCACTTCACTGGACAGAACTAGCTAGTGCTGATGTCTGAAAAGAGGAGAGAGAGGAATGGGAATGGAGAAGTGTTGAAGGATCCGCGTGATAGCCGAGGGAAAGATGAGCTTATCACGAGTAGCGGTATCCTGATACACATCTATGATAGATATGATGAAGTGAGAGGGAAAGTCAATGGAAAAATCCTTCATCAAAGAAAGAAGAAAACGAGCATGCAGCTCAGTGGTGGAGTTATAGTGAGACAAAGGTGTGAGAGTGAATGTCATCACCATGTTAAGGAATCTCGGGCCCTTTGCAAAACCCGAGCATGAAGTGTTTAGCTTACCACCCCATATGGAAGGAGCCCCACAAAAATGGGAGATGTTCGTCTCTAGACATGGTTTGGAGACGATCACAGCTAGGGTAGTCAGGATACGCTACCTTAGGGACTCATAGTACCTTGGTAACAAGATCCGAGGTAACTACAATACATGTACCTCTAAATCGCGTAGCAAACTAAGGCACAAAGGTATTGATGCCGTGTATGTTGGAGTAGAACTCCTGTATAAACATGACGGGACAACACACAGGTTTCTCACAGAGAGATTCCCATCCCCGAGTTCGAATGACATCAGGTAGCGTAGTGTCGAAGAAATCCAATAGAATGACCTGGTGTTTCGGATGAACGCCACGATCCTAGAAGTTCTCAAAGAAGTCCGTTTTGGCCTTCTCATCACGGAACCAAATATGAAAGGGTACGGGAGGATTAGAAGAAAATGACCCGAAACCTTGAAGAGGGTTTCGAGTTGGAGTAGATTTGCGCTGTTTGGGTGCCATGATGCAATCCATCCGAGAGAGAGAGAGAGAGAGAGAGAGAGAGAGAGAGAGAGAGAGAGAGAGAGAGAGAGAGAGAGAGAACAGAAAGTAACACATGTTTAGAGTAGATAAGAAAAGAACATATGCATGAAAAATGCATGAACATGTGACATGAGAATTTAACAGAATCATGGGGATCACCCAATCCAAACCTAACAGCACTTAGCAATGATAATCAATCACACACATCTATATATGCATGAAACATTGTTATAATGCAATAAGGATGCAATGCATGGTCATATAAGATCAAATTCACAAAACCCAACCCATATATTTCACAAAAATCTTAAAAACCCAAAAAAATTTCAAAACCCCAAACCCTAAGTCTAAATGCATGAAATGAATGAAGGAGAGAGAGTTTAGATCACTTACCAAGTGGATCTTGCTTGGAATGGGTTGAGACTCGAGAACCACTTTGGAGAAGATATTTGAGCAAGAGAAGAAAGTATGAGTTGAGAGAGAAGTGAGATTTGTCGAGAGTGAGAAGAGAAAAATGAAAAAGAAAACGTGCCTCAACCTTAAATAGAAAACGCAGCTCGATGGATTGAAATTTCTATCGAGAATCTGTCAAGCAATAAATCTCGACAGAAGAGAATCTATCGAGGATCTGTCAACGGCTAAAGGATGGTCTCGATGGATTGAGGATCTGTTGAGAATCTATCGAGCAAACAGAGAGCACAAGAATTTTGCTTGATGGATCGAAGAAGCTGTCTAGAATGTGTCGAGCAGGAACCCATAAATCTCGATGGATCGAGAAGCTGTCGAGATGCTATCGAGAAGGCAAATAGCACAGGAAAATTCCTCGATGGATAGAGAATCTGTTGAGTATCTATCGAGAAAAGAGAAAGAAGGCTCGATAGAAAGAGAATCTGTTGAGGATTTGTCGAGAAGCTGTTGAGCTTGAAGAAAAGAAGTTTTTCAAGGGAGGAAAAACACATAAAGGTGGAATTTTGCATACTTTGAAATTATTTAGCAAAATACCCCTGTTTTTGAAACTTGATTTTAATAAATTGAGTTACAAGTGGAACTCGACATTAGCAACGTCTAGTTCTATGTATATTTTGCCACTTAAATTTTTTTGAAAATATATAAGTGGAATTTGACATTGCTAATGTCAAGTTCTACTTAAAAATATACATACAACCCGATTTTGAAGATATCGAGTTTTACACAGAACTCGATTATGTTAAAATTGAGTTTAAAAAACAGGGGCATTTTGCTGCATAGTTTGTAAATTAGGGACAAATTCTCATTTTTCCCAATATTATATTACATGGATTTTTGTTTAGACAAGATAAAGGGAAGGTCTACAGGGCTTAGCTCTTGATTAACTCACTATTACTTGGGCTATAGAAGCGTACTGTTTAGCTCACTGTGGGCTATAAGAAGGCATATTACGAAGGATTTGGCTTGCGTCCAATGCACAACAAGTCAAAAAAAAAAAAAAGGCAATGTGTACCTTGCTTCACCGTAGTAAGTAGTAACCATACCATGAAAGGTTTCAAAATAGAAGATGTGGGTGTAAAGCAGAAGTGAAACTAAAATTACCAGCTAGGTTTAAAAACAAGCCAGCTACCTCTATTGTCAAATCTATAATTCTAACATAGGCTCCTATATCCATTTTCTGCTTTGCAAGAAAACAAAAAGTTTCTATCACAAATCATTTGTAAAGCTATCTTCCATATATAATACCAAGAGGAAAATGCGGGAACTTTTTTTATTAACTTAGCCGGGAAGTACTATCATCATTATCATCTAGAAAAAGTTTTGACTCCATTGTTCTAAGAGAATTGACAATGGCCTAGATCTTAAAGCCTTTCTTCTCTACTTCCTTGTTTAAATTAACATGAATCCCTCTGCCTTGCCCTAAGTCACATAGCCAACACCTCTCCAACAATAGCAACTACCTTTAAGAAAAACAAATAATAAAATATCTTTGTTTTGGTCGAAATAATGGTAAAATGTTAATTAGTTATTAAAAATATTGGATGAAAATGAGTTTAAAGTTAAGTTGAAAATTATTGCTGTCTCCCACTAAGCTTTTAATGTAAATAGCCCTTTTTTTTCCTTCCCTTGTCTGGTAACTAGCATCCAGTTAACAAGTATTTTTAAGACAATCGTTAATAAATTATTTTAGAAAAGTTTTAATACAATTTTATGGGAAATATAAAAAACCATCACAAAAGTTAATTGCTTTTTTCTTTTTGGATAAAATGTTTCTAAAAATATTTCCTAAACCAATGCCCATAGACCATAGTGTATACGTTAACTTTCCCCCCTTTTTTAATGAGAAATTGTTTTTCTACATGCACTTTCATATAAGATGTTCACATTTTTTTTAGAATGTCTACATTTAATACATGAGACTGATATCAATTTTGTAACGGAAATTGTAGTGTAGCTATGGTTGTTATTCTACCGAGAAAAGGAAAACAAGAACACGTCAAAAGCATCAATAATATATAGAAAAATATGATTGAAACTAGGACAAAGAAAGTTTGGTAAAGTTCAATAATTAAAATTACTAGGATATTAGGGATCGTCCACCAATTTAGTACACAATTGGGTAAGTAAACACATAAACTATCCAATTGGAAGATTTAAAAATATGCTTTATTAATAAAACGCTCTTTGGTTGATTATATTCTTCAATTGTTCTAAAAATTTAGTCTAGAAAATAATAACTTCGCTAAAAAAACTCAAGAACATCATATACCCTAGAGGCAATGCTATGGCAAAAGTAATATCTAACAAGGTTACCACATTTTGCTAGAAAGATTATAAAACCCTATTCTAACAATAAGAAGATTCAAGAATAAACTTATGAAAGAATTAGAAATTAAATATCACTCTAACAAAACAAGTATGAAAAGAGAACAATTGATTTCAATAATCAAAACATGAAAAACATGCTTGGATTGAATAGTGGACAACTTACAACAATAGGGATTTAGTCCTAACCCTAGCTTAAGTTCTTAAGCTTCCATAGAAAATAAAAACTCTCAAAATTTGATGAAAAACAAGGTTTTCCAGCGGCCAAAAATGTGGCTGCCCTTATATTCATTTAATATTTATAACATTCAAAACCCTAAAATACATGCTCCCCAAAAAGGAAAATAAAAAATGTCAATACCCGTTTTTCAACAATGGTCAAATTACAGGTCGGTTTTGGCCTTGAATACAGTAGATTTTCAAGTTTTCGTAAGCCACAAAGTTTTAGATCTTCAAGTCCTCTTTCTATGGTCGTAAGAATCAAGTCAATCCGACATCGGAGTAAAAATATGTGGCTAAAATACCAAAACTGGTTAGAATATTTCCATGCTAGGATTTCTTTCATTTTTTTCTCAAACGAATTTCTCTCTTTCCTTTTATGTTCCCACATATCTTTGACTCATTAAATTCTTCAAAAGCCCCTTCTCAACTAATCTTCACCTTTGGATTCTCTTGGCTTCATGTCTACATTCTTAGTTCATTATTATTATTATTTTTTTTTTAATATATTTTCCATGAAAATAATATTAAAACTTTTCTAAAATGATCTATTAACAAATGCTTAAGGGTATCCATTAACAAAACCTTAATATATAACATGTAGGAGGACAACGATAAATAAGATTAATCAATCTATTAGAAAAGGAAAAATAATGCAAAATACTAATGGCTAAAAGTTACTAAACAAAAAGGGGCATGAGATTTTGATTTTCAGGCACTTACTTGGGTTATGCTCCCAAGTCCCAACTCCGCAAATTGATTGAATTTAATTTGAGGCCTTCCGTTTCTTGGTTGGTAATTCCTACAAAGCATTACAAGGAAATGTTTATCAGTTAAAGAGCTTGTAAAACCATTAGCTGGATTTGGTACACTGGTCCATGATACGGACTCAGGCTTTGTTGCCTGGTTGGTGTGGTAACTGAAATAAATGTGCAATTGTGCATGTCGGTGCATCATGTATAATATATACTAGTCGCAGACCCATGCGTTGCGCGTGATAATTTTTTTAGATAAAATACCATTTTAGTCCCTAGACTATATAAAGAGTTCTTTAAAAAAAAAAAAAAAAAGTTTTATCATATTTTTCATAATCTTGTCTATAATGTTTTTTTTACCATTATCATATATTTATTGGTTGATGATTTGCATAACATAGACATTAAATAAGAGGTAGAACTATTCATTAGATTTTTTTTAAGTTATGGTGTATGATTATGATTATATAAATATATATATATATATTTATATATAAGGTTAAATGAAATGTCAAAAAATGAGATTATAAAATTTTTCAACTTTATTTCTAATATAATTTCTAAATTACTGAAGAACTTCTCATTTTTAGTTATGATAGGAAATATAATTTCCTTAGTTAGAGTTTGATTAGTTTTAAGTTTAAATTTTGTATTATTATATTTAATTGTTGATTATTGAATTAATTAAGTTTAAATTTTTTATTATTATATTTAATTGTTGATTATTGAATTAATTAAGTGAATGTAATGGTTGATTTTATTGCACTATAAAGTTTTTAATGTCCACTGTATAGCCATCTCTATTTTATTTCATACTTCTCTTTACCACATTTTTAGTTCCAAAATAACGGTTATTAATTGACGTTTGATTTCATTTCTTTTTTTCTTCATTCATATATTCTTTATTATTTTATATGTTCCCTTGCTAGTTGTAAATTTTACCCTTTCCCTCTCCCTTGTGTGTGTGTGTGTGTTTGTTTCTAAAAAAAAAGAATGGGTAATTGTCCCACATTGCTTAAGAGAGAGTATTGTGTGTAGTATAACTTGCCCCACCCTCCCTTAAAAGTTACTATGGTTTTTGAGTGGAGTTATGGTGTGCGTTTGTGTTAGAACCTCTTTCTCTCTCCCTTGTGTGTGTGTGTGTTTGTTTTTCAAAAAAAAAGAAAAAAAAAAAAAAAGAATGGGTAATTGTCCCACATTGTTTAAGAGAGTGTGTTGTGTGTAGTATAACTTGCCCCACCCTCCCTTAAAAGTTACCATGGCTTTTGAGTGGAGTTGTGGTGTGCCTTTGTGTTAGAACCCCTTTCTCTCTTCCTTGTGTGTGTGTGTGTGTGTTTGTTTCTCAAAATAAAAGTTGTAAATTTTATAGTTATTAATAAGAAATAGATATCATGGATGGCTTAAATAGGTATAGATGTAGTTACGCTAGTGGTATGTCAAAGGTTTTTTTTTTCCTTCTGAATTTTCAAGGAAATATGAAAGACATTTATCTAGTTTGGTCTCAATCAATTAAGATATCCATAATATATTAACAAAAGTAATAATGAGCCTTAAATTTTTTTTAATGTATGAAGTGGTTAGGTTAGTGGTATGTCAAAGTTTTTATAAAAAAAAATTTAAAAAAAAATTCCAAGGAAATGTAAAAGGACTTTTTTTGAAAAAAAGAAATTGTGACTTTTTGAATTGTAGAAATATGATTGTTTTAATTACCTTGTTTATAGATTTCATTATTAAGTTATAAACATCTAAATTAAAGTAGATGAATATATAAATGCAAAATTATATGTAAAGTTACAACTGCACAAGATAAATATGTATAGATAATATTTTTTTTGATTATTCATGAATAATTAATTCATTGTTTACTTATAAATATCTAAACTAAAGTTTTTTTTTTTGGGAAAAAAAATATAAATTAAAATAGATGAATATGTAAAGGTAAAATTATATGAAAAGTTAAAACTACTTAAGATGAACGTTTTACCACTAGTAGATATGTGTTTTTTAAAGACTAAAAGTATACTCGATTGCTTTAGCTGGAGCTATATAACTATGCAAATATTGTTGTGAGTGGTTCCATCATTTGCAAATTATCAAGTTTGGTGGCCGTACAAAACAGATATTTCATTTTGCAAAAAACTTTACATGAACTCCTCTTTTTTGACAACTTTTTCTTTTTTCTTTTTTCTTTTTTCCGAAACAACTTAAGAATATTAAGACTTAAGTTAACACATATGTTAGTTGTAGAACACGTCAATGATATGAAAAATAGAAAGGTTTAATTATTTAAAAAGCATTTTTAGTAGATTGTAATATAAAACATTTTTTTCTCAATATTTTATGTAACATTTCCCTTAAGATCAATATTGTTGGCATCCTTTAAAGATGATACATAATATTTTTGAGAAGAAGAAGAAGAAGCAGAGATGATGCTAACGCATAATATAAAATTATTAAGTTTGTGTGATTTAAATTTGTGGCAAAAAAAAAAAAATTAATGTATCTATGATAAAAGTTTTTATCTAAATGATATATAGTAGTTCATATTTTTTTAGTCTTGATTCAAAAAGTTCATTCTCAATAGCCTTTTAAGTCTACAAATTGCTCAATCTATAGGCCTAGATACATTCAAAGAGTGCTATCTAAATTATAAATTATATGACCTTTTATCACACAAATATTTTGATTCCCCCAATGTATGGTAAAGGAAGGCAGATTTGTGTTTAGCCATTTTCTTGATTTGTGCTACATAATTTAATAGTATGGAGGATGTGACTGGATTTAAATGTTGAATAAAATAAGATAAGAAGAAAAAAGAGTAAAAATAAAATATATAACAATAAACATCAAATTATCCAAGTCATTCTATGTAATATAATAACATTATATTATTATATACTATATGTATAATGCAGTAAGATAATATTTAATCAAAGAGAATATAAAAGATAACAATTTAAAACACGAAACTAAATTGCATCAACCCAAAGTAGAATTCTAATTAACACAAAAATTCATCAACCCAAAAAATTGATGCAATAAAAATTTAAAAAAAAAATCAAACAAAAAATGAAAAACAAATTGAGAGAGAGAGAGAGAGAGAGAGAGAGAGAGAGAGAGAGAAGTAACCTTTTTTGTGTGAGAAAACTATGCATAGAATGAAAAAGAAAATGTCAAATTTATAGTAAGATGTTGAGAATAAGAAGAGTCAAAATAAAGGTAGATAAAAAGGTAAAGAAAGAATGATATTAAGGTAGAAAGTAGTGGGAAGATGAAGAGGTAAAAGGGGAAGAAAGTTTTGGAAAATTAATAATAAAAATAATGGTTAAAAGACATTTTAATTTTTAAATAATGGAGTTTTTAAGTCACCTTAAATGAGAAAATGTTTTAAAAAATATATAAGAAAATTTGGAAACAAAAAATGATAACGTGGCTGCTGATGTGGCTATTTAATCAAAGAGAATATAAAACATAACAATTTAAAACACAAAACTAAATTGCATCAACCCAAAGTAGAATTCTAATTAACACAAAAATTCATCAACCTAAAGAATTGATGCAATAAAAAAAAATCAATCAAAAAATGAAAAACAAATTGAGAGAGCGAGAGAGAGAGGGAAGTAACCTTTTTTTGTGTGAGAAAAATATGCATAGAATGAAAAAGAAAATGTCAAATTTATAGTAAGATGTTGAGAATAAGAAGAGTTAAAATAAATGAAGATAAAAAGGTAGAGAAAGAATGATATTAAGGTAGAAAGTAGTGGGGGGATGAAGAGGTAAAAAGAAGGGAGAGTTTTAGAAAATTAATAATAAAATAATGGTTAAAAGATATTTTAATTTTTAAATAATGGAGTTTTTAAGTCACCTTAAATGAGAACATATTTAAAAAAAATATATAAGAAAAATTGGAAACAAAAAATGATGACGTGGTTGCTAATGTGGCTCAACGTGAGCGTAGCAATATTAAATACTATATTTCAGTTTTTAGTAATATATAGATATAGATTGGACCTACTCATGCAAGGATGGCAATGAGCCTTGTATCACTTTATTCTTTAGCTGTATGTAATACTGTTTCAGCAATTTGTTTCATGTTTTGAAATGAATAATTAATAAATCTATTATTGTTCTGTGTACATACTTTGAAAATACAGCTTTAATAAACCAAGTTCTGTCTCATCTCTACAACCCTTATCAGTGGCAACTCCAGAATTTTGTTCAGGATGGTCATTAAGAAATTTAAATTAAGCAAAATTTCACAAAAATAAAATTTGAATATATTGACTTAAAAAAAAAAAATCACAAATACATAAAGTTTTAAAATTTCATTCTACAAGTTTTTCATATTTGAAATTGTTGTATGATAGCTTCGTTATTAATGCTATCAACTACATTTTTTTTCAATATACACAGTCAAGTAATCATTAAACTACTGATCTTCCTTTCAATTACCAACATCTTACCTAAATAAGTAACAATATAAACAAAATGCATCATCCTTTTTTATGATATGTTCCAACCTATATTTCGTATCCTTTAAACTAATTAGGATTAAATTAATGCAGCGCTCCACTAATTTCTTTTTTAGGGAAATCATGGCAAAGAGGTTGATAAGAACATATTTGTAAATATACTCTTTTTATTTTCTCTCGATTATTAGGATGAAAAGATGAGAACTTTTCTGATAGCCTAGGATCTAAAAGAAGATTATTCAAGTGAATACGAATTTGCTTAGAGGATATATTTTGTAATAAAAGTGATTTCCTTATAAGAATTTTGTCCATAGTGATAACAAAAAAATTAAGGGTAAGTTACAAGTTCATTCAACGTATTCAACTTAGGCATTAAACCGTTACATTAATCATGTTCAATAAAATATTAAGGTATTATTTTAGTGCATACGTGTATGTACAAGATGTATCACATAAATCCATTAAATTCATCTAAAGACTAAAGCAAGTACTAACTGACTAGCTATTGGAAAATATGCATTTTTTTATTTATAAAAAAATAGCAATTTTAAAACATGTCTTTTGTAAACATAATTTAAAATATCACAATTAAACATTTGATTTGGGCTTTTAGGCTAATTTGTTTATTTGGACAATTTTTGAGAAATGCTACGTCTACAATATTTTTACAACAAATCCTAGTTGGCAATTGTTACTAGTTTTAATTTACATATCATTAAATTTTTTTTTTCTACCAGTAACAATCCACCACTTAAGATTTGTTATGAAAGTGTTGAGAACAAGTTGTGAACATAGCACTTCTCGCAATTTTTTGGTTCAATCTTCAATGGACCAAAATTTTGGAGAAGTCAAATTTTATTTTTAATGGACATTTTTATTTGGGATGTTCAAGTTTTTTTTAGGGTGGTCAACAGTCCATATTAATTTAGAATTTTTTTTTTTAGGTATAAAATTTATTTATTTTTCAAGTTTGAGGGTGGTCCTGTGACCACCCTCAATTATATATGGCGCCGCCCCTGACCCTTATACACAAAGAATTACTCTATTTGTTTTCGCAGAAAATATTTTCAAAAACTTACTTCTTTTCTTAAAAAAAAATATTTTGAAAATTGATTTGTTTTTTCTACGTTAGTTAGAAGCCTTTAAAAATCCCTAAAATATGTGCATTTATGATTTATGAGAACATATCAAAGAATTTGTGACGAGTTTTTCTGTGTCATGTTCTACCTTCTCATATGTGAGGGCAATCTTTCACCCTCATAAAACATTTTTGTAAGGCCTTTGTGCAACCCTCACTTTTTTTATTAAAAAAAAATGGATGAACAAGAAATTAAAATAAACATCAAGCAATAACAATACAGTAAAACAACTCAAGCAGCGACTTTCAACTCAGTAAACACCCACATCTAAATTACTTGTCCTGATAACATAAACAAAAATGTCCCATAAACAGCAAAAAGCTCAGTTTTTTATAGACTTCCAGAATTTTCCAATACTCTTAACTCTTTTCTTTACTTCCCACCCGTATCATTTTTAGATAGTCTACCAGGGTGAAAATGGCTCACTATCACTGTTTCTTGAAAAAATTAGCAATATACCACTGTTTTGAAAGTACGTAGGGATTTATCACATTTTTTGAAACTTGAGTTTGCCGTGAAACTTGAGTTCCAAAAACTTGAGTATTATGGAAAACTCGATTTCGCTATACTCGAGTACCCAAAAAGTGATAGATCTTTACATATTTTCGAAACAGTAGTAAATTGCAACATAGTTTGCAAAAAGGTGCTACTTGACTGTTTTCGCCTAGTCTACAGAGCAATGATTTCAAGCTTCAACCCTTTAGTCTAGATTCACCCCATTGGTAATTTGGCATTCCAATCAAACACCATGACATCACTCGAAAAGGAGCACTCAAAGAATAAGTGCTTCTCTCTTTCTGTTCTCATCCGGCACAACACACATTGAGTATCCACAATAATACCCCAACCCTTTAGTCAAGCCTTAGTTGTGAATCTGCTGTGTATAGTCAGCCACCCCATAAAAGCATATTTTGAAATTGCTTTAGGAAACCATAGTATTTTCCACCATCCTACCTCAGGAAGCTTATTTTGGTGTTATGTCGGGTCTTTGTACAGGTGCATCTCCTTGATTTTGCAAGAATCGAGATAGGTTTGTCTTTCGGCATAATTGCAATCAAACTTAACTTGCTTTTGAATACACATTAGGTCCTCTGATTTGGCAGGAGGCCAAACCAAGTCTCTAAATTTAAAACACTAGATACTTTGGCATCTATTGAGCTGGCTGCATCATAGATTGCCCGATATCCATATTTGAGGAATAGGATGCCAATTGGGTGCCACCGGTCATGCAAAATAGAATTTTTGTAAAATCATCTCTTGTAGAGGAGTTCCATCATTCAAATTGTACCTAATGCCTAGTGCTTTAAGGGCGTGTTACCTAGTTTGTATATATTTGTGCGTATATGTGTGTGTTTAAGTTTATGTTTATGTCTTTATGTTTGTGCAACATTTCATAAATCTATATAAAACCCATCTTTCTTCTCCCCAAAATAGTGACAATTCACTTGAAATCTCTCTTTGAAGAAACCACCCCAAGCCTTCTTCAATGGCTTCATGTTTTCAATGCTTCTCTAACTCAACGAGGAGCTAGCTACAAAATGAGTTTTAAGCCAACTGGATCTAACATACTATTTAGCAATGAACAGTTAAATACAAAAAACATTTTTACTTGAAAATGCCCACTAAACCATCTATGCGAATAATTATAGTCTACATGTTTGCATGTATTTTTTACCTTGCAAATATGTGTAAAGCAAATATAGTAATCGTTTCTAACCCTCAATTCGAAGTTTACATAAACCATAAGGATCCACAATCCTAAGATGAATCTTCGTAGTTTACCCTTGTTCTCATACTGATTTACTGCTAGTTTAAGGACGTGCAGATTTATAGTAGAAATATAGTAATTGTTTAAGACCTCCCAAGGTTTAATATTTTAATGAGAGAGTGAGAACTCTAATGTGATATGTTTCAGTGTGGAGAGAGAGAGAGATTTGTGAATAAAAATGAAAAAGAAAATCATTGAACTACAATGTCTCACATAATGGTGGAGAGACACTCTACATTTCATAATCTTTGTTAAAGCGTATGAAGTTTGGTGCAAGGGGTTTGTGGATGAATTTAACAAAAAATTGACTGAAAATTTGTGATATCATGCCTAATGCTATTGCTCGAAGGATGTTTACCTACTTTATATGTATGTGTGTGTGTGAGAGAGATACATTATATATATGTTTATATTTATGTGAATGTGTATGTTTATATTTATATTTATGTCTATATTTTTGTATGGCATATCATAAACCTATATTAAACCCATCTTTCTTCTTCCAAACCAGTGGCAATTTACCCAAAGTCTCTCCTTGAATAAAACATCCCAAACCTTATTTCGGAGGGTAATACTTGTTGCACAAAAGCTGTTACACACAATTTTATACACACCCCATTTTTTTAATTGAAATCATGACCTTTTTTTTTTTTTTTTTTGGGAGACAAGCTGAAATCGTGACTTGAAGTCACAATTTCCAAGTTCAAATTGTGAACTCAAGTCAGGATTTCAGTTCAAAAATAGGGTATTGTAAGACTGTATGTAATAAACACAACCCTATTTTGTATGTACAAAAACTATGATTTGATGACATCCATCCTTAGGATGTTAGGTGGCTCTAATGCTTCCACATACAAATTTTTTACTTTCTCAAAAACTAATGGTATCATATAATTTAGGTAAAATCAATATTGTTGTTAAACTAATTTCATTGAATTCTTTGTCCAAAATTATTAGTGTAGTAGTTCATTTGGAGAACTTAGAAGTTAATATATCCTATATGAGTGCATGCAACTTTGATGTAACACCCTAGCTAGTAAGATATTTGGCAGTTGATGAGATTAATAATTTATCTCTAACGTGGAAAAAAAAAAAATCACACATACAACATATAAGAGAACAAATAATCAGAATGCATTGGTCATGATCCTTATCCTTTTGCTAGAGTAATGTTGTAATTTATTCAAGCAATCTTGGACTCTGTTTTCCACTTCTTTTCCTCCATGTTTCTAGGAAGTTTCCACATCTCTTACTGTGAAATTGTGTGGAAAAGGCAAAGCCATGAAAACGAAAGAAGTGTCTTTTTTAAAGGCATTTTCCATAGTACGTTCTTATACTCTTTCCCTTTCCATTGCAGCAAGGTAAAGAACGTCTGGTTGATGTTCGAAATTTCTTTGAACGTGCATAAAAAGTAGACACAATTATGGGTGGTGGCACAAACCCTTTTAATTAGAATTATTTAAACTATAATTACTTATCATATTAGGACTAATGAGCATTCTTGTTATCATTGGGTGAATTTGCTTTGTTGACTGCATGAGTCCATATTAGCTACAAAGTCAGACAAATCAGTTTTCTTTTTTCAAATAAATTTTATCAAATTAACGTTTTGATCAATTAGAAGTTGGTAAAAATATGCATGAGTATTTAGGAGCTTTATGGCTAAGGCAAAGAGGGGAAAACACACACACACACACATTTGAAAGTGAAATGACTTGACCTTTATTGTGAAGACTTCAAAACAGTCAACTCCTTATTTAAGAGATAAGCCCTTTTGCCATATGGAGGATGGAAGCTAGTTCGCTAATAAGTATAGGTTACTTTTTCTTTTGCTCTTTTTCTTTTTCTTTTACTTTAAAAAAATAATAATAATGAAGGGGAAAGGAGTTTAAAATATTGTATTGTAGCCTTCAATTTTGTTTCCCTTACAATAAGTGGAAGAGAAACACTATAATTCAATTCTCCTCATAAAGAAATACTGATGAAATCACATGTCACTTGGAATATATCATTCAGTTCTTATTGTCTTCACTTAATAAAAATGGTTGTGATATTTTTTTAACATAACCATTAAAAATAAAGAAAAACAAGTTTGGAATATATTTTTCATCCTTTGAATTTTGTCTAAGTTGGACTACATTGGGATAAGTTTACTGTAGATGGACCAGAAAAATTAAAACTTTTAGCTTTAGATTGTTTAGTATTATAATAAGATGACAAATGACATCAAAGCAAACTCAAGGAAGCGACACATGTAATAAATCATAAGAAACAACAATACAAAAACATGATTAACATGTGATGGATGAGGTGGCAATTTCCCATTAAAAACGTGATGAGTAAAACACACTAATTGCTACGGTTTACAAGAATTCAAGAGAAGAGGTTAGCGCCTCATGCTAGACAAGTTTAGGGCACTACTTCACATATCATAGATAATTGTCAATAATCATTGAGGTCTCCAAGTTTAAATAAAGCGGGCACCCCAAACAAGAGACACATCTCAAATTGGTCATTCATGTGGTCATATATTTCGTTAGTAAGGGTTCTATATATTCTTGTTTAGGTGTTTGCTGTGCTGAAAGTAGCTATGTATTTCGTAGTTTCTTAGTAAAATTTTCAATTACTTTGTTGCTTTAAGAAGTTAGGATCAATAGATTAATTTCCATTGCACCGTAGCATGTATAGTTGAGTATTTGTTCCCTTCGATTTAGTTTTAACTCCAAACGCCATTACAATTGACACAAACATAATTAGATTATTACTCTCAGTACGAAAGAATCAACCTCAATAAGAAAGAAAGTCAATTCCATTGAAGCAAAACTGACCTCTAGTCTTATTCAAGCAAAGTTAGATTACAAAATCGAGATGCATTGCATTCTATCAAGACAGCCTGTGACTAAATCGATGCATAAACCAAAAATAAGTACAAACAACACAAGTGCAAAAGATATGATTCAATTCAAATCCTACTTTCACTCAAGAAGAATTTTAGTTGATTTAGCTAGAAAGCAATGTTAGGTTAGATTATTCACGAGATGAGATGAAAAGTCCATGACAACTCAAGTATGTTGTTGTGAATTCCCATATGCAGTAACCCCATGCTATCCTTAATCTCTAAAATTTGAAGATCACATTCCAGCAATGTTTCATATTTTTTCAAGATAGTAGAAATAGAATTTGGTGTCTTATCAAAGGAGAAACAATTAAACAAAGGCAGAGCCCAGGCCCAATCCTTCATTGACACCCCTGTAACCATCGCAGATAAAGGCTTAAAGCTACTTCTTTTTCATTTGTGATTGAAGACCACATGCACGCACCCTGAAAATTTAGATGGGTTTATTACATGGATTTTGATTTTCAGGCACTTCCTTGGGTTATGCTCCCAAGTCCCAACTCCATAAATTGATTGAATTTAATCTAAGGCCTTCCGTTTCTTGGTTGGCAATTCCTAGAACGCATTACAAGGAAATGTTTATCAGTTAAAGAGCTTGTAAAATCATTAGCTGGTTTTGGTACACTGGTCCATGATATCGACTCAAGCTTTGTTGCCTGGTTTTGGTACACTGGTCCATGTGAATTTATGATTTATGAACATATCTAGGAATTTGTGACGGGTTATTGTGTGTCATAAATGTTCTACCTTCTCATATGTGAGGGCAATCTTTCAACCTCATAAAAACATTTTTGTAAGGCCTTTTTGCAACCCACACAATTTTATTTAAAAAAAAGAAAAAATAGATGAGCAATAAATTAAAATAAGCATCAAGCAATAACAATATAGTACAACAACTCAAGCAGCAACTTTCAACTCAGTAAACACCTACATCTAGATTACTAGTCCTCATAACACAAACAAAAAATGTCCCACAAACAGCAGCAAGCTCTGTTTTTTTATAGAGTTCCAGAATTTTCCAGCACTTTCAATACTATTCTTTACTTCCCACTTTATCATTTTTAGATAGTCTACAGCGCAATGATTTCAATGTTCCACCAATTAGTCTAGATTCACGCCATTGGTACTTTGGCCTACCAATTAATCAAACACCATGACATCAAACATCTCCATTTTCTTCTCGAAAAGGAGCAATCAAAGAATAAGTGCTTCTCTATTTCTGTTCTCATCTTGCACAACACACAAGTATCCACAACAATACTCCAACCCATTAGCCGAGCCTTAGTTGTGAGTCTATTATGAATAGTCAGCCACCCAATAAAAGCATGTTTTGAAATTGCCTTAGGAAACCATAGTATTTTCCATCATCCTACCTCAGGAAGCTTATTTCTGATGTTATTTCAGGTTTTTGTACAAGTGCATCTCCCTGATTTGCCAAGAGTCTAGATAGGTTTGTCTCCTGCATTATTTCTATCAAACTTAACTTGCTTTGAATACCTCCTCTGATTTGGCAGGAGGTCAAACCTAGTCTCTATATTTAAAAACACTAGGTACTTTGGCTTCTATTGAGCTGGTTGCATCATAGATTGCCCGATATCCATATTTTTAGGAATAGGATGCCAATTGGCTGCCATTAGTCTTGCAAAATATCATTTTTTGTAAAACCATTGCTTGTAAAAGAGTTCAAGCATTGAAATTGTGCCTAATGCTAGTGCTTTAAGGGCATGTTACCTAGTTTGTATATATATGTGCGTGCGTGTGTGTGTTCAAGTTTATGTTTATGTCTATATGTTTGTATGACATTTTATAAATCTATATAAAACCCATCGTTCTTCTCCCAAAATAGTGACAATTCATCTGAAATCTCTCTTTGAACAAACCACCCCAAGCCTTCTTCAATGGCATCTCCTTTTCAATGCTTCTCTAACTCCATGAGGCGCTAGCTACAACATGAGCTTTAAGCCAATTGGATCTAACATCTTATTTAGCAATGAACAGTTAAATACAAAAACAATTTTTAGGTGAAAACACCCACCAAACCATCTATGCTAAAAAGGTTGTATTAATGTCTTCAAATCATTTAAAAGTCATCCCTCCTTAAATCATTGGCTTCCATAAAGCAACCCATGCCTTTTGAGAATAATAACTATAGTATGCATGTTTGCATGTATTTTTTATCCTGCAAATATGTGTAAAAAAAAATATAATAACCGTTCTAACCCTCAATTCGAAGTTTACAAAAACTCTAAGGTGCTACAATCCTGAGGTGCATCAACAAGTTTTCCTCGAACATTAGGCCTGCAATTTGGGCGGACTTAGTATGCAAGCGCCTGAAATTTTATTGAGAAAGCGTTGATCAGAATAGGTATTGGACTTCCAGTCAAGACCTCCAAAAATTTGATGCTTTAATGAGAGAGTGGGAACTCTAATGTAATATGATTCAGTGTGGAAATGGAGGGAGGGAGAGAGAGATTTGTGAATAAAAATGAAAAATAAATAAATAAAAAAAGATCATCTTACTACAATGTCTCACATAACAGGGGAGAGACACTACATTTCATAATCTTTACTAAAGCATATGAAGTATGGTGCAAGGGTTTTGTGGATGAATTTAGCAAAAAATTGACTGAAAATTTGAGATATCATGCCTAATGCTATTGCTCTAAGGGAGTTTATTTTATTTTTATTTTTTATTTTTTTATGGGAAGATGTTTACCTACTTTATATATATATATATATGTGTGTGTGTGTTTGTGATACATTATATATATATATATATGTGTGTGTGTGTGTGTTTATATTTATGTTTATGTATGCATTTTTGTATGGCATTTCACAAACCTATATTAAACCCATCTTTCTTCTCCCAAATGGTGGCAATTCACCCAAAGTCTCTCCCTGAACAAATTACCCCAAACCTTATTACAGAGGGTAATACTTGTTGCACATAAATTTTTACACACCCCATTTTTTAAATAAAATCGTGACCTTTTTTATTTTTTGGAGAAGAGCTGAAATTGTAACTTCCAAGTTCAAATTTGTGACTTCAAGTCACGGTTTAGTTCAAAAATAGGGTATGTGTAAGACCATGTGTAATAAACACAACCCTATTTTGATGCAAAAAAAAAAAAAAACCATGATTTGATGACATCCTTAGGCCGTTAGGTGGCTCCAATGCTTCCTCATATAAACATTTTTACTTTCTCAAACACCAATGGTATCATATAATTTAGGTAAAATCAAAATTGTCCTTAAACTAATTTCTTTGAATTCTTTGTCCAAAATTATTAGTGTAGTAGTTAATTCAAGTAAAAAAGGGGAAGGGGTGTCAATTTTAGTTTTTAAGTGGTCTAGAAACAACAAATATCTTGCTAGTATCTTTTGCATGTAATGATGTAATAGTACTAAGAAATTTCATTTGGAGAACTTAGAAGTTAATATATCCTATATGAGTGCATGCAACTTCAATGTAACACCCTAGCTAGTAGTAAGATATATAGCCTCAAATTTTCTTTTGGCCGTAGATGAGATTAATAATTATCTCTACATGTGAAAAAAAAAATCACTCATAAAACTTATAGGAGAACAAATAATCAAAATGCATTGATCATAATCCCTATCCTTCTGCCAGAGTAATGTTGTAATTTATTCAAGCAATCATGGACGCTCTGTTTTCCACTTCTTTTTCTCCATGTTTCTCGTAAGTTTCCACATCTCTACTGTGAAAGTTTCACCAAGAGAAAAAGTGTGGTTTGTAATTCTTAGGAGAAATAAAAGTCTATTCATAGACGCTATTATAATTAGTTCGTGACAGATTGAGGCTCACACAATCATACAAGTAACCTTTTGTATTGGGTATTAGTGAAATTGTGTGGAAAAGGCAAAGCCATGAAAACGAAAGAAGTTTCTTTTAAAGGCATTTTCCATGGTTCATTCTTGTACTTTTTCCCTTTCCTTCGCAGCAAGGTAAAGAAAGTCAAGTTGATTACAAGACAGTTCGATATTTCTTTGAATGTGCATAAAAAGCCAACTTTTTTAGTTTCATTTATTATTCCAACAGTATTTTCAGCCACTTTCATCAATTCATGCTAATGTTTTATTAGCTGAATGTCTGAGCCCCACAATAACTCATCCTTCATTGAAGCTAAACTAACCTCTAGCCTTATTGAAACAAAGTCAGATTAAAAAATCAAGATGCATTGCAATCAAATCCCACTTTCACTTGGAAGAATTTTAGTTGATTTAGCTAGATGGCAATGTCAAGTTAGATTATTCATGAGATTAGATGAAATTTCCATGACAGCTCAAGTATGTTGTTGTGAATTCCCATATGCAGTAACTCCATGCTATCCTTAATGTCCACATTCCAGCAATATTTTATGTTTTTTCAAGATAAGAGAACTAGAATTACGTGACTTGCCCAAGAGAAACACAGGCAGAGTCTAGAACCATTCCTTCATTAACATCCTTGTAAACATAGGCAGAGCCTAGGCCCATTTTCTCCTATTTCAAGATAGGAGAAATAGAATTATGGTATCAGAATAGAAGATGTGAGTGTAAAGCAGAAGTGAGAATTATAATTACCAGTTAGATTAGCCAGCTACCTCTATTAACATTTTTGCTGCATATCAAATTTAAAATTCTAAAGACATGCTCCTATATCCATTTTCTTCCTTGCAAGAAAACAAAAATTTCTATCACAAAACATTTGTAAAGCTATCTTCTATATATAATACCAAGAGGAAAAATGCAGGAACTTTTTTTATTAACTTGGCCGGGATGTACTATCATCATCATCATCCAGAATAAGTTTGACTCCATTGTTCCTAAGAGAATTGACAATGGCCCAGATCTTAGTGCGATTCTTAAAGCCTTTCTTCTCTACTTCCTTGTTTAAATCAACATGAATCCCTCTGCCCTGCCCCTGTTCAAGACCCTCCACCCTGAGTCGCATAGCCAACACCTCTCCAACAACAGCAGCTGCCTTTGCATTGCAAGACCGACCACACTCAAGTGAGTCCTTGATAGAATGTTCAACTGTTGATGCTGTTACAACAATTCGTCCATTATTTCTGTCCACCACATTTGCCGTGATGTACTTTATAGATATGAACAACCGGAGCACATACCGCTTTAAAACCGTCATCCTTTGACAGTCCTGATGTTATTGTTAACAATAAATCAATTTGATGTCAAACTACATCTCAGTCAAAAGATTTTTCCACAAAGAAATGAATTTTATAATTAAAAGGTTGACATGGCAAGATAGAAGTTCTGTTTAGATCCACCAAAGTAACAGTTATGGTCTGATGAAGAACTACAAGAAAAAAGAAACAAGAAAGAACAAAGTTTTCCCTTTCAAAACCAAAATAAAAATCATGGTGTATCCCCCCTCCCCCACCCTGGGACGGGAGAGACAGAGAGAGATCAAATGATGGAATTTCCCCTGAGAAATGAGGTAGAAATAATACAGATGGTTAACATAGGCTTTATATATTGCTGTATATGCGAAAGATTACATCTCTTCTCTAAGGAATCGCTGTATCTAACTAGGTACGAACACCTTCCAGCTTGTGTTGATGTAATTCTAGTACGATATTTTGAAAAAAAACAAAAAAACAAAAAAACAAAAAAACAAAACAAAACAAACAACAAACAAAATTACCCACAAAAAGGGTAGATGTTATTAGGGAAGACTACAGCACAATAATTTTGGTAACCAAGGCATTAATCGATTGGATGGTTGATATATGAATGGAATCACAAGAACATATCCTGAAATCACTCGCTCCAAAAAGTCAGCCCTTGCCCCAGCTCACCCTTAGGTTACAATTAACTTGCTCCCTCCACTCACTGGAGCAGGAAAATCCACTCCGTTTGGCACCAGGGGGTTGGTAAATTGCCACTACTACACAGGCATTGCGATTAAGCAGCTCGTATTCACCAAGAACAAAGAGGCATTTTATATAAACCTGATTGCACTAAAATAATGAAATTCTATAGCTGTAAGGCCAGCGGTCTGTCTAAGGTTTGATGGTTGTAAAGAAAAATTTTCAGACTATGTTCCAATAATATAGGAGAAAGAGATCCTTAAATATTCCAGGCATACCAAGATCTAAAAGGAGGCAGTAAATCTAAAGGCATGAGATTAAATAACAAAACCATATTATAGGTGGACCCATATAAGACTTCCTGAAGGCTCTAATAATGCTACCTCAAAAAATGAGTCAATATAATTATCAGGGTGGCATTTAGCTATATATTAAAGTTCGGTTTAGATCCTACAAAGGAATAATTGTGGCTGTATATACAAGAACTTTGAGGGAGAGGCCCAGCTAATTTTGCATTAGGCCTTAGGTTTGCTATACGTCTTCCTAAAGATAAACATTATGGAATCACCTCCCAACCAACTAGATCAAGCTAGATGAATTCAGATCAAATACCAAAACCATGTTATAGGTATACTGAAAATAGCACTTGAGACCACCATGTCGACAAACCAAATTTATAATGCAAGTAAAAAATATAGAATAAGGAAGCTCTACTTATCCTGCAAACATCTATGGAAAAATAAAAGAAAGCAAAACAAACAGAATGATGCCTTCCTAATGAAGCCATCCCAAAACTTTGAAGAAATAACAAGAAACAAAATCTATGAAGAATGAGAAAATGTACCTTAAATGTAATCTAATTCCTACGTGGAGCTTAGCCCTTTCCTTTACTCACAGAGCAACTCAAGCTATCACAAACAGCAGGAAGTTCTTTCACCAGAACTCTGTAAGTAATACAAATTGAACCAAAATAACTGATCGTTCATATAAAAATTTAATTAATTAAGTAAATAAATAAAAAATTTAATTATTTAATTAAATAAATAAAATAAGAGAGAATAGCGCTACCAAATATGAACAAAGGATACAGATCAAGACGACACTCTAGATGCAAATTCCTAACGCTTCAATTGAAAGAATAAGAGAACAGCAGGTATAAACATATATATACCTCTGTGTACAGCAAAAAATATAACCTTTCTTAGCATCAAAATTCCAATTTTGAGAAAATGGGCTAAAAAATGTTATTATTATTATTATTATGAAAGCTTAACCACCCTTTTACACATTCTTGAAGTCATTGAAGGAGGCAACTAAAACTCTTAGATGCAAAATCAATGCACACATGGTCAGAAATCAAATTAAAATCACGTCATTTGACACCCATGAAAGTGATGAAACCATAAAGAAGAACAGAAAATAGAAATGATACATCCAAATTCCAGGACTTAGATAATCCATATTAAAATTCTTTCCTCAAACTTTCCCGACATCCAGAATCTTAATTCAAAATATAAAGGAAGGGAACATAGTACATTCCACTGTGTCATAGTACATATGAGTCTTATGATCAAAGAGAATGACACTTTTAGTACTTGTACTCATGAATCTAGGGGATAATAAATCTAAATGAGAAATTAAAAACATAAGTAGAAGCCAAAACTCAACCACGTAGACAATTTGCAAAGGAAGTTTCATGTCCAAAATACGGTGATACACCGGAGTTAAACTTATAATGATTCTCAAAATAAATTATCATCAATAATTCCAAGCTGCACATTTTTAATCACACCCAGATAACTTAAGTAACTGAACTGCAAAACTTAAGCATCTATCACATAAACAGAAAAATCTAAGTCAAATCCAATCAACAATACCACATGCTTAGGAAAATAGATTGAGAACAAGAGAATCATTTTTTTTTTTTTTTGATAAGTAATAAGATTATATTAATATAAAAAGGAACACCCTAGTACACAAGGAGTGAACAAGGGATAAGAAATCAAATACAAAAATTGCAAGAGTCTAGGAAATCAATAAAAGAAGGGAATGATTGATTTTGCAAAGCAAACAACCAATCCCTTAAAGTTCTAAAAAAGAGTAGCTTGAGGTCTGGAATAGATCTCTCAATATCTTCAAAACATCTACTATTTCTCTCCCTCCAAAGACACCACAATAAGCAATGAGGAATGATGGACCAAATATAACCCTTTCGATGACGACCAAAGCTGCCTTGCCAACACTCTAACAGCCCCAAAACCGTGTGCGGCATAACTCACTCCAAATAGACCCAAAACCATCGACCATAGATCCATAGCAAAAGGACAATGAAGGAATAGATGGTCAACCGATTCACCATTTCTCTTACACATGTAGCACCAATCCAAAATCCACACCTTCCTCTTTCGTAAATTATCAATCATCAAGCATTTCCCTAAGGCAACAGTCCAAAAAAAGAAAGCTACTCTAGAGGGAATCTTCTGCTTCCAAATATTTTTCCAAGGAAATCCAAGGAAAGTGTTGCCAACTAAAATTTTATAATAATCACTAACCCTGAAACCCTTATGTTTGCTAGGAATCCAACACATTTTATCCTCACCTAGCCCCCTTAAAGGAGAAGCATAAATGGTTCCCATGAAGTCTGACATAGCCTCTAGATCCCGATCATGCACCCCCCTAAAGAATCTCACATCCCAAAAGAGGACACCATTGGCGGACTTCATAAGCTCAGCCACACTAGCATCCTTATTCCTGCGAAATCTGAACAAGTCAAGATATCTAACAGCAAGAGAAGTCTCTCCACACCACTGGTCTTGCCAAAACTTCACTCTAGACCCATCACCAATATCATACAGAATATAGCGAGAGAAAGAAGGCCATCCCTAACTGATATTTTTCCATAAACCAACACCATAAGGGCCATTCACAGATCTGGTACACCAGCCCCCCCCCCCCACACACACACACACACACACACACACACACATCCACATTTCATCTCTAACACTTGTCTCCAAAGGGCATCTTTCTCAATCCCAAATCTCCAAAGCCACTTCCCAAGTAAAGCATCATTGAAAAGTCTTATCTTCCTTATCCCTAAGCTACCCGAAGAAATAGGAGCACAAACAAAAGCCCATTTAACCAAATGAATTTTAGGATCATCTCCAAAGCTGCCCCATAAGAAATTCCACTGGAGCCTCTCAATTCGATTAGCCACACTAGCAGGTATAGGAAATAAAGATAGAAAGTAAGTGGGTAAATTAGATAGGGTGCTTTTGATTAGGGTGACTCTACCTCCCTTGGATAAATATAAGCATTTCCAACCCGCCAATCTCCTCTCCATTTTCTCCAGAATTGGTTTCCATATAGACTTATCCATATATATATATATGTGTGTGTGTGTGTGTACACAAAGAAAAGAATGAATTTTTTATTGCTTTTTTATGGTTGTTGAACCTACAATATTATGTTTCAATATATAGAAAGGAACACAGTTTATAGCACACCAATAAGACTACATCAAATGAGTCAATGAATGAAGAAGGAAGCATATAAATCTTAGGCTGCGTTTGTTTTGGCTTCAAACCATTTCCGGAAATGCTTTTACAGCAGCATGTGTGTTTGGTAGGTACAGAAAATTGGGTCAAACGGAATTGGTTTTTTGCGTTGACTGCAAAATAAGACTTGAAGGGTGTAAAACCATTTCAACTTTTATTTTACCTTCAAATGAATTACACCCCAGAAAAATAGAAGAGAGAGAGAGAAACCGACCCAGATCGCATCACCGCCCCAGATCGCACCACTGCCCCAACCCCAGATCACACCAGTCTCGTCGCACCCCAGCGCCGCCACCGCCGCCGCCCTCTAGATCGAACTCTCGTCGTCTCAATCTCGACGCCCCACACGCAAATGCCGGTCCGAGGTCCCCCCTCATGCTGGCGAAGCCCATCTCACCTCTACAATACCTGATCCACATCCCTTCAAACCCATCTCCCTTTTCTTCTCTTCTCTCACGCAGACGCCGGTCCGAGATCACGCCGCCGAGATCGTCGCCCATGACCCACCCATGACCGATCTCTCTCTTTCTCGATCTACCTATCCCTTTCCCTCAATTTTTGATCACTCTCTCTTCCTCCCTCTCTCAGTTTGACCGAATTGTTTTGAGTTTAACGAATGGTTTTGTTTTGATTTTTTTTTTTTAAAGTTTATATATTGAAATTTTCTATTATAAAATTTGTTTGGATGCTGAGAAAATGTGAAAATTTGTAGGAAAATAGATTATCAAACATTGGAAATCATTTTCTGAACTATATTCCATTGTAGAACCAATCACCCGGATTTCATTTTCCTTACGGAAAATCACTTTCCCTTGCATTCATTTTACACTCAGAATTCGATTTACATTGAACCAAACGCACCCTTAAACAAACTTTATAGTTTTGATTGCAACTATTGTCTATTTGCATCCATTCTAAGAATAAGGCTGCATTTCAAAATGAAGTTCAATTCAAAATGATTAGCTTCCCTAAGATAACAAACCAAAGTAACTGGCACCCACATTCTTAAAGAATCACTTTCCCATGCACATTGCAAGAAAAAAGCTACCACAAACTAGGAAGCAAAAAAACATAAACAGTTCCCAAAAATTTAGACCATCCTCCCCTCCCTACCAAAAAAAAAAAAAATCATATTAGCAGCTTTAAAGGAACAGAAGACCTAATTGGGGCAATTATACAATTGAGTTTTAACAACTTATCAAAATATATATATATATATATATATATTGGGTTTTAACTTTTAAGGGATCTCCACACAAGTGTTGGTATTTTACTTTATATACATCAAAGTAAAGTGGGTGACATAATGGAAGCCACTATTACTTAAAGTAGCTTGCAAGAAGCACACCCCAAAACAAGATTTGGTTTTGTTTTTTGAGAAGTGAAGTAATAAAGACTAAAGAGAAAAAGGTTTGATCAAAAAAACAGAAAGACAGTAATGCAAGTGGTAAAGAAAGACAATACAGAGGAAGATATTGAAGTGAAAAGCAGTAGAGTTAAATTTTAATTGTAATGGTGAAAAATTAAAACAATGTGAAAACAATGCTGGGGAAGAACACTAGCTGCAGATACACTTAATGAGGAAATACACAAAGTCAATTGATGAAGAAGGCAAACCATGACGAGTCCAAAACTCCTAAAACATGTCTTTAAAGCATTAGATTGGAATTTTCCATTTTCAAAGTTGAAATAAAACCTGGGTTTCAAAAAGACAAGTTCGCTAAATTCCTGGAAAACATGAATTTGGGTCTTTGACACTGCCAAAAAATACTACCACCCAAGAATCTAGAGTTTTCCAGCTTCACCCACCTAAAACTTTTAACCCTTTTCACTTTCTCTTCCCCATGCCCAAAAATCAACTTCACCCAACATTCTAATCTCCCTCTGTATTAGCTTACCCATACGTTGAAGAAACTCTCTTCATATATCAAGATAAACAACCAATATTTATGAATGAAGCTGAGAGACCCATTTTCGAGAGAGAGAGAGGAGGAAAAAATTAAACCTCTCAGCTTTACTGGTGCATGCAATAATTTCTAAATTGGAAAAAAAAAAAATTGTTCAAAATTTTCATTATACTATACAAAAAGTTTCCTTTGTCTATGATTATTACGTTGTCAAAAAAAAAGGGCATTTTAGAATACTCTCTCTCTGTATCACGACACATCTGCAACAAGTTGAAGAAAATACCAGGTATTTCATTTGTTAATCATATTCTCATCATCCAGACAAAAGAAATAAAGTAAGTGCCATTTTTCTGAGAAAACTACAGCAAGTTACAAAAAGAAAATTTTTATTTACTTTGTCCATTATTTTCTCAGCACCCAAACAAAATATATTACAGAAAGGGAGAGAGATATAACCAAAAAAAAAAAAAAAAACTTACAATATCATTGAACCAAGCAGTGGATTTGGTTTGGATTGCAAGCGAGTCCAACTCCGAGCATCATTTATTGATTTCTGAAGATAGAGGAAGAAGAAACCGATTATTGAGAGTGAACAGTGAAACCAGAGACAGAGGGAATGAAATGAAATTGTAAACAGTGGCAGGATTGAAAATTTTTTAGATCTTAGGGGTTTTAAATAAGTGATCTCAGGGGTTTTAGATATGGAATGCTGATGATAAGTAACACGTCGTCGTATCAAAACCCCTAAACAAAAAAATATCAGACCGACCTATACAGTATACTACTACAATCACATCAAAATCACTGTAGTTGTTTGCCAGATATACCCTTTTCCAAAGGCTGCTTATAATTTAAGGAAAGGGTATATCAGTCAGTCAAGTCTCATACGCAACCCACACAGGTGTTGTGCTCTTATAGAGAGAGTTGTTGTTGTGGTGTCGGACTTTTATTTTTATACAAAGTCTTTCAAAAAGAGACACTCCTCAGGTTCTGAGCCACGTGGAAGTATCGCACTCTTATATATATACACCATCATTCCATAACCCCATACCCTTCTCTCTTCCTTATATAACCTAATAAACACCACCACCAACAAATCTCTTACCTCCACTTTTGGCTTCTATTTCATCCAAACCCTAGATCTCAATTCCGAGCCCTCTCTCTCTCTCTCGCTCTTCGCCTCCTCTGATCTCCGCCACAAAAGGTTCGTCTCTCTAATCCCGATGCTATATTGCTTTATTCATCGAAGTGATTTGATTTTTTTTCGTTAGCGTTGTTGATGATTTGGTTTTGTTGTTTTTTTAGGTTGAAGATGGTGTCGGACGCGAGCAAGAAGAAGGCGGCGCAGAAGAAGGCGGCGGCGGCGGCCAAGAGAGGAGGAAAGGCAGCCGCGACTTCGTCGAAATCGGCGGCGGCGGCGTCGGATTCGCAGAACGGAGCGGAGAAGTTGGCGAATGGGGTTGAGGCGCTTCTGATTTCGGATCGGACTTGCACTGGTGTGCTCTGCTCGCATCCTCTCTCCCGAGATATCCGCGTAAGTCTCTCTCTCGCCGATTCCGATCGATGAGCTCTTACATGTTGATTGATGGAATCGCATCTGAAATACTTTGCTCGTGTGTGTTGAAATTCTAGGGCTTTGTTGATACTGTTTTCTGTGATTTAATGTGTGAACGAAATTTTGTGTGATGTTATGCTTGGAAAGTAGTAGTTATTATTGAAATGCATTCATGGGAGGAAAAAAAAAATCGGATTTTGGTAGGTGGGTCTTTGCATTGAGAAGTAAAAAGATTGCATTAGTTGTTCATATCTGATTGATTATGGGGAAAATTTGCTCTTCATCGCTAAAGAGTGTTGTTTTAAGCTAGAAAAAATGGGTTGTCTTTAAACAAACTTTGGCCTTTTACTTTGGTGTCTGTTCTACACTGCTTGTATTCTTTGTATGAAGCTGAGTCTGGTAGGATTTAGGGAATTTAAGTTTTTCCATAGTTGGTGAAGGTTCAGCATGAAAGAGTTGTTCTCTTTTAGTTTTGATAGTTCTTTGCCTTTTGTTTTTTTGAATTTTTTTTATAGAAATTGTCATAAAGCCTATTCTTAGATTAATCTATAGAGCCTCCAACTTGTTTGGAAAATTCATTCTGTGCCTAATAAGCATTAGATACATGTGATTTGAGTTCATGATATGTATAAATTCAGAGTTCGTGTTTTTATTTTCTTCAAGTTTATTATTAGGTTTGAATGGTCTTATTTTTAGGGTTAGATTTGATAATGGTTTTAGAAGGATATGATTAACCTGTGTTGGTGAATAGTTTTGTAATACATAGATTATGTCAGTGCAAAAGAATTCTGGTATGCCTATTAAAGAATGCTACTCTTTGGGAATATTACACTACATACGAACCAAAATGTTTGACATCAATCACCTATTATAATTTTTTAGTAAAAGACCAATATTTCCAAATGACGCAAAGCCTAAGATAATAAATTAGCTGTATATTTAATATCATTCTAAGTATTTAAAGTTGACATTAATAAAGTAATTTCAGTATCGCATGTTGTACTTTGTGAACTTTCTCAATTAACTTGTGAAACAATTAAAAAATATATAAAAAAAAAGAACTTGTTGACCTCGCTGATTGTTGGAGGGAGAAATGTTTCCAAGGGATTTTTATGGTTCAAAAAGTTCCATTAAGGTTTTCTAGGCAGTATAAGTTATTGGGTCTGTAGATGACTATACAGAACTAAAAATATAATGGATGTCCTTGCTATAGTGAGTCTCACTTTTAGCTTATTGTTGCTAGCTTGGTGCACCTAGACAAACATCTAGTTGAGCAGCTGGGTCTGTCACCAGGACCTCTATGTTTCCAGGGTCAGTTGCTTGAAAATCCCATTGTGAATATAATCCACTATTCATCCTTGTTGGAACTCCTTGGAGGAGGTAATATTGTACGGGAAGAAAATTTCTGCATTCCTGTTGTAGTCGTGTGTGTCATTAGAATAAGCAATGTTGATGATTAACTGACTTGTTTATTCATTGCAGATAGAGTCTTTATCTGTTACTTTTCATGGACATGATCTAATAGTTGATTCTGAGCTGGAGCTTAACTATGGCAGGTTCGTAATTTTTTGCTACTTTATTATTCGTCTTGTAAGGGGCCATTTATGGATGCATGTAGCTAATGTTCATAAAATTTTATGTCTTCAGACGTTATGGTTTGCTTGGGTTAAATGGGTGTGGAAAATCTACACTTCTTACTGCAATAGGACGTCGAGAGCTTCCAATTCCTGACCACATGGATATTTATCATCTCTCGAGGGAGATTGAAGCTTCTGACTTGTCTTCACTTGAGGCTGTCATGGAATGTGATGAGGAGAGGTTGAAATTGGAAAGAGAAGCTGAAGCTTTGGCTGCACAGGTGTGTAATGTGTTAAGGTTACATAGTTTTTTAGTGCCTGTTAATTGTTGAGAATTTCTTGTGACTTCAATATACTTTTGGATCTAGGATGATGGGGGTGGTGAAGCTCTTGAACGCATTTATGAACGTCTAGAAGCCATGGATGCAGCAACCGCAGAGAAACGTGCAGCTGAAATCTTGTTTGGTCTTGGATTCAATAAGCAGATGCAGGCAAAGAAAACTCGGGATTTTTCAGGAGGATGGAGAATGAGGATTGCTTTAGCGCGGGCTCTCTTTATGAATCCAACCGTCCTGTTGCTTGATGAACCTACCAATCATCTTGGTAAGTCTTTTTGATGCAAGTATTGTGTACGGTGTTAAATTTTTTTTTCCCATAACTGCATGTTTTTCTTCTTTTTTTCAATTGCTAGGCATATGTTTGTAGGGGTAACTTTTTCTTCTTTGTAGCTTTTTTTTTTTTTGCCTCTTCTTTGGTAAGTTTTGAAGAACCTCTGTTGGTTCTTTCGTCGTAACTCTAGTTTAAACAAAATCCATAATTGTTTGAGCCTGGAGGTGGGCCTATTCATTGTGTTTGTAGGATTCTAGTGTGATGAGCCAAATCATATGCTTCTAGAGTATTGTTATCTTCACTAACTAGCAATTAATGGACTGTTGCATCAGGAAAAATTAATAAATTATAGCTGGCTTGATTTAAAAGTGAATATTGGATGGTATCTAAGTGAATATTGAATGCCATATTTAGTTGCTCCATATTGGCATTATGTCAAAAGCAATATTTGTTGTTTGCATATCTGTTGCTGGTCTGCAGCTTCCCCTATTCAGTCTGTTTGTTGCCTATTAGGCCCTTTGGGTACACGAAGGGAGTTATTTTCTCCTTCTCATTTGGCAATCCTCGTGTCTGAGAGCACAGATGTCTCCAACTTGAATAGATTCACAGCTCTTTAATTTTTTTAATAGCTTTTCTCCTTTTGTTTTATTTTGTGGTTGGAAAAAATGGATAAGTTGTGTCATAATAATTAATTGTTTTTGTCTGGGTTACAGATCTAGAGGCTTGTGTCTGGTTGGAGGAAACTTTGAAGAAGTTTGATCGCATCCTGGTTGTGGTATCACACTCCCAGGACTTCCTGAACGGTGTCTGCACAAACATTATCCACATGCAAAACAAGGCATTGAAGATTTACACTGGTAACTATGATCAATATGTTCAGACCCGTTCTGAACTGGAAGAGAACCAGATGAAACAGTACAAGTGGGAGCAGGAGCAGATCGCGTCCATGAAGGAATATATTGCTCGATTTGGGCATGGGTCAGCAAAACTAGCTCGACAAGCACAGAGCAAAGAGAAAACATTGGCAAAAATGGAGCGAGGTGGACTTACTGAGAAGGTTGCGAGAGACAAGGTATTGGTCTTCCGCTTTGTTGATGTTGGGAAGCTTCCTCCTCCTGTGCTTCAATTTGTGGAAGTAGCATTCGGTTATACACCTGATAATCTCATCTACAAGAACCTCGACTTTGGGGTAGATTTGGACTCAAGGGTAGCTCTGGTTGGTCCCAATGGAGCTGGTAAGAGTACACTGCTGAAGCTGATGACAGGTGACGTGGTTCCTACTGATGGCATGGTTCGGCGGCATAATCACCTTAGAATTGCGCAGTTCCATCAACATTTGGCTGAGAAACTTGACCTGGAGGTGTCTGCCCTTCAGTACATGATTAGAGAGTACCCAGGAAATGAGGAAGAGAAAATGAGGGCAGCAATTGGGAAATTTGGACTGACTGGTAAAGCCCAGGTGATGCCTATGAAGAATTTATCAGATGGGCAAAGGAGCCGGGTGATCTTTGCATGGTTGGCGTACAGGCAACCTCAGTTGCTGCTGCTGGATGAGCCAACTAACCACTTGGATATTGAGACCATTGACTCACTGGCTGAGGCATTGAATGAGTGGGATGGGGGTTTGGTTCTTGTTAGCCATGATTTCAGGCTTATTAACCAGGTTGCCCATGAGATATGGGTGTGTGAGAATCAAGCTGTTACCCGGTGGGAGGGTGATATTATGGACTTCAAGGCGCATCTCAAGCAAAGGGCTGGTTTATCTGATTGAAGCCTTTACGGGGGTGGATCCATCATTTGAGAGAGTATTATTAGTAAACCCTAGCTTTTACTCTAATATTACGGTTTAAGACAGGGATTAGCGCATCTGAGTGAGTTCTTCTCAGAGTGGCTTTTGCTGAAAGCCAACGAGCAGAATGGGTCATGAAGGCTTCGTTATTCTGATTATTGTTTCATGCTAACAGGTTCCATGACCCCTTGCTCGGCTAGGTGATATTTTTGTATTTCGTCATTTATCTTTGTGCTTCTATTTTTACTTGGTTGTTGACCCAAGTATTTTAACAATATTTATTTGTGATGGTCATAACGCATATTTGAACCATCTTGTACCTGTGGTTTCCTCGAGAATGATATGTACTGGAGAGCGTATTTACTATATTATTTTAGCCCTATATTCCTATTGTCCTTGATTTTATGGGGAAATTTGATGTTGAAAAAGGTACTAAAGTGGAACTAAGTGTTTTCTTTTTTGAATACATGACCCTCCCTCATTCTCCATCTGTTACTGGAAATAGAGTTTATTTCATAATTAAGATTTTATGTTATGGACCTAATCGTGTGTAGTGTCGTGAGGTTCTACGCCTTTTTTAGGACTGTAAAAATGGATAGCAATCAATGGAAGAGTAATAGTAGTCGTTTTATTGCGCTATCAGATAAATTCGTTCATTTTATGAATGTGAGGAGCAAAACGAAATATAAATGAAAGTTACATAATATGGGAAAATATATATTATGAGATTGTCTCATGAAATAACCTCTCATAATCTGGGGTTGTTTGTAGCAGCGCAATACGTTCCTTTCTGTGATCTATTGTTTGCACCATGCACCTATATTGCCCGTCATTCACTTATAGATCAAGCACATATCTCTCTTTTTGATATAATGTATTCATTTCATGTCTATTCGAACCAAGCCTTTCTCTCTTTACAAGTCTTCCACGTGGTTGCACATTTTATACTCCAAAACTAGATAGGACAAGGTAGCATTCTATGACTCATACAATTTCTTAAATCCAAAAAGAGAGAATATCTTAAGATAACAACCAATCCAAAAGGCAAGAGTTGTAAATTGAGTCGAACTCTACAATAATGCTCCAATCTAGAAAACAAGAGTTATTATTTGAGCTAAACTCTACACCACAAGCAACATTTACAAACCTCAAAAGTACAATCAGATTGAAACGGTTCATAAACACAAATGGTCTTAAACATCTCACAAACATAAACTATCATAACTTGCCTAACACAAAAATAAATAATAATAAAAATAAAAATAAAATAAAAAATCTCAATACCCACTAACAAGCTAAAAAAATGAGACTTTACCATCCAGTCCATCCTTAAACCCCAATACACCCCATGATACTTTTGTACTTTAGTGTCCATTTGACATGATTAATTTTGCCAATTTATTTTACTATTCAGCTTATTTTTGCTATTATTCATGAGTTTCATTACACTTTTTTGTACTATTCATGGGTCTCATTATACTATTTTAGTTAACTTTTACTTTTATTTATAATACCTTCAGTAAAAAGTTTTTAATTTCAACAAAATAAACGGATTTCAAATGTACCCTTAAAAAAAAAAAAAAAAAAAAAAAAGACTTTTACCGTCCACAAACCCCAATATACCCAATAGTGCTTTTGTACTCAAAAAATAAGCAAGCCATCAACTCGTACACATTGGTCTATCCAAAAGAACTACAAAACTAATATTCATAAAAACCTCCACCATGTTTTTATTTTTATTTTTATTTTTTTATGAGTCTTTTTCTCATTACATGGGATTGGGAGGACTCTAAAGTTACCAAACTCTTTACTAGATTGCACACACACATATATATATACACCAACTCCTATTCCTTGTTAGATATGAAATACTAATTTACTTCTTTGACAAGAAATCAACATTCTTTCCCCACCAATAATACTTAAATAAGTTATTAGGTCTATATTTGAGTAAGCTATAAGCTCACCAATCATCTATTCTTAGAAGAAAAAATGATAAAGAAGGAAGTATCATTTGAGTTAAGAGTTCATTGGTAAGTGACATTTTTTTTTTTTTGGTACCTAGATACACTCGCCCAAATATCATGTCAAACAATAAGGTATCAATGACTTTTGTTCTTTTTAGTGATGCAGAGGTTTTTTTTTTTTTTTTTTTTTAATTTATTTATTTATTTATTTTATTTTTAATAGAAGAATGCAAAGGGTACTCGGAGTGAATTTTTAATGTATTGCCGTATCCATACATTAGTCACGAAGACGACACATCTACAATATATCATAACTTAAAAGCTTTGGTTAAAAAGCCAATCCAAATGCTTTGAGTATTCATCCCGCAATCCTATGAGGAGTTCAACAAGAACAAATTAACATTTGGTGCACTGGATGATGATAACATGTCAATCCAAATGCTTCACAAATGCTGCTAAACTACTAAACACAAATGCATAAGATACTTTCTCATTCATATTGGACATGTGAGCACATGACAAAAGAAAATTCTTATTCAGGTGTTCCACACTATTACATTTACACCGACAACCACGTTTTTGGATTATACTCAATGTTATTGCAAAGAAGGCATGACTACTGTACAGATATTTTAATATATAAAAAGCACATTACAATAGAAAATAAAAGGTGCAAAATAGAACAAGACATGTTATCCTATTTAGTTTCACGCGGTGTCTTCATTTTGTTCTGTAATATAGCTATACACATGTTCATCGAAATAGTGTGTTTCACATAATCACATGTTCTTACTTCTTAGAGGCTCTTAATAGAAAAATGAGAAAAATGTAAAATCTAGACCCTCAGCTTCTGTAATTTCTGTCTACATATTTTGATCTGAGATATATAGTGCAACCCTTAAAACAACTATTCATAAAAAAATATCCTTGACACATAAATATCTGCATTCAGATAACCGTTAACTGTTAGATCCTTAAATACCAACTTAACTGGGTTAGCTTTAAAAATGGAGGAAAAAGTTGACTGGCTTGGTTAAAGTGGTACGAAGAAACAATACGGCTCACAATGGAGATGTCATCTCAGAAGAGAAATTGATAGGGTGTCATGACTAGGCTTGGGAAGATTGCTAATTCAGGAAACTTTGTTTTGCTTCTGCTACCAAGTGTCAGAGTTTTTGGCATTGGTTTTTTGGTAGTTGCCAATAGATTAGTTCTTTCATTGTTGCAATTTGCTTTCTGCTGTAACTTTGGCTAATTGTGTAGTTCTTTTTTCAGAACTCGGTTCGAGGGGTTGTTTGAGTGATTGTTTATTTGTTTTTAGAGTTAGTACATCAAAGCTGATTCTTTGCTGATTTCAGTGGCGACTCTAGGATTTTCTTTTAGGGGTCAAAAGTGTTTTGAGCTAGGATTTTGTTGTGGGGAGTAAAAAATAAAATGATTATTTTTTGTATTTTTTTTTTGTATATACAATTGTCATATTACATACAATAATCTAACATAGTATTCTAAATAGTATACAATACAACTATATTGTAAAATAATCAAAAAAATATTATTAATAGTTTAAAGATCGGTCAGAAAACAACGATAGAATGCATATAAATAAATAACTAATCATAATATTTGTCAAATTAATAATAATTTATTATAATCATATGTAATATCATTTAAATAAAAATATATGATAAAGAAGAGTAGTAACACATCTAAGAGTAGGTTTGAAAATAAACGTTAAATTAAGGAAAATAAATAGTAACTTATATAAGATTTTACTTTTGAAGTGTATGGATTTTTAGCCACATGTGCGGTCATTCTCTTGGAATTGGAGCAAGTACTAAAAGACTTTTTGGACTCAAAAAACTGTAGAACACTTATCAAACTACTTTATTAGATATAAAGAAATATAGAAGGGAGAAAGAGAGAATGAGAAAATAATCATAGATTTAAATACAGATTAATTGATTGTACAAGTGGTGTAATTTTTTGTTGATGAAGAAGAAAAGTGTAGGAAAAAAGAGTTTCATTCTACCATCAACAATAAAGTAAGCCAGAGTTTAGAAAGAAGGTTTATTTATTTTTTAACAAATGAGCAATTTTAAGAGTAGTGCTACTGATATTTACGCAATAAAATCTAGATGGCAAATTTTTAGAAGTATGTAAAAAAGTGATGTCAGTTATGGATTTAGATAAAAAATTAATTACAACTTGTCACTTAACATTTATTGTAAAAATATTGCGAAAATAACATTAATATGATCATATTTCAAGTTTATTTCAATTGGGTTTAAACAAATTTAAAGTCAGAGTGTTCAAAATTTTATTTTATGGGTCAAAACAAAATATATATATATATATATATATATATATTTGGGCCAAGCCAGGGTTCATTTGAACCCACTGGGCTGGCTGTAGAGCCGCCCGTGGCTGATTTGTACTTGATATCTTCTTGATGGAATTACCGACTTATCAAAATAATAATAATAATAATAATAAAACGTGGTACCAACCCGCCAGAGTACTTGAACTATAGCTATCATAGTAAATGTTTTGACCAGGAGCCCCCTTGCATGTTTTGCAATCAGGTTGACGAAAATAGAGAAACAAAAAGTACATTTTACTTTAATCAGCATTTTAGACTTTAGCTGTGAAATTCATGGGATGGGATCAGAACTTCAAGTTTGGTCTTGTCTTTGAAGTTGACGGCCATTTAATTATTCAAGGCTTTCAAGCATCCGTGAACTTTTTCATTGCCTTCTAGTGTTGCACACACAGGATGAGAGATGTTTTGCTTTCAGGGAAAACCGAAGTCTTTAGAACATGCTTTTAAACTAGTGTTTTACAACAAATAAATCTCTTCTATTCATTATTTGGTGACTAGTCAAATTTAGATAGATTACACTTTATCAGTGCCGGAATCAGGAATTGATCGTTGGAGGGTCATATGGAATATGTATGTTGTCCACATTGTGGTAACAAACATATTTTGTATTCTACTTTTTTGTAAATTTTCATTGCATAGTAAACACTATTGAGCTAAGTAACAACACGTGTATTATGTTACCTATTCATATAATTATATAACTTTTCATTACACATAGGCGTGGGATTCCTTAATCTAACCCTAAGGCAGTAAAAGTTACACTGGAAAAAATTATCAATATAATTTCACTGAAACTTGAGAAATATTCAATGTTAAAAAATAAATAAAAATCACCTTTTCAATTTTACTCCTCAACTTTCTCAACTGCCAGCCTTTGAACTCTATCCAATACTCTTTTGAAATGTTGCGGTATCTCATGCCTTTGATGGCATATGTAAATCGAGATGGTTAAAATCTCATCCTAACTCAATATAATTATCTAGAATAAGAAAATTTCAATATTTTATACCATAATATACACAAAAAGAAATTTTCAATATTTTTTTAAGCAAATTTGGATATGAAAAATCAAATAACAATTGAATTTTTTTCCCTTTCAACACTGACAAATTTTGTTTGGCTTACCTCATTCATCTTGTCTCTCCCTATTATGCTGCAGTACTACTTCTTCTCTTTGGGTTCAAATTATGAGTTCAAATTTAGTAATGATAGGGTGTAAAACTCATGTTTTACACTATCTAATAAGAGATGACCAAATCAGTTTTTTATTTAAAATTTAATACAATCTACCACACATAATAACATTTCAATAAACTTATAGTTAAGTTGGATTTTCAAATGAGTATTAGAATTAATTAAGTATGATTGTACCTATTATTTAATATGTAATATGATGATGTGACATATATGTTATGAGATAGTATCTCATATGGGGCCATGTGTCAATATGACACATCTCATACGCGCGACGCATACGAAAGTTTTTCATGTTTTGCCCACAATCAGAACCAACTTTAGCACAAGCAAACATTGAGAGAGAAAATTTTGTCAAGTCAAGTCAACCACTTTTCCTTCAAATAAAAAATTGGGAAAATATTATACCAATTGCTTTTTGTGTTGTGGTTGTGGTGGTAGTGAAAACTACCAAATGCTTTTTGCGGGTGAAGCCCTTCAACAGAGTTTTTTTTTTTTTTGATAAAAAAAGTGGGGGCCATTTTGTTTTTGATGAAGCAATCTAATGTATGTTTATATGGAATATCCCACATAAGTGTATATATATATACACACACACACAAAGGTTCTTGGACTCCATATGGCTCGGCCACTACACGTACTTGATCAACTAATTGTATTTAAGTTAATCCTACTTGATGGGAATAAATATAAATTAGTCAGCAATCTGTGCAATGCACATGAAAGTTTAATAAGATATGGTTTTATATTTTATTTTAAAAAAACTATCTTTTCTCTTTTATTTTGTATATAAATATGAAATTTAAAAATTATGATAGTTATTCATTTACATTTATTTTGATTATGTTTGTGTATGAAATATTAAATATAAATTTAATAATAATGGTAGTTACTAATAGATATTTATTATGACTATGTTTTTAAATGGAACTATTAAATATATATTTATGTTAATTATTAATATATATATTTATTATAATTGCATTTGTATATAACGCTCTGTTTGTTTCAGCAATAATATTTTCTAAAAAATGAGTCATTTTCTAAGAAGTATTTTCTATAAAACTATCTCATTTTCTAATGTTTGGTAGCAAGTTTTAATAAGTTGAAAAATAACCTTCTAACTTCCCTTATTTAGCTTGCTGTGAGATAGAGTTGTTTTCCAAAAAAATTTAATGGAAAACAATCTTTAAAAATAAGTCATACTTTTTATGTTAACCAAAGATAGTTTTTCTTTAACTCATATTTTTTTATGCTACCAAACAATGGAAAACATTGAAAACCATCTTTACACAAGATTTTCCATCGAAACAAACAGAGCGTAAAACTATTTATTCTATCATTTACGCTCTGTTTGTTTCGATGGAAAATCTTGTGTAAAGATAATTTTCCGTGTTGTCCATTATTTGGTATAGGGCTGTCCACCAGAAACCGAAAACCGACCCACCTGTTCAAACCGTCCGGACCGACCCGAAAACCGGCCGATCCGACGCCGGTGACGGTCGGCGGCGGGTCTTCACCACGAAGAACCGATTCAGGCGGGTCGGATGGCGGGTTTTCTTCTCCAAAACCCGATGAACCCGATCCGACCACCGAATCCCGTGAAAGAAGACCGAATCTACCTAGAACCACTCAGATCCGGTGAAGATTTGGTAGTTTTTGGTTAGATCCGGCGATGAGATGGAAGTTTTCGCTCAAATCTGGGCTTGAGGTGGTGTTTTTTGCTTCGATCCCGTGGTTGTCACACAAATCCGAAGAAAAATCAACAGATTCGGCGAAGATCCAGTGAAGAACGGCGAAGATCCGGCGATGAGATGGAAGTTTTCATTCAAATCTGGGCTTGAGGTGGTCGTTCTTGCTTCGATCCCGTGGTTGTCGCACAAATCCGAAGAAAAATCAACAGATCCGGCGAAGATCCAAAGAAGATTCGGCGAGATCCGGCGAAGATTTGGCGATTTCCAGCGAAAATTCGGCGAAGATCTGGAGGTTAAAACTCACTCCGACTTCGACCGACCCGACCGTTGTCCACCGGAACCCGATCTGACTCGACCCGAGGTTGCCGGCGGTCGGCGGCGGGTCGTTCAACTTTCCACCCGATGTGAGCGGGTTTGTTCCGGGTTGGGCACAAACCCGACCCGGATCGACCCGTGGACACCCCTAATTTGGTAGCATAAAAAAATATGAGTTAAAGGAAAATTATTTTTGATTAACATAAAAAGTATGACTTATTTTTAAAGATTGTTTTCCATTAAATTTTTTTGGAAAACAACTCTATCTTACAACAAGCTAAATAAGGGAAGTTAGGAGGTTGTTTTTCAACTTATTTAAACTTGCTACGAAACATTAGAAAATGAGATAGTTTTATAGAAAATACTTCTTAAAAAATGACTCATTTTTTAGAAAATATCATTGCTGAAACAAATAGAGCGTTAAAGAAAATATGATGTGACAAGATTCTAGTTGAGAGTTTAAATATAGAATAGAGTTTAATCTCTCAATTATATACATCGTACAAAATTGTCAAGTCTCAAAAAATTTTGTGACAAAACATTAATTATGAGCTCAATTAAAAGTTAAACATTTTCGATTATTTGTTGTAGCTATTTATCTCAATTCCTATGCAAATAACTTAATAAAAATCACAATATTGCAAACACTATGCTCTAATATAATCTAGAAGGGTAGAAAAAATGTTTATCTGAACTTGCACATATCATTCCTCCCCCCTAAAATCATCCCACGTTTTCAAAAGATTTTTCTTCATTTTCATTAGGTCAACATCCTTCAATGAGAAAAACTTTCTTGCACATATGAACCGACCCAAACATTTCATCACAATTAAATAATAAACTTATAAACACTTGTCTATCTAGTAAAATTTCTATTATCCCTAACATCTTTTTTATATATGAAATAGCAAAGTGTGTAATCATAGTAGAATGCAAGGACTCACGATATCCTCGCGTCTTAATTCTTACCTAAGTGAGCATATATATCAATTTGAAATTCGGCTTAGAATAACCACAATTTTTTGTATTGTGTTTAAAAGTTGACATATTGGTTTGTAAAGTCTATAGATAATAAAGTTTTATAGTACTTCTGATATCGCTCTTATATTTGAGTGAATAAATTACATAAATATCATATATTGTAGGATTCATGACTTCCTCATTTCAATTTCTACCCAAGTGAGCATATTAATTAAAATCCCAACTTAAAAATGATTGTATCGTCAGGAGTTTTATTGCTCAACTATCCTTGTATTTTTAACAGAAAATGCTAGAATTCAAATCTCTCTACTCCTAATTATTAATTTTATAAGAAAAAATGACTGGAGCGTGGTAAAACAATGTATGATAGAGATTGAACTACAAATTTTATTGCATTGCAGTTTCTGCAATACACATGAAAATAAATAAATGCATACATAAACAAAGATAAGCTATGAAAGTAGCCTGTTATGCTCTTTCTTCAATAGCTTTGCACCATGTTACTTTTACAAGAGCCCCAATTAACCCCAGCATGATCTGAGTCTCCCTCCTGTTGCCATTGCTCAGCCAATATTCTCTCAAGCTCACTTGGGCGGCAAGGTATTTTTAGTGCACCCTCATTATCAAAACCATACTCCTCAGCTGCCTGCTCCAACAGCCTTAGAAACGTAGGGTGTGTCAAATAGCTTAAGGGAACCACAAATCTTTTAGGTTCGTCTCCATTCACAGCAATCACAGAAAAATGTCCTTCCTTTACGTCTTCTGGCACAGAAGATGTGTCACTAACATCTTCATACTCGTCACGACAGGAATTCGATTTCCTACCCAATAAAAGACTCTTTAGGAGCTTTTCAACCACAATCTTGAGCTTGACAATGCCATTCTTTTTCTTATTGCTACTACCGGTTCTGAGCTTAGCCATGACCTTTTTTATGCTTTTTTTGGTATCAATGTTTGTTGCTCTTTTTAGCACGTCAGGTTGTAGAATATATAGTGCTTAGTAGGGTCAGAGATAAGACTCAGAGATGCGGTTGCTATGCTTGCTAACATTTAAAACCAAGAAAGTTAGGAAACGATATGGTCGGTCGGACTGAACTTCAAGTTAAATTTAGCAGACCAGTGCACGTGAGTGACTGAGTGAGTGTGACAACTTACCATGAAACGTCCCTTTTGGCTAGTCACGCCTGCCTCCAAATTATTAACACTGCCACATTCAGTAGCCAAAAAATATGACACTGTTATCTATTTAACTTTACTAATTACTAGTAGAATATTCACTATTTATACTTTTGTTAATTAGTGCATTCACGCCACCGAGAAATTTTATAAATCTCACTGAATTGGAAAGCAATAAAAACAATTATTTTTTTAGCGTCATGTGCAACTACTCAAAAAAATATTGATCGATTATAATAAAAAACTTCATTTCAACATTGTCTTCAAGTACTCGTTAACCCTAACTGATGATGCCGTGAATATCACCAGTGAGTTTGCGCGATCCTTGCTCACCAATGCAACCTGCAAGAAGAAGAAAATAATCTCGCCGTGGGCACCGGTGTGGTGTTGACCAAGTACCCTCCGACGATCAAGTTAGAATTGTTCTCAACTCTAGAGTGCTAGAGAGGGTAAATTATGCGTACCTTGATTTGTGAGGGTATTGGGCTTTTATAGTAGCTCAAAGTTGATTTTTCTTCCTTGCCCTCGAAGTCTTTTCCTTGTAGGACTCTGTCAAGGAGTCCCAAACGTGATGAGCAAGAATTTTCCTTGTAGAGTGGGCTTTTCACCAGGCGCGTGTCTTCTAGAACTACACTCGAACTAGTATTGCGACTCTCTCTAGGATTCTTTCGAATTCCGCAAGTATTTTGAGTTATGCCAGGCCCTAGGTTTTCCCATAATGTCGGCCCATGGGCTCAGACCCGTCAGGCCCAGTGTCCATATTTTTTCCCACATCAGTTGCCCCCTTCACCCTATGGTCCGTCATATTTTAGGGAACCGGACCATTAGGGTGACGGTTAAAATTTTTAATGGGGATGACGATCCAAGATTTTCATAAGTTGACGGTTGAAGACTCTGAGGTCGACGGCCTTTCAAGGGGAGACGAATTTCGAAAATACGCTGAAGGGTTGTTAAGCATTTATGAGATACGACACGTGTCATTGCTTGATTGGGTCTGTCTTGGATTGATGCGTCGCTTCGTCTTCCGTGCATGTCTTTCTATATATACCACTCCCCTATACTCTCATTTCTTCATTTCATTGAGAAAAAGCATTGTCAGAGCGCGATCGTCACTATTGTCAGAGAACCCTCTGTCGAACATCTGTATCCGTCAACTATTTCAACCGTCGACCTTCAGTAGCTGAGACTTGGTGAGTAATTATTGTGATTTTACAAGTCTTTGATGCTTCCATTTAGTTAGACTTCCATATACACCTGTCAAAACTTTTAGATCCGTCAGCCTTAGGTCTCGTCGTCATTTGTAGGCAATGTCTAGTGCGTCGAGTAATCAGTCGGTAGTTCGTGACGGGGCGGACTACGAGGAAGTATACCCGTCTGGTCGTAAAGACCAAGAGAGTCCGGGCGAAGAGAGAAGTCCGTCTGCATCTTCCTCATCCTCAACGAATGAGGATATGGAGATGGCTGAACAGGACGATATTTATGTTGACGGTGAGGAACAACCATTAAGATCCGTCACTGGTGCAGATGGACTTAGAGAGTTCACCATGTTACCAGAGTGGACGGTACATAAATTCACATCCGTTATAAAGGAGAAACACTTCAGCACCTTTAGAGCAATTTATCAAATTCCAGACTTCATTTCAATCCGTCTGCCCTATGTGTCAGAGAAATGCTATTACGAGGGGGTAGATGGTGTTGGAGTATATGAACAGGTGTTGAAGGCGGGACTTAGGTTCCCTCTAAGCACCCTTCATAGACAACTCCTACATTACTTGGGTCTGTCCATCACCCAGATATCCCCAAATGCCTGGAGGGTTTTCATAGCAATGGAGATACTTTACGGTGCTATGTCGAACGGTGCCAGGAGGCTGACGGTGCGTGAATTTCTCCATTGCTACCGTCCCGACGAAATTGATAAGTCAAAGGGGATGTATAGCTTTGCCAGTAGGAGTCCACTGTTGAAGGTCATCTATGAAACACCCGACTCGAATAGAGACTGGAAGAGTCGATACTTCTTTTTAGAGGGAGACGGATGGATGGGACTCCCAGGGGAGACGAATTACAAGCCCGTCGACACAACTTGGGGAGTGTTAGATCCGGACCGTATGCACCCGTCCTAATTTATTAGCTTTTGTTATTTGCTAAGTAAATCGTGATATTACCTTCAACCTTACATTCACTCTCTTCTTCTTCTTTTTTTTTTTTTTTTTTTTTTTTTTTTTTTTTACAGGTAGACGGCGTCCTCAAATTAACGTCGAGGAATTTGGGTTTCTTGAGAAGATTTTCCAGAAGACCGTGCCGACGGAGAGAACTTGGGCCAAGCTGGTAAACCCGGAAACCATACACTGGTACTGTGACGGTCCCGAACCTACACCTGAAGCAATCAAATACAGTGAACAAATCCATAGGCGTAAGTCCGTCAACCCTTATTTGCAAAGATGTATTTAACTTGAATAATTATTTCATCCGTCCGTTCATTCTTTCAGAAATGGAAGATGCTAAGAGAAGGGCTCAGATAAGGCAACAGGCTGCCAAGAGAAAGGAGTCTGGCGAGCCGGTTCCTAAGGGGACGGCTCCTTCGAAAAGAAAGCCTTTACCCAAATCTGACCGTCCAACTAAACAGCAGAAGGTATCCCTTGAACCCGTTGTGGGTTTAATGGCTGCTGGTGTGAAAGACGTCACCCCAGTAAAGCATGGGGTAGGTAAGGGATTGATGAAGGCCCCGTCCACCAGCCAGGAGAAACCTCCACCTCTCCTCAGAGACGACTCCAAATTTGCCTTGGAGAAGGTTACATCTATTATTTCGTCGGAGGATTACGAGGATCTGGGCAATCATTCGACGGAGGCAATGGGAGAGACGGGTCTCTTTGCTGTAGCTCAGGTAATATTGTCCGTCACCTTTTGACCGTCCATTCAATCTTACTCTTGGTCTAACCTTCTTAATTTGCTTGTTCCAGTCCCTGGTCATGATGAAGGGTCTAATGGACCGTTGTCTTAAACGTGAAGCGGCTCTGGAACGGGTGAGAGCCAAGGCAAATCAGACGGAGGAAGAGCTGGGTCATCTTAACAAGTGGAAATCCACTATGGAAAAAAAAATTTGATCTGTCCGAACAAGTAAGGAAGGAGTTGGAGCAGAAGATGGATGAGGCCGGAAAAGTATTGGTAGACAAAGATAAGGAAATACAAGATTTGAAGAACAGGCTCCGTCAGGCTAACGAGACAGCGGTCCGTCAATATCGTGACTCCGACGCCTTATTGGCCGAGCTAGGAGAGTCATTTCTTCAAGGATTTGACGATGCCATCCGTCAAGTCAAGAAAGCCTATCCTGAGTTGGATGTGTCCATGGTAACTGTTGAAGATCAGGCTCAGACGTCTGTTTTGCCCGTTGCTTCGGAGAACACGGATGATTTATTTGAGGAGAATGCTGCTCAAGGAGACGGAGACTCAGCTCTGGAAAAAAGTCCCCATGATGCCGACCCCAAAATTTAATTAAATTTTTTGACAACTATGTAGGGAAAGATTATCTTCCCAAGGTTCTCTTTTTGTATTAAACATTTACCCTTCAAGGGTTTTTTATCCGTCAATGCTTATGTCCGTTACTACTACTTTTTTATTTGAAAGTTGTATGAATGTCCGTCCATGACCTTTATATTTATATATTACATGAATGACTTGGCAGTATTTTTCGTACTATAGGTGATCCGTCTACTTATGAGGACTTTGATCGTTTTGTATCCGTCCATGTTGGACCACACCTTCATCCTATTGGGATGATCCGTCCACATTGTGGATTGGTTCGTTATCCGTCCTCTTTGGACTAGATATTTTCATCGCCTTGGGTTTTATCCGTCCATGTTGTGGACTTGTTTGTTACCCGTCCATGTTGGATTACACACTTTCATCCTTGTGGGACGATCCGTCCATGTTGTGGACTAATGGGTATTCGTCCTTTTTTGGACTTTCAAATTTTCATCCTTTTGAGATGATCCGTCCACCTTGCGGACTTGTAGGTATCCGTCCATTTTGGACTTCAAATTTAAATCTCATGGGATCCTCCGTCCACTTTGTGGACTTGTTATCCGTCCATTTTGGACTTTAAACTTTCACCCTTCGGGGATGATCCGTCCACGTTGTGGACTTGTAGGTATCCGTCCATTTTGGACTTCAATCTTTCGCCCTTTTGGGACGATTCGTCCACGCTGTGGACTTGTAGGTATCCGTCCATTTTGGACTTCAAACTTTCGCCCTTTTGGGACGATCCGTCCACGTTGTGGACTTGTAGGTATCCGTCCATTTTGGACTTCAATCTTTCGCCCTTTTGGGACGATCCGTCCACGTTGCAGACTTAGGTATCCGTCCATTTTGGACTTCAATCTTTCGCCCTTTTGGGACGATCCGTCCACGTTGTGGACTTGTAGGTATCCGTCCATTTTGGACTTCAATCTTTCGCCCTTTTGGGATGATCCGTCCGTGTTGCGGACTTGTAGGTATCCGTCCATTTTGGACTTCAATCTTTCGCCCTTTTGGGACGATCCGTCCATGTTGCGGACTTTGGGATATATAACAAAAAATCCATGTAGAAAAAACTGTATCCGATTATTGTTGAATGAAAAATGCATTTGTGAGGGGGAGAAGCACCTGCCCCCTTGGGCTTAAAAAGGTGCATGAAGATTGTATCAAAAATAGATTGGAAAAACAAAATTAAAAATAATTGTTTAATGCTTAAATAAACTGGGCCAGATTGTTGTTGTCTGCTGTGTCTCAGCTACTGATAATACTTCCTTAAGTGCTCGGAGTTCCATGGATGTGGCAGCTTCTGTCCGTCAATCGTCTCGAGGTTGTAGGTGCCTCTTCTTTGCCATGACGTGATCCTGTAGGGTCCTTCCCAGTTGGGGCCAAGCTTTCCTTGTGAAGGATCTCTGGCGGCGCCCATTACTTTTCGTAATACAAGATCCCCGACCTGGAAGTCTCTGTGCCTCACTTTGTTGTTGTAGTGTTTTGCCATGAGGTTTTGATAACGCGCCAACCTCTGCTCCGCTGTCGCTCTGACTTCGTCCACTAGATCAAGCTGGAGGCGCATAGCCTCTTCGTTCTTATCTTTGTCGTAGCTTTCTACCCTGTAGCTCGTGAGACCCACTTCAGCGGGAATGACCGCTTCGGCTCCATATGCAAGTCGGAACGGTGTTTCTCCAGTGGGAGTTCTTGCTGTTGTTCTGTATGCCCACAGGACGCTAGGTAGTTCGTCCGGCCAGATTCCCTTTGCCCCCTCCAGACGGGTCTTGATTATTTTAAGCAGGGACCGGTTTGTGACCTCGACTTGCCCATTCGCCTGTGGATGTACGGGTGACGAGTAGTGATTCTTGATCCCTAGCTCCGAGCAGAAATCTCTGAATGCGCTGTTGTCGAATTGCCTACCGTTGTCAGAGACCAGCACTCTGGGTATCCCGTACCTGCATATAATGTTTCTCCAGACGAAGCTCCGGATGTTTTTCTCTGTTATTGTGGCTAAAGCTTCCGCCTCGACCCACTTGGTGAAGTAGTCTATGCCGACTACCAAGAACTTCAGCTGCCGGATAGTCGTTGGGAACGGGCCCATGATATCAAGCCCCCATTGCGCGAATGGCCAGGGTGCCGTCATAGGTGTCAGTTCCTCGGAAGGCTGCCTGATGAGATTGCTAAACCTTTGGCATCTGTCGCAAGATTGGACATAGGATTGCGCATCCTTCATCATTGTAGGCCAGTAGTATCCTGCTCGGATCATTTTGAGTACTAGTGATCGTGCGCCCGAGTGGTTCCCGTAGATACCTTCGTGTATTTCTCTCATCACGTAGTCTGCTTCCTCTCGGCATAAACACCTCAAGTACGGTCGCGAAAAACCCCTTTTATATAGGACGTCCTTTATCAGCACGAAACGCGAGGCCTGGACCTTCAGCTTTCTTGCAGCGCCCTTTTCTTCTGGTAACACCCCAGCCTTTAGATAGGAGATCAATGGCGTGGTCCAGTTATACTCAGTGTTTGCCACCTGCATATTTGCCCCGTCATCGATAAGTGATGATATTTGGACGAATGATAATACCTGTTCAGGAACCAGCATGAATTCGGCAGATGCGGCTTTTGCTAGGTGGTCAGCCCATTCGTTTTCTTCTCTTGGAATCTGAAAGAATTCGACTTTGAGGCCGTTGGTCCGGTACTTCACTTCTTCCAAATACCTCCTCATTCTATCGTTTTTGCATTCGTAGTCACCTTTGATCTGATTTGTTACCACTTGTGAGTCGTAGTGGGCAATTATGCTTTTTGTTCCTGCGGCTTCTACAAGATCTAGTCCTGCTACCAAGGCCTCATACTCCGCCTCGTTGTTGGTCGTTGGGAAATCCAACCGGATCATGCATTGTATTATGTCCCCCTGCGGAGTTTTAATCACTACTCCGGCTCCTCCGGCTCTTCTGTTTGAGGATCCGTCGGTATAGATACTCCATTGTTCCTTGTTTTCTATCAGCTGATCCTCCCCGAGTGTGAATTCGGCGATGAAGTCAGCTACTGCTTGCCCTTTGATGGCCGTCCGCGGACGGTACTGGATATCGAACTCACTAAGCTCTATTGCCCATAAGGCCATTCTCCCTGCTGCTTCTGGGCTATCCATAGCTTTTCTCAGTGGCTTGTCTGTTAAGACAATGATTGTATGCGCCTGGAAGTATGGCTTAAGTCTCCGCGCGGCGATTACTAACGCGAAAGCCAATTTTTCCATCTGAGGGTACCTCTCTTCTGCTCCACGGAGTGCGCGGCTTGTAAAGTAGACGGGTTTCTGAATGCCGTCATCCTCCCTCACCAATGCCGCGCTTACCGCGGCACCCGATACTGCCAAATAAAGGTAGAGTTTCTCACCTTGTACGGACGGACTGAGCAGTGGTGGAGACGAGAGATATTTTTTCAGCTCGTTGAAAGCCGTTTGGCATTCATCCGTCCACTCAAATGATTTCCTCAATGTGCGGAAGAATGGCAAGCACCTGTCCGTTGCCCTTGAGACGAACCTGTTTAAAGCCGCGATCTTTCCATTTAGGCTTTGGACCTCCTTTATCGTCCTTGGTGGTTCCAACTCCATTATTGCCCGTACCTTCTCCGGGTTGACCTCTATCCCTCTTTGGGATACCATGTAACCCAAGAACTTCCCCGCTGTTACCCCGAATGCACACTTGTTCGGATTCAGCTTCATGTTGAATGATCGGAGTGTATCGAATGTTTCTCTGAGGTCGTCTAGGTGATTTTCTTCGCGCATGCTTTTAACCAACATGTCGTCAACATAAACCTGAACATTCCTGCCGATCTGATGTGCAAACATCTTGTTCATTAGCCTTTGGTACGTTGCTCCAGCATTTTTGAGTCCAAAAGGCATCACCTTGTAGCAGAATAGTCCCTGACTCGTGACAAAAGAGGTCTTCTCCTAGTTAGATTCGTCCATCATGATCTGGTTGTAGCCAGAGAAAGCGTCCATGAAGCTTAGAAGCTGGTGTCTTGCAGTTGAATCCACAAGGGTATCTATCCGTGGGAGTGGGTAGCTGTCTTTGGAACAAGCCTTGTTGAGATCCGTGAAATCTACGCACATCCTCCAGCTTCCGTTGGCCTTTTTAACCATCACGACGTTTGCCAGCCAGTCGGGATAGTATACTTCCCGGATGAAACCTGCCTTCAGTAACTTCCCAACTTCCTCGGCTATAGCCTTATCTCGTTCCTGGGCGAAGACTCGCTTCTTTTGTCGAACCGGAGGGAAGGAGGGCGACACATTCAATCTGTGGACCATGACTGATGGGTCGATTCCTGGCATGTCTTCATGATTCCAGGCGAAGACATCTTGGTTATTTCTTAGGAAAGTCGTGATCATCTGTCGTATCGGCCAACTGGCTAGTGTGCTGATTTTTGTTATTCGTTCAGGCCGTGTGTCATCAAGTCTTACTTCTTCCAGCTCTTCGACTGGTTCTGCTAATGCTCGCTGCTTCCCGATACACATCGTCTGCTGCTGATCCTCCATTTCTAACATGGCAATATAGCATTCTCGTGCTGCTACTTGATTTCCCCGCAGTTCTCCTACCCCATACTCCGTCGGGAATTTGATCATGAGGTGGTAGGTTGAAGTTACCGCTTTCCAGGAATTGAGAGTGGGTCGTCCGAGGATGGCATTATAGGCGGACGAGCAGTCGACCACGAGAAACGTTATCTCCTTTGTGATCTACTGAGGATAGTCACCTGCCGTCACAGCTAGTGTTATTGCGCCCAGTGGGAATACCTTTGTACCCCCAAATCCTACGAGTGGGGCGTTTGTTGGGGACAATTGTTCCCTGCCAATTCTCATCTGCTGGAATGCCGGATAGTAAAGGATGTCGGCTGAGCTGCCGTTGTCGACTAGGACCCGGTGCATATTATAGTCCCCAACCTGGAGGCTGACTACTAGCGCGTCGTCATGAGGATGGTGAAGTCTCCGCGCATCATCTTCTGAAAAGTTTATGACAGGATTACTCATTCGCGGCATCTTTGGTACAGATCCTGTTAGTTGGACGCTATGGACCATCCTGAGGAAGGTTTTGCGGGCTTTTTTGGAAGATCCGGCTACAGTCATGCCCCCTACAATCATTCGGATATCTCCTATGGGTGGTTTAGGGCGCTCGTTTTCTCGTGGGGGGGCCTGTTCTTCCGGTGCATCAGTTCTTTCCCTGCTAACGAACCTCTGTAGCTTCCCTTGCCTGATTAGGGCCTCAATCTGCTGCTTCAGGTCATAGCAGTTAGATGTGTCGTGCCCGTGGTCTCGGTGAAAGCGACAATACTTGTCTCTTGGTCTTTTGCTGAGGTCTCCCTTCAACTTTCCAGGGAAGGTCAAAGCTCCTTCATCTTTGATTTGCATCAAGACTTGGTCGATCGGGGTGGTTAACGGAGTGAAATTGGTGAATCTCCCGGTGGGGGGTCTGGAGCGTTTTTCTTCGCGTTAATCCCCGGTTCTAGCAACCTTTCGTCCCCTATCTTGTCTCGTGTCCTCCTGCCTTTCCCTCTTCTTTGGCCTTTCCTCACGGGCCAGCAGCGCATCTTCTGCATTCATGTACTTAGTAGCCCTGTAGAGAACGTCCGTCATGGTTTTTGGGTCATTCTTGTACAAGGAAAACAAGAACATACCCTTCCGCAGTCCGCTAGTGAACGCGGCCACGAGTATTTTATCGTCAGCTTCATCAATCGAAAGGGCTTCTTTGTTGAAACGTGTTATGTAGGCTCGCAGTGTTTCGTCTTCTCGCTGCTTGATGTTCATTAAGCACGCGCTGGACTTTTTGTATCGATGTCCGCCTATGAAGTGTGAGGTGAACAGGGCGCTCAACTCCTTGAAAGTATTGATGGAGTTCGGTGTTAACCTACTGAACCAAATTCTCGCAGGCCCCTTCAGCGTGGTCGGGAACGCCCTACACATAATCTCGTCAGGTACACCCTGAAGGTGCATCAGTGTTTTGAAGGTCTCTAGATGATCGAGTGGATCTTTGACCCCGTCGTAACTTTCGATCTGGGGCATCCGGAACTTCTGTGGCAGGGGGAATGAGTTGACGGGCGTGGTGAACGGTGAGTCTGTCCTGTTCACCAAGTCATCAAGATCAGAAGATACTCGCCCCTTGAGGGCGTTCATCATGACCTCCATTTGCTCCTTCATTGCCTGCATCTCCGCGACGATTGGCGGAGGGGCAAAATCCATGAGAGACGGAAGGCTCACGTTTTGCCGCTCCGGTCGGCTTGGGGCTTTGCTGCCCTCTGGTTTCTCCTGCTCCCTTCGTTCGGCGCTGTTTCCTTCCTGGTTTTGCTCCTGAGGGTTAGGTCCTGCCTCCTTTTGGCGTAGCTGCTCCTCCAGATCATGGTTTTGCTTTGTGAGTCGTTCTACTGCCGTCATAAGAGTCTGGACCTGTCTTTCTAATGCAGTAGATCTCGGTGGATCCTCCTCTTGCGCGTTGTTGGTGGTAGCCATCGAGCGAGTGAGTACCATGCAACTCTTATGTCCAGGAGGCGATGATCTGGCTTAACTTCTTCGCTTTCCCACAGACGGCGCCAACTGATGATGCCGTGAATATCACCAGTGAGTTTGCGCGATCCTTGCTCACCAATGCAACCTGCAAGAAGAAGAAAATAATCTCGCCATGGGCACCGGTGTGGTGTCGACCAAGTACCCTCCGACGATCAAGTTAGAATTGTTCTCAACTCTAGAGTGCTAGAAAGGGTAAATTATGCGTACCTTGATTTGTGAGGGTATTGGGCTTTTATAGTAGCTCAAAGTTGATTTTTCTTCTTTGCCCTCGAAGTCTTTTCCTTGTAGGACTCTGTCAAGGAGTCCCAAACGTGATGAGCAAGAATTTTCCTTGTAGAGTGGGCTTTTCACCAGGCGCGTGTCTTCTAGAACTACACTCGAACTAGTATTGCGACTCTCTCTAGGATTCTTTCGGATTCCGCAAGTATTTTGAGTTATGCCAGGCCCTAGGTTTTCCCATAATGTCGGCCCATGGGCTCGGACCCGTCAGGTTTTCCCACAGACGGCGCCAACTGATGATGCCGTGAATATCACCAGTGAGTTTGCGCGATCCTTGCTCACCAATGCAACCTGCAAGAAGAAGAAAATAATCTCGCCGTGGGCACCGGTGTGGTGTCGACCAAGTACCCTCCGACGATCAAGTTAGAATTGTTCTCAACTCTAGAGTGCTAGAGAGGGTAAATTATGCGTACCTTGATTTGTGAGGGTATTGGGCTTTTATAGTAGCTCAAAGTTGATTTTTCTTCCTTGCCCTCGAAGTCTTTTCCTTGTAGGACTCTGTCAAGGAGTCCCAAACGTGATGAGCAAGAATTTTCCTTGTAGAGTGGGCTTTTCACTAGGTGCATGTCTTCTAGAACTACACTCGAACTAGTATTGCGACTCTCTCTAGGATTCTTTCGGATTCCGCAAGTATTTTGAGTTATGCCAGGCCCTAGGTTTTCCCATAATGTCGGCCCATGGGCTCGGACCCGTCAGGCCCAGTGTCCATATTTTTTCCCACATCACTAACCATAAGCACAACATCTATTTCAAAAAAAAAAAAAAAAAGTTTGTAAAGTGTAACATATCTTTTGTACCCTTTAATTAAGTACTGTTACAAAATGAGTACATGAAAGCATTTGAATAATAGATCCTTAGTCACAAGGGGTGTGTTTATTATGCACAAAAATTTAAACACGGAAAAAATTGGCTTCTGCCATTTTCGGACAAAATAAATAACATTCTACCGTCTTTCCCAAACTAATTAGGGAAATACCTCTCTTTTGAAAATCGACTTTCTCAAAATCGAGTTAAGTCCTATAGTGATGTTTTTAAAGACCTATAGTGGCGTTTTTTTAACTCAAGCTCCATAAAATCGAGTTATAGGTAAAAAAAAATTGCATGTAACTCGACTTCATGAAAATCGAGTTACAAAACGCCACTATATGTCATTAAAACGTTACTATAAGGCTCCAGAATTTTTTTTTTTTTTTTTTAACTCAATTTTGAAAAAGTCGAGTTTCAAAAGATGGACATTTCCCTAATTAGTTTGAAAAAAGGGGTAGAATGCTATTTATTTTGTCCGAAAATGGCAGAGGCCAATTTTGTCCACTTAAACACGTGTGTTATAAATTGAAATTGTGACTTTACGATTTTCAGTTTAAAACATGAATGTGTGTAAGTTTGTTTGTGTTAGTATGTGTATAGGGGTCAATTTCCTAATCACAAACTCCAACTACCTATTTTAATTAAGGATCATTCTATATATATATATATATATATATATATATTAATTGTTCATCTATTATCATAAAATATATATTAAATAAGATAAAAATTAGTAAAGCATGTTATATAAAAAATGTGTACCGTAGAATTCTTCCCTAATTAAATAATACTTTCTCAAGTTCTATTTTTAATTTTTTTTATTCGACAATTACAATAATGTAAGAGTGGGGATTTGAACTTAGCTCCACTCATAAATGAGCAATATCATTGAACTATAAAGCAAGGTTATCAATTCCGTACCGTACCGGCCGGTACGGCCGGAATATACCGTACCGTACCGGCCGGTACGGCCGGAATATACCGTACCGGCTAGTAATCCGATACGCTCGACCCCCCTGTTTCGTACCGGAAAAAATACCGACCGTACCAGCCTTATACCGGCTGTACCGGCCAATTTCGAGCAATACCGACCGGTACAGAAAAAGGTTTTTTTTTTTTTTTTTTAAGTTTTGTAATTTTTGAATTTTTGTTAGGACAGAATGATAATTTATTTGCATTAACTTATTAGTATTATTTGTTTTCTTAGTATGCAATGGTAACTTTTAAGCTTTCTATTTTATTTTATTTTATTTTTTTCCTTTTTAATTGATACTAAAGTCTAAAACCATGAATAATTAGTTCTGAATTGAGGAAATGTTTTATGGTAAACTTTTATATTTATTATAATATATATATACACAAACACGTACATAAATATAAAAAATAGCAGTAAACCCGAAACGGTATACTGGTATTAACCGGTATCTGAAATATATTGTACCGGTGGCCAAACCGGTACGGCCTCCGGTACGGTATTGACATCCTTGCTATAAAGTTCTTGACAATTTATAATACTCTTTTGCGCAAACGTGATGGATAGAAAATTGTAATTTACTTTTATCTTTTTGATTCACCTCTATCAATGATCATGGAAGATTTGGGATTAATTTAGAAATTTCGAGAGACACGTACGGGTGGCATCAATTTTTGTATTCTTTTGGTGCATTAATTCAAAGTATGCCCCAAAATTTTGTGATCTTAATTACATTCTTACCCCACTTGGAAGTATGAGGACTCCTTTGTATGGACGACCAAGCCAGTCCAAAGCATTGAGCTTTTGAAACGTGGTAGCATCGAGATGCCTCTACAATCTACTCCATAGGGCCAACATATAATACTAGTGCATGTGGATCGATAAGTGCACCATTGTTAAGTAAACTTAACCTAGCTATTTAGAGTGTTACTAAAACTTACTGGTTTAAAAGTTGTTGCATATTACGCAGAAAAACTAAGTCAATTGAGGTAGGTTGAAAGCAGGCCGAAGAAATTGGTTGTGATTAGGGATGGACTCAGGATTTTAAGTTAAGGGGCGGAGTAAAAAAAAAAACTCCAAATAAATATTTATATATTATTAATAAACAATTAACTAAGATAAAATAAAAAACACAAAATACTATTGTTTCTCAATACATTACAATACAATCATCTATGAAAAGATCAACAAAGACTATTGTTTCTTAATACATTATATTGCAATGCAATCATCTATTTTTTTCTTTTCTTTTTTAGTTTAGTTTGTAACTATTGGGCTGATAGGTTTTTTTTTTTTAAATTCTTTTTAAAGTTTTGTTTTTGTTAAGTTTTTAGGTTGAGCAGTTGCCAATTGTGCTAGGCTGGTTGGAGGGGGTCTAAGGTTTTGAAAGAGGAGGGCTCAATAACAAAATTGGGAATATATATTCACTTGAAAAAAATTCTTAGGACCAAGGGGGCTCGGGGCCCCCTTGGGATCGTCCCTGGTGTGACCAGCAAGGTTGATGGCGCCAAGCCACCAATCGTGGTGGACCGGTGGTTGCGGGTTTTATTTATTTGTTTGTTTTATAAGATAATTGCATAAAATTAGAAATTAATTAGATAGTTGAATATGTGATAAGTTTTTATTTGTGGAGTATAGTGCGGAGGTGGAAAAAAAATGGAAGGAAAAAATATACATTTGGACTATCATTTCAAATGAGCGTAATAAATGCATCTTGATTATTTATTAAGATGCATCTAAATAACTGTATCTTTTCTTTGATTATATCATTGAAATAAATAATAAATGCATCATTAGCGTTTTGATGAATGATAAAAACCTTTATCCACTGAAGCCTCTGCCCTGGCCCAATATCCTGCAAAGATTACATTTTTTGGCTTAAATGTTTCAAAATATACCTTATATCACACCATCTCAGGCGGCCCAAATTGGAGACGACTACAAACAACATATAGTTATGTTTTAACTTAGAAGGTATAAATAATTGAGAAATACTATTTTCATAATATTTTCACAATAATTTTAAGGTGACAGATTATTACTGGTTGTTATGGGTGAGAAAAAAGTAATTTAAATAGTGAATTTAAATTAGAACCGGTAGTATCTTACCACCTATGATATTTAAACGATATTAACTTCTTTAGTTCACTACTATGTCTATGTTCTTTATACTTTGACATGAAAGTCAGTGATAGATATCCTAAAGCCTCAAGATGGAACATGGTTTAAATCACGCACCCCACCCAAGTTGTTATCAATGGTTTTTTTTTTTAAATTATTATTTTATGATTGTAGCTTTATTACGTCATTCAAAGTAATAAATTTCACATTTTTGAAAAATTTTCCATATTGCTATATATATTTCTTGAAACTTTATACTTCAATACCATAAAATAAAGTTGAAATTTAACAGAATTATGTTTAATACTAAACAGAAAGATATAGATGTTATATATTTCATAAGATGTACTTCCAATATTTTCTTTCTCCTCTGAATGACTTTTCTCATACAATAATATGTCTGGTTACCATTTTTCCGACCAAAGATGGTAACGTCCATGAGATCTTTTGAGTTTTAACGGCTTAAAATTTAGCAATAAATGCCTTCAGTAGACTTTCAAGCTTCAATCTCATCTCACATCTCATCCATGAGGCCTACAGCATCATTTTTGGGTGCTCCTGCTCCGGCCCCTACCTATGTCTTTTCCAACAACCATGAAGGTAATAATAAGGTTGGTATCTTGGGAAAACTTTAAAAGTGTACGTTCTGCCATGTCTTTCCAAGACGCGGACCTTATTTTTATAAGAGTTGAAATGAAGAGGATCATGTTTCAAAGTGCATTGTTTGTGCGCATTTCACATGAATTTTTTTCATATATATATATATATATATATATATCTAGCCTTTGATGAAAGCTTTCGATTAAGCTCCAAGTGTACTGATGAGAAGGAAAGTGCACAAATCAATTGACTTGGAAAGGTATATTTTGTGGGCATCACTGTTGTATATATAAGTATATACAAGGATAGGTTGTAATAATGATGGTTGAGTTTGGAGAATATGGTTTCATAAAGTGAAAATTCAATTTCTGAAATTTTCTAAAATTTTCTGGAATTTTCTAGAATTTTCTGATGACTATTGAGAAAGATTGAAGAGGTTTCAATCTTTGTTAACCACTTTATGAAAAAGTAACTAACTCTCCACACGTGCCTTTTCATGAAACATAACGAGGTTTCAATCTTTGTTAACCGTTTAATGAAAAAGTAACTAACTCTCCATACGTGTCTTTTCATAAAACATAACCCTATGGATATAAATAGAGGCTTATGTTCTCTTGAAAAACCAACTTCACAAAAAAAAAGTTGGAGAGAAACACAAGAAACACAAGAAATCCTGTAGTCATTCTCCAGAATTGCTATTTGTAGAACCCAACATGTTGGTTGTATCCTAGAGACAAATTTGTGATAACCCTTTAGCAACAAAAGTGTGGGGGCAAATATTGTCTAAGGAAAACGACATAATGCCTCCAAATTATCTACTTTCCTTTTGTCTTTTCTGTTAATCTTGTTCTTCCATTATTACTTTGTGTAATATCCCCAACAATCACATCTAGCTGTGAGAAGATATTTGTTTTTGTTGAACATGTTTTCGCCATCCATTTTTCTAAGAGCAATCAGAGTTGTGATATTGGACCACATTATGTTCTACTAGAGAAGCACTTTTAGCAGGGTCAGCACAAGACCGATCGAGAAAATTAGGTTAGTTGAGGTTTCTTGTTCTTATTAGCAGTGGCAACTCTAGAAAATTTTTTCAGGGTGTTCCTCAACAAGCATAAATTACACAATCTAATAAAAAAAAATTTATATATTGACAACAACAACAATCAAAAAACACGCAAATACATAAAATTTACAATTGCTTTCTACGAGTTTTTATATTTTGAAATCGTTGCATGATAGTCTAATTATCAATGTTACAAGCTACATCTTTTTCAATATACATAACCAAGCAATCATTCATCCACTGATCTTTCATTCGATTGCGCAGTTCATTCTTTATATATTTCATTGTTGAAAAACTCTTTCTACTGTTGTAGTAGCAACATGAAGGGTCAAACCTAACTTCACAAGCAAATAGACTAATGGATAAGCCTCATGCTTCATTGTGCTCACTAACTTTTTAGCAAGTTCACTAACTCCTTGAAGCTCTAAAAAGAAGGCATTGCTGCGCATATCAAAAATGTAATTTTGAAATTGAGAGTCAAGTGCCAAAATATTTGGGATTTGTTTACAATTATAGCACCCACTGTGTATTTTTTTTTTTTGCAAAGGACATGTTAAGATACAAACACACATATCTAAAATTGGACACGTGCTATAAAAGGCACTCAACACCAACTTCACCCGCTGCTTTTTTTTTTTTTTTTTTTTTTGGGAGAAACAAATACACACAAGGTAGAGGAAAAGAGGTTCTAATACAAAGACACAGCACAACTTCACTCGCTATTGAAAATACAAATTAAACAGTGAAATCTCTTATAGTATTAGAATTTATTGACACCATTCTCTTTCTTCCAGCTTGGTGTTAGGAATCTCTTAACTGACAAGGTTGAATCATGAATGTTATACACCTTCCCCAAACTACCCTTGACCAAAGAGTAAAAACTCAAGTCTTTTAGACTTAAAAAGAAAGCCCACAAATGTAAATATCTACTCCAAAACCCAACAACATCACACAACCAAAACTCTCAACATCTCAATTTATTATCCTATGAAAAAAAAAACCACTCAATTTATTATAGATACAACCATTAAGACAAAACTAAACCCAAACAGACGTAAACACATTTTTCTCTGTTTGAAACTTACAATTGACTATACTCTAAATACAAACAGACATTGCAGAACACATTTGTTGGGTTTGGAAATCAATTAATCAAACAATAGACAGTCACTCTCTCTTCCTTACAAAAAGTCCTATCCGTAGGGGCGTTGACGACGACAATGCGGAGGGGCGAGCGAGCGATCCGATGATTCCGATCTCCGTCTGTTGCTCGGAGCGAGCGATCCGATCTGGCGATCTCAAGTGGCGTTGCAGCAAGCGAGCGAGCGATCAGCGATCCAATCTCAAGCGGCGTTGCAGCAAGCGAGAGATTCGATCTCAAGCGACGACGGCGTTGAAAAGAACCCGTTGCTCTATCTTTTGGTTTGGATTGGATTTTAGTGATTTTTTTTTTTTTTTTTTTGATAAAGCCTTTAGTGATTTCAGATTTAGACTTTAGGAACTGAGGCGTGCCGTGGGCTCTTTTACAATTTTTTTTTCCAGATTTTAGTTCAATTTTTTTTTTTTGCTTGAAAGTAGAACATATAATTTTTTTTTTTTTAATTTGAGGGTGTTCCTAATTCTGTGATTGAGAGTGTTCCTAATACAGAGGAAATATAAAAATTAAAAAAAAAAAAAAAATTCAGAATTTTTTTCAGGTCAGAGTGTTCCTAGGAACACCCTGAGTTGTAAGTGGCATTGCCACTGCTTATTAGTATGAAATGTATGATTCAAACAATCATGTAAATTTCCACAATGTTATTGGAGAAAATAATGCATGGAAAACCAATTATTGCCCCCCAAACTATAGCTGTGTACAAGTCCTGCAGATAAATGCAGGCTGATGACCTTCCAAATACTAACTATTCTTTCATAAGAAATGGCATAATGAAAATTGAAATTTGTTAAAAGTTCTCGTAGATTAGATTAAGATTAATGTTTTTGAAAACCCTCATGTTAAGGCCGATACGAAAAAAATGCGTCATTTTCTTTTTGGAATCAGCAATATATACAGATTTTGTTTGTGATTCCAATCTGCTAAAGCTCATATTTCCAATATTGCAAATCAACATCTGCCAGACACAATGTTACTCAGTCATGTGCGTACACCGAAAAGCAAGGACTATACATACAGAATTAGGGGTCTCACAATTGCATTGTATGAAGAGTTCGATTAGTCAAGCCTCAATTAATGACCCATTATCTAATCGTATAACTCCGTAGTACTGAGTCTTCTGTCATGCACAGCAATTCATGTCACCATTGTGGGACTTATCGATTGAGAAGAGATTGTCCAGCCACTTCTATATTGATCAATTGTTAATACAATATATATGGACCAATATTACAAATGGTGATCGAAGCTTATTTTGAACCTCGTGAATTGCATGAAAGGTAAGAATATAATCTGAAAGTTTTCGCTTCAATCTATCAATTTATTTCTGTGATGCCATTTTCACTGGATCAGTAGCATATTCTTAACCTATGATAGACACGTAAGTATGAATCCATGCATGGAACGTATTTACATGGTTTTATATATTGATTATTATTATTATTTTAGAAGAAATATATATTGATTATTATTTCATGGGTTCATATATACAAGCATGATTTTATTTTCCTTCTTTTATGCATAACTACTGTCTTAACATCTTTTCACGTATAAAAGATATAATGTAAATGTTGCCGTCAAAACTTTCCTATCTTAGTCTTTGAGTACGCATTGAGGTACATTACTTGACAAGACAGAAGATTAAGGGTATGTTTGGTACATGTGTTTAAAAACTGAAAATTATTGTTTGAAAAAATTTGTGAAAATACGTATGGGTAAAAAAGTGTGTCGAAATACGTATAATGTTGTTTAAAAAGTAAAAATTATCGTTTGAAAACACAAACCAAACACCTCCTAAGTTTTCAGGACAATCTAATTAGCGTTGTAGGGCTTAGGGGACACATAAAATTTTACTGTCTAATATATGTACACAAATGCAAATCATATTCAGAATCAGAACCCAGGAATCTTTCCGCGTGAGAAAAAATAGCAAAATAACATGGATGCTGAGAATCGGTACAAGCTACACATCACAAATGATGTTAACTTTTCCAACATGTGGAGTCATGGGAGCATTTCTTAACTATAAATGTATAGCTAGTACCTTATGTCACCAGGTCACAACATTAGTCAAGCATATCCACCTTAACATACACGCAAATGCAAATTATATTTAAAATTAGAACCAAGGAATCGTTCCACGAATGGAAAAAGGGCAATACAACGCAGACGCTAAGGGTTAGTACAAGGTACACATCATGGATGATGTTAACTTTTCCAACATGTGGGTTTATGGGGGGCATTTCTTAACTTAAAATTTAGCTAGTAGCTTGTGTGCTATCATGTCACTATGCCACAAAATTAGTCAAGCATATGCACCTTAACTATAAAACAATTATAGCATTAGCATTCAGATTTCTAAAAAAACTTTATTTTACAACTCAAAAAATTACTTTATCCATTTTAATACCTCATTTAACAATACACCATACATCCCATTTCCTATTTTAACATATAACCCATATTAAAATAATCAAAACTATCCAATCAAATAATATAAACAACCTCTCTCTCTCTCTCTCTCTTTCTCTCTCTCTTCAGCAAACCTACCACCAGTAGCAACCACCTACTAGTGAAACTTAGCCACATCCACCAACTACCACCGCCACTAAAACACCAAAACCAGCCACACCAAAAAATGAAACACTAAAACCAACTAACCACTGAAACACCAAACCAACCAACCACCACAACTGACACCCAACCAAAATTGAAACACCAAAAACCAACCCCCAACCACCACCACTAAAACATCGAAATCATCCACACCAAAAACTAAAACACCAAAACTCAAACACCACCACAAAAACCCAAATTGCAACCCCCACTGCCACCCAAATTATAACCCACCAACCTAATCACTGATTCACAGCCACCCCCGCGAGAGAGAGAGAGAGAGAGAGAGAGAGAGAGAGAGAGAGAGAGAGAGAGAGAGAGAGAGAGAGAGAGAGAGAGAGAGAGAGAGAGAGAGAGAGTGAATAAAATAAGGATTTTTAAGTTTAACACCTAGCTAAAGTAAGTTCTAAAAGTAAAAAATTATTGTAGTGAAGTTCTAAAGTTTTTATAACCCAATATATAAATATATATATATATATATATATATATATGTATGCAAATGCAAATCATTCTCCAAATTAGAACCTAGGAAAACCTAGGAATCTTTCCACATAAGAAAAAAGGTCAATATAATGTGGATGCTGAGGGTCGGTACAAGGTACATGTCATAGATGATGTTAACTTTTCCAACATGTGAAGTTGTGGGGGCATTTCTTTACTAAAAATGTAGCTAGGAGCTTATGTGCTATCATTTCACCAAGTCACAAAATTAGTCAAGTATATCCAACTTAATATGTACGTGAATGCAAATCATATTCAAATCCAGAACCCAAGAATCCTTCCACATATGAAAAAAGAGCAATACAATGTGGACACTAAGGGTCTATACAAGATACATGTCACTGATGATGTTAACTTTTCCAACATGACAAGTTATGGGGGCGAATTCCTTAACTTAAAATGTAGCTAGTAGCTTATGTGGTATCAAGTTCTCCTTAACTATAAAACAATTATAGCATTAACATTTAGATTTCTTAAAAAAAAACTTCATTTTACAACTCAAAAAGTTACTTTACTTATTTTGACACCTCATTTAACAATACACCCTACATATCATTTCCTATTTTAACATATAACCCATTAAAATAATAAAAACTACTCAATCAAATAATATAAACAACCTCTCTCTCTCTCTCTCTCTCTCTCTCCAGCAAATCACCAGCAACCACCTACTAGTGAAACTTAGCTATAACCACCAACCGCCGCCACCACCACTAAAACACCTAAACCAACCAAATAAATAAAAAAATGAAACATCAAAACCAACTAACCACCAAAACACCAAACCAACCAACCACCACCATTGAAACACAAATCAAGATTGAAACACCAAAAACCAACCACCACCACCACCACCACCACCACCACTAAAACAATGAAACCAACCACACCAAAAACTAAAGCACCAAAACTCAGCCACTGCCACCGACAGTACCCAAATCAACCCAAATTGCAACTCACTGCCACTCAAATCACAACCCACCAACCCAACTGCAGATCCACAGTGACCCAAAATCGAGAGAGAGAGAGAGAGAGGGTGAAATAAAATGAGGATTTTTAAGTTTAACACCTAGCCACATTAAGTGATTTTGAGCGATTTTGTTGAAAAGACCATAAAGTATCAATTAAATTATAAGTTCAGAGTAGATTTTTTAGTGTAATAGTAATGTGTTATACTTAGGATTCAATACTTCCCCTCTCTTTTGGTTACACATGCAATCATATGAATTCATTTATAACATACATGTTCACGTAGGATATAAACACTTTTTGTGCAAGTTTAGAACATAGTGAAATGGTCATAATATGTTTAGTTATTGGTAGTACTTTAGATCACTTTATCTGCAATTATATGATTTGTTTGAATACCAAGAAGAAATTTCATTTTCAGTCTCGGATGATGGCGCTCTTGTCTGTCCAACTTTTTCTGCACTCCAATCCGTCGTTATCTGCTGAAGTCTACAAGGATAATTGGATAAAGCAGCAAATGATCAGAGCAACTGGCAATGAAAAAAAATTGAGAGGAAAAGATAGGGAAAAGGGGAGGATAAGGAAGCTTTTCAAACTGTGTTTTGTTTTATTTTATGAATGTATCAAAAGTATCTAGGGAGGGATCTCCCTTTTTGGCTTCATTTCATCAATAAATTATTAAAATTTCTCTCTAAAGCAAAATGTCCCAATCTAGCTTATCCATAACATTGTAGAAGAAAAGACGTAAAAAACAGCACCTGCATTTTCTCCTTGGTGAGTCCAAGTCCCATTCTTGCATGTGGTGCCCAAGTTTGCATGATCCTTATAAGTTGGGTCGCACTCATGACACAATTGTTCAATGTAGGCTTTACTCATCTTCTTAATTAATTATTATCTCATTTATTGGATATATTTGTATATATCTTCCTTCTCACAATTAATTAATACCTCATTTATTATATATTTGTGTATCTTCCTTCTCACAAGTACATGAGTCCTACGTTAAAGTCATCACCGACTGACATGTTGCATGTGTTTTTTTCTTGTGTGTTTTGCGTGTCTTTTGGATGAGAAAGAAACATTTCTTCCCTTTTTTTTTCTTTTCTTTTTTCTTTTCTTTTTTTTGAATGGAAGATATAGAAGAAAGAAACATTTCTTTCTTTTGGAAGATAAGTTGCTATCTTTGACTATCAAGAGTAAAACGTTTATATTATAAAAGATTCATGCTTCATAACAACCTTCTTCAAGTAGGAATTCCTAAAAAACTTGGTAAAGTGTCAAGTGCATATCTATATATATATATATATATATATATATAGGCGCATAAATCCTAAACCCTTTTAATAATAATGTGTTATTACTAAAAGTAAAACTGCTTTAAGCTAGAGAAATACAATGTTTACAACATTTTCAAAACAATTTCATAACAAATCCTAAGTGTTAGATTGTTATTAGCTGTTACTAATGAGCAAAAAATTGATTTCAATTGTGAGTTCAAATTAAAACTAATAACAACTTACCATCTATAATTTGTTGTGAAAATGTTGTAAAAATATTAGTTACTATCTGTATTGTGTCTTTCTTTCTTAACTCATTTTTAATGAAAAAGTTGTTAAAAAGTGGAATTTGTGGGTCTGTAAACAGTACACGGATGCACTGTTCACCGTGAAAAAGTCAACAAATGCGGGCTTAAAAAAAATAAAAAATAAAAAGCGAAAACGCGGATATCAGCAAAACATGGACGTGGGACGTTGAATTCAAACGGGTATTATAACTCCAGATTTCAAACCATAAAGTCACCAGATTTTCACCTCCAACTTCAATATATGCCAAAAACAACAAAAAACCATTAGTTCAACTCTTAATTTCAACCCTCGATGTCACTGAGTTTCCTCCTCCAACTATGTTAGCTTCATCTGCAAGAGCAAGAGTTTTCATACCAGCTATCGTTCATCATCATCCAACAGAGCCAACACACCTTACAAGTTACAGTCATTTACCAATATGTAATATATAAAAATATATAGTATTTTTAAGAGAATAACGGTCTTCTACATGTTCATCTCCATTTTCAATTGTTTCTAGCGTAGATTATAATAATGTTTGGTAGGAACTTATTTTCATCACAATAAAGTAAGGGCTGTCCTGCGCTGTACCAATAAGCTTGAAGTGTCCTGTGCTGCAACACAATAATGAGAAAATGGTGGGGTGTATAGTCCATAATTTCCACAGAAGTTTTGCAGCCAATCCTTGAGGAGATCCAGACTGTTTCTTACTAGAGACCTAGGTTGTGAATTCATTTGTTACTATTTTAGATTTATTTTTTACAAAAGTAGAAAAATTATCTAAGATCTCAAACACAGTTGCCCCTCCGTGAATGTAAGAAATAAAACTTAACAGTCTGAATAATAATGTGCCAAAGATAATGAAAATATATAACATGAATTTTTTTTATTTATTATTATCATCAAAGAATTCCAATAATTCCAACATGTCTCTAAGATGTATTATTCTCTCCCTCAACAATGAAACGAAAAATAGGGGAAAAATGTGACTAATTTTTCAGTGGGGATAAAAAAATGGTGACATTCTCGTATACTCTGTAAATACATGGGGCCTCACCCAATAAATAAACGCTCACAAAACCTACCATTAAAGTACGGAAACTTGATCAATCCTAAACCTACTCCAGAGACCAACCTATCTAAGAAGAGTATGCCATACAACAGGCTGTATGAAATCTACTGGTACTTGTGGATTTGTTATATCTACAAAAACGTGCTCAAAGGCAATTGATCCATAATCATGGAGAACTGAGGCAGTATTTGTCATAACCATTCATGTATATATATATATACTTTTAGGAGGTTGGAGCTGCATTTACAGACAGAGAAGGCTATAGAAAACCAGTGGTATGAAAGCATTGTCAAGTTGTGCTGTGTATGCCTCCAACAAACCACAGACTGTCACAGCTAGGAGAAGAGACAACCAATGCTGCAAAAAGTTGACATGGACACATCGACAAATGCATCAATAACCCAAACAAAATGGATCCATCAAGTTATATTAACAAAATTAATCCAACTATTTTAATTTATGTTTCTGGCTTTGTTTCATCTTTTTTTTGGTTTGGGAGGGGGGAGAAAGGTGAAGGGGAAGAAGAGGGCAAAGGGATTTTAAAAATGGTACAACAGGAGCATGAATAAGTCGACGAGTCTTAATTTTGAACCCAAAACCCTTAAGACATAAAACAAAATGATCCAAGCATCTTGGCATGCAACCTCTTAAGTAACAGTATTCTTGTAATATGGGCACATAAAAAGGGTATGCAGCTCATTCTCCAATTAGTAAAAACCAGACGAACCTGGATTGGATACATGAGAATGGTGCATCTTGGTCAAAGACTAACCTAGTTGCCTTGACTTTAAATTTATTAAGCCAATTTAAACATTTGATGCTTTTTATAGAAGAAAAAATCAATTGATTCAGGTAGTTCAGTTATTTAAGCAAATTAAGTCCAATAAAGCCACAAGCAAGAGTGTGAGGGAGAGAGGACCTGGGTAAAAATATATCCAGTAGATGCTAGAAGTGGAAGCAGAATTGAGCAAGCAGCCAGCATAGACGTTATACCAGCTGCAGTCCCTTCAATAGTTTTATCTAGTGATCAGAAAGAGTGCCACATATGTCAGCAAATTAGCCCTATTAGGCAAGATAAGTAAATTAAAAGAAATTAAAGGACGGAATAGACAGGGTCAAAGGGTAAGGGGACTTACTGCCAGTTTTACTCCACCTGAGGACACCATACTTGTGGCCAACCATAGATGCCTGGAGCATAACCATAGTTATGTTTTCATAATGAGATACAACTAAAAGAATAGTATGATGGTAGTCATACAGAATGCATAGTAGATCTTATCCTTAAATAGTTTTCTTATAGCATACTTCTGCCAAATACATGTCACAATTCTTCTCATCAATGTTATTTCGCTTGTCAAATCGCTTAGCAATACCATAGTGTAATAATAAATTGGGTTTGCAATTGTCTTTTACAAAGAAGAATCATTCTGCTCTAGATCTATATGCCAAACCGCAAGATCAAAAGATCTACATGCCAAATTGACCACAGGCATTGCACCAGGAGTAAGATTGTTGTCATAAAAAGTCAACTGTTAGAAGTTTTATTTATAGCAATGACAACCAAAAATGAGGAATGCCTTGACTCCTTTCAAAGGGACTTTGGTTATAAGGAAGAAAGAAGATCTATGGCTTCTGGACAGGTACATAAAGGTGTGCAGCAAGAAAACTGCTCTAGATCTTTTTGAGGTACCTTTTCTATAACGTCTCTTCAATAAAAAAATTTATTATACTTCTATTGGACGAAACAATTTTAACGACAGTGACAATGAATGGTTACAGGGAATGTACTGATAACATCATTTCCCTCATTACAACAACATCGTGATTTAAAAACCTGTACTTCAACATGTTCCACAAGTAAATTCCACTTCCCTACTAACAGAAGTAAACCTGAAGTCAAAGTTAAAAATGATAATAATAATACTACTACAAATAAACAATAAAAGTAACTGAAAAATGCAGTATAGCTTGCAAATCTCCCTCCAAAATTTAACCTTACACATGATGACTCATTTTTTAAAGTCATAAAAGGCCAACAACTTAAGAATCTAACTTATTTTGCATTGTTTAATTCTCACCGTATATCATATATGCATAATAGATAATGCACCTTGAATCCTATCATGCATAAGTCAAAGATGATGATGATAATACAAATAAACAATAAAAGTAATTGAAAAATGCAGTATAGCTTGCAAATCTCCCTCCAAAATTTAACCTTACACATGATGACTCATTTTTTAAATTTATGAAAGGCCAAAAACTTAAGAATCTAACTTATTTTGCACTGTTTAATTCGCATCGTATTTCATATATTCATAATAGATAAGGCACCTTGAATCCTATTAAGCAAGCTTTCTAGTAAATATATTGGACCTTGACATGTTACTTGATAAATTTAATGGTCTGAAATATTAAAGCATTTATAGAAATCAACATAATAATACATGGCAACAAGCAGACTCACCATTGTATCTCCAATTCCAAGGCTCAAAATTCCGGCAAAAGGGGCAAGTGGTCGATCATTGAATCCGGAAGACATCCAAATTGGAAGTGCGCAACCCAATAAGAGAGAGAAATGGCTAAAAAAGCAGATAACATAAAGAAAGAAGAATTAAAAACTGTATGTATCAAACATATGCTTCACAGGTTTCAGCTACATGGAAAATAAGATGCCGTACCTTACAATAAGAAGATCAGAATCACGATGGTCTGTGAAAGCATTCATAAATTGATGTACAAGTTGTCCCAAAGGCCAAATTCTCCACACCTGGCTAAAAAAATATAGTTATGGAAGATCAACCAAAGCTATAACAAAAAATTAAACCAGTTTCACTGTTTGCAAGAAACACTAATACCCATCTTATAAGTTGTCAATAACATGGTCATAGCAAGTTTACATCACTTTGGAGAGATACAGGCCAGAAAGGACTAACTGGCCCAAATGAAACAATTAGTAAAGTCATTTTTGTTTATGGAATAAGAAAAATAACAAAATTTTCAACATCAATTACTGTGGCTGGATGGTGAACTTACTCGAATAATTTCTATCACCAAGAAAACTGCCAGAGCTGCACCAAATGCTAGATCAAGAAACTTTGGCTGAAAAGCAAATGCCAGTCAGCAGTATTATTAAACAAACCATTACTAGAATGGGCTAGCACAAAAGATGCATCCTCCATAGTCCTAATCACCTGGAAGATAAGAGCAGGCAGAAACATTGAAACAGCCATCAGATGGTAGTATTTTCGGAGAAGAATCCTTTCAATTGTACTATTCTTCGAAATGTTGTAGAACCGCAAAACGGACACATATATCACACACACCCAGTACATACATAAAGATAGTCTTTTCAGTGGCTCCGAAAAAACAAACGAGATTACCCTGTCAAAAAAGATATGGTGCAAACATAAGAAGACAATCTGAGGAATGGCCAGATAATGGTGATGTAAACTGATTTACAGACATAGCATAGGATAAAAAATTAAAGACTAGACAAATTAAAGACAGGAAACTTAGCATGAGGAACAGCATTCAAGTAATCATTGTGACATACACAGTCAATAGCATGGATTACTAGTAAAATTTCAATGTAAATTATGATTCTCACCCCCATAATAAGGAGTTTCCAACGAGGGATCAAAGACAAGAGGGGGACATAATGCCATCCAATGAGAATTTTACAACATAAAAAGAAAGCTAGATGCCATGGAGAATGTTCCACACAGCACATGTGCTTCTAAATAGAAAGCTGCTTGCAATTCTCCCTTGTCTAGGTCTGTTAATAGTAGGAGAACTACCCCATCAAAGTTAGTGGCCAAAGATGCTTCATTCTCCCTTTTCCAATGGTCTGAAGCTGGCTTTAGCCAACCCTAAGTGCTGACTCCTAGAAATTCTCTCTTGCCTCTTGTTGAATCCTAGGTTATCTAACCTTTAATTTTCTATTTTTTCAATTTATTGTAGCACCGTTTTGGTTTTGTCCTACATCACCTAGAGCTTCAATCAATCAAGTTGTACCAGAAAATCATGATAGGGTGAGTGACCACATAGTTCCAGCTGATGATAAAGAAATATGAGATGATGCTTCTCTTGATGCTGAATAGTTGAAACTGGAACATACCAAGATTCTAAGATCAAGTTGATTAGCTTGTTGATGCAAATAAAGCACTCAAAATTTATATGGATGGAACTAACAACCTTATGTTTTTTTTATCAGCATAGAAAAATTATTTTATTGGGATAACAAGTCAATCTCATCTGTAATGGTGAAGTTATTAATTGTAAAAACAATTTGCAAATTTAATAAGTGAACGTTCAAGTTGAAAAACTTATGGAAAAGGAAAAAAAGTTTCCAAAAAACTGAGGGAAAAGAATAGTTCTTTAATATCTTATATTAGCCAAGAGAAGCTTCAATCTTTACACACAACATTCTTTTGTTATGGCAAGTTACACATGCACCTCTTAAACCCATGACCTCACCCTCATCCCACTACTAGGAAAGTGTCAATTAAGTTATAGGTCATTGGCTCTCCACACAACAATCATAGCACACAAAACCTTATCATGATATGACTGTTTATTCAATATCGTTGTGCAACAGTCCATGACAAGAAATTGACATTCAAGAAGACCAATCTATTCAATTAATTAAAATTTAAAACACTGCAGCACAAACTGACTTGAATCCCTAAGGCCTAGTGCTGTAAATATCTTTATAATTTAAGTACTAGCAGTCTAGCACCATAATGACACTGAGGGAGCAGCTTATATTTTCTGCTGGAATACAATAGCAAAGCATGCTAATCCATGCATCATCAAATACCAGCACATGATACTCCATCTCCTCATGGTTCGTGAAAACAACGCTAACTACTCAATTACCCCATTACCACCAAATCAATTTGATGATATGTTGATAACACAACGCATAGAAGAAAAACAAGCATCATATTCAGTTATGTGTTGATAGAAGTAATACCATAAAAATGGATGCACGCTAAAATCCTGAGCAAACTGCATCCATGATGGGATTATCACAATCAAGATAAATCCAAGGGATGCAAAGAATATAAGAGATTTCCGTATCTCGTATGTTCTTGAATCAGAGTTAGCACTACTTGAAGAGCATTCCCATATTCGAAGAACAAATTTAAAGACCATTGGAAAAAGAAGAAGGCCTAGTAGCACCCCCTGCATCAAAAGAAGAACCTTAGCTATTGAATTACATCAATTATAATCATTTTCGTCACTTTACAAGAATCATACCTGAATAATTATGCCTATTTCACTTCTCTTGACTCCATACTGTACAGAAACCAACTCCAATGAAATCAAGTATCTTGTAACCTGCTAAGAAAATCACCAATAAAACGTGTGTACATCCAATTTGTCCAGGGAGAATAATTACTGAAGGTATAATTCCACTAACCTTTGCAATCGTACATGCCAACATGTCACCAAAATAAAGAACAATGCCTGCAGTCACCAAAAGTGCTTCCCCTAAAAAGAAGATGACCAGTGATAAATAATGAGTGACAAGAAATAGCCCAGTTAAACTGATCAGATAATAAGAATATTTCTCCAAAATAAGTGAGATTTGATCTATGCCAAAGCCATAGGGATTCAACTAATTGAACTTAGGCACTAAAAATTTACATAGTTTCTATGAATTGTAATTAAAATTTATTACAAATTGATCCACTAAATAAATTTTACAAACTGATCTGCTAGTCGATACAAGTGTAGCTTGCATATTGTTAAATAAAAATTAACAATATGCAAGCTACACTTGTATCAAGAAGCTATATACTACTAAATTGCAAGGAGCTGGTCAACACTTCTTAATGCTCCAAATTTAGAATAGGCAAAATCATTACATGCAATAAGAGAGGAAAACAAGGCCCCCAAAAAAAGGTAATAAGACACATACCAATAGAAGCACAAGAGGGAAAAGTACTAAGAACATGCTGAATTAATTTCACCGCTGACAATCCATGCAAAAGCACCCACAATAACTTCAATACTGCATGAAAGCCTGTAAAAAAAAATTTTATATATATATATATATATATATATATATCTATAACAATCATAATAGAAAAGGTGGTAATTGTTTATCTGACAGAGTTCTCTTTTTCTTATTTTTCTCCTCCCTGAACTAAATTAAAAGAAATGTTAAATGTAATTCATTTTCTCATATTTATCTTCCTATCTTAAACACTGCAAGACATCACAGAAAATTATTAGAGAGAGAAACAGTCAAAAAGGATGCAGAATTACAAACTCACCAGTATGGGATGTTGTAGCAATAGACACGCAGCACACCACTGCAAATAAGACAGTTCCACTTAAACTCAACTTTGCATCCATAACACTACGCGAATAAGGCGGGCGTGTATGGTCAGGTGAACGCCATATAACCATGCAGAGGAACACAAGTACACTCAAGCTGCTGGCAGATGTGGCCCAGTATTGCATTGTCAGATATTCAAGCTCTATACATAGAAAATTGAACACATTGTCATATACTGGGTGGCATTGTAATAAAACACATTCAACAAAAGGAGGAAGAAAATTGGGAAGCGAAAATCAGAAAGCCAAGAATTTATATTACAAGATAAAAGAAAAACAATTTAGATGACAGAGGATGGTCAGTTAAATGCAGAAAACCTAACAAGTTACAACCTTTTCTCCATTAAGAAAATGGAATAGGGGAAATTTTGGCGATGGAGACAGACGGTTAGAAAATGGATCCTGCAAGTTAGGATCACGCATACCATTCTCATCCAAAATAAAGACAATGGTTTCTATAACATCATAGGTGCTATTATAAGGAGTCAAAAACCCAAGCTGCAAATGATTACTGGCTCTTATATCAACAAGTCACGACTCCTTATCACAGAGTTAAATTATAGAAAATAGTATTACAACATAGAAACATCATAGGTGCTATTCTATCGAATCTAGCTCTTTGGTTATTACATTACTGCCAAATGTGGATTATAAAGTAGAAACATCATAGGTGCTATTCTATCGAATCTAGCTCTTTAGTTATTAAATTGCAACTGCCAAATGCGGATTACAAAGTAAAGACATCATAGGTGCTATTCTATCGAATCTAGCTCTTTAGCTATTACATTGCAACTGCCAAATGCGGATTACAAAGTAGAAACATCATAGGTGCTATTCTATCGAATCTAGCTCTTTAGTTACTACATAGCAACTGCCAAATGTGGATGATACATTCCTTTTACTATCCAACATTTCTCCAACAATAACAACAACCAAACCTTGGTCCCAAAACTTTGGAGACAACTACAGATCCTTAACAAACTAATCAGGGTCAGTCAAATTTATTTTTTTTTCGCCATTCTATCCTACCCAAAATCATTCTCTCTATCACCTCATTAAATGAAATTTCTTTTTTTACTACTTTTACCATGTTATTTTAGATCTTACTCTACCTTTTTTTTTGTTCCCTTTACTTAAATCAACTCACTATTCCGCCATGACCAAACCGTCTCAAGCAACTCTCCCTCATAGAAGCCAATTCCACAATTCCCTCCCATTATGCCATGTGGCATACCAAACGTCTCTGTTCAAGCCCAACTAACATAAGTATTCGTACGCAATTGCAACGTTTAAAACAAATACCACGCGGCACCACTTTACCCATTTGATCATATTTAAATCAAAAGAGAGGGTACTTGTACTTTTAATAAAATCGTCTCATTTCAAAATCCTATATTTCCAGGTATTTCCAGTTATCGATCTTAACATTCACATTTCAGCTGCACTCATTTTTATGAAATACATAAGTTCATGTTGTGATTAACTTAAAAAGGGATCAATGTGTGGTGGTAGTACCTTCAAGTGGAACTTGACGCAACGACAATGCTCGCGAAAGCTGTATCAACTTTGAAAGCATAACCACAGGAAGTGTTACTGCCCCAAGAAATATTCCAGATGAAGCACCAGGCCTACATGAAATCCAAAACACTCATAATTCAATTTCACAAAAACCCTAACAAAACTATATCCAAAGTCATTTACTTATAAAAGAAAACGACCAACACAAAATTCAATTTTTTTTTATACAATTGAAAATTTGAAATACGTAAATGGAATTTTCCTATGGTTTCTCAGGAACCAAACAGGAGAGCAACAAAATTCGAAAATTGTGAAAGGTGTTAGTAGTATACCTGGTTTTGAAGAGAGAAAGGGAAGAGGAAGAGGAGGCATCATCCTCGGCGCGGATCTCGATGAAGAGAGCGGAGAGGGCGAGGAGAGAGAGAGCGACGCCGTGAAGGAGGAGAGAGAGAGGGAGAGAGAAGAGAACGAGACCGATGAACAGAACCACCACCACTCTCTCCCCGTTCAATATCGCCGCCGCCGCCATTGCTCGCCAAAAAAAAAAAAAATTCACTCTCTAAATTTTAAAACTTTTTCAGTTTTTTTTGTTAATTCAGAGATAGGAATTGGAGGGATAATATGGTTTTCATTGCTAATCGTTAGGGAAGAGAGAGAGAAGAGAAGAGGAGAAGAAAGAGTGTTTTTGGGTTTGCTTAATTGAGGTTTGGTTGATACGGTTGTTTCCGTTAGGTTGGTGATAAATAGAGTGGGCCCTACCTGCTGACTTTTGCCGCGGCTTTGATTTATAACCCGTTGAGCGATTCTATGTGCCTGTAGTCCTGGTCCTCCCGGACCCTTGCCTGGATCCTTTTTTATTAAAAAAAATACCATATATAAAAATAGCCAAAATAAACTTTGGAGGAAAATTATAAGATTATATATCATATGGGAGTAATAGATGGATAAAGTTTGACAATAAATTTAGTTGTAGTTAAAGATTATAACTGATGGGGATCAATCTAAGGTCAGCTCATCCATAGTGGTCGTCCATAACTAGATCACGTCCAAAAAGCTTTGTGGAGAAAAAGGAACTTAGGATTAATAAATTCAATTTTAAGGCCATCCATGACCCAAGTGCATGGACGACCAAAGGACACTTAGTGAATTCTACAAGAAAACTTCTCAGAAGGCATCATATAATCAGACCATGATGCACTACTTCTAAAACGCGGAAAGGATTCCCCGTAATCCGTTTCACGTTTCCCATTTTCTCCATTAATCACACACATCACCCATGATGGTGATGGATCCTAACAAGTAGACTCACTTCTAACTCTCTATAAAAGGAGCAAGTTTCATTTACTTGAGGTAAGTCCCACCATTCACTATTTTCCCTTCCTTGTGTTTTAGAGAGAAAATTGACTTAACTGTCAGAGGATCCTTAACCGGGTTACATCGGTCACCCTTGACAGTTCTTTATTTTCTTTTCAGGACCAAAAAGCCATCACTCTAGTCCGAAGTATATTCCAACCTACTGATTTTTGTGCATCATCAATAACTTTATTTAAATTTTTTTTTATTGGATATGAATTTTGAAAAATCTACTGTTGAATTACATTTTCTTCTTATATTCTTTAAGTTTGTAAAATTTTCAAAAAATAAAGATCAATAACTGTGTCATTAATCAAATATTTATGTTCTAAATTTTTGTAGTATAAAAGCATCTATCAAAAATAAGTTTATAGATGAAATAGTAAATAAAATTCAATTGATACAAAATTTTACATGTATTTTAAAAATAAAATAAAAAAATGCAATCTAACTATTAAAATTTTAAAATATTTTGTTATGTTCAATTATATAACTTGATGCTTACCTTGATTTTGTTTTCTTTAAAGTTTAAACGATAGCTAATTAGCTTGATATTACTATACCTCGTAAAGGTTTTTTTTTTATATATAAGAAAAAAAAAATTAACGAACTTTTTATAAGAAAACTATACATCATAAAGAGTAACTTTTATGAGATAAAATTTCATACTTGTTCGTGTGATTTATTATGATAAATAAATTATAAAAATAATATGATTAATTAATTTATGTGAAAGTAATGTTGTTCTAAAAAAATTACTATTTTAATAAATTGTGAAAAAAAAAATTGAAAAAATCCGTAATGCTTGCATTGCTCTAGTTAAATTTGGTAAACTAAAAAAAAAAATTGCACACGATGCCTCTCTACTCTCTTCTCTCTATCCAACTGTGTAGCAGTATCAACAAGACAACAACACATCTGATTACCGCCATAACGTGAACCTTTCAAACGTAGTGGGTAGTGATCTACGCGTGGGTGCAAGTGCAACGGCAAAACGCGGAATATGCTTTGTGTTGTGTATTGTGTGTGAGACGACTTTTGGAACCAATGGGAGACTGGGCCAAAGTCCAAACACAATAACGCGCCGCTAAGCTATGACTTGCACCGTGTTCCATTTTGGTAGGTTTTATTTTATTCTCTTTTTTCTTTTTTTCTTTTTTTCTTTTTTTTCTTTTTCTGAATTGATCCTTTTAGGTGTTACTTTACTCACTGTTCATGCTCATATTTGTAGAACCCAATTCATGGCAAGCCCAACACGTATGATTTTTTTTTTTTTTTTCCTTAACTTCCCGGCAACTGCAAGAGCTTACCGGCGAAGTCACAACTCTTTAATTCTTGATCTTGCTCAATGTCACACTACTCTTAATCTTAAACAAACAAAACTACTCTCACTCATAACTGACATATTATTGCAGACGCATACATAGATTAAAACAGCAACATGAGCCGGCCTTTCTTCCATGCCAAATTGCTCTTAGTGCTGTCTATCTATTATTTCAATGGTGTTTTCGACAGAGAAGCAGTGTCAGTTGTGAAAGGCATTGAATTTGAGGCACAAAAGAGTAGACACGTTTTACATCACAAGGGGAGGAGAAGGTCTGCCTTACTTGATTTTGATGTCATGAGCTTTGGTGCTCGAGCAGATGGCCAAACTAATGACACTCGGGTTCGTTCTTATTTCTCTCGCACTCCTTCAAACAAACAATTATACTATACTAGCTTGCTAATTTAGAATTCTTGGTGTTACTAAAAATTTTTGACCAGTTCATTACTTTTTCTCCCATCTTTAACATTTTAAATGGAATTAGTTTTTTTTGGGGGGGGGGGGGGGGGGGGGGGTGTGATCAATGCATGTATAACAGTAAAGTTAGTGGAGTTCAAAAGCACTCTTACAGTCCACAGGGATCCTTATGAGTTATGATTTAAAAGACAAATTTCAGCTTCTGAGATTTTTATCACTATATAAGTTACAGATTTTGCCTTTACTTCAAGCAGACCCTTTTTTTTGCTAAGTTATTTCCTATAGACTCTCTATAGAAAATCTCTAGGGGTGTAATTACAAAATTATTTCACCCAAAAACGTAAAATGCTCATCACACCCCTAGACTTTTTTGTGATTGGAAAAAGTAATAATATCAAATTATAATTGATTCAAACTATTAACATTTACAAAAAAAAAAAAAAACCACTGAGCGCGTGTGTGATTAGTGGATGAGTTTGTTGAAAGATGGCTCTCTTTGCTTTCACTATCAACAAGAATGAAAAACAAAGTGGAAAGATACTCAGCAATATCTAAAAATGAGAATTGAGAAATGTAGTAGCAGCATATAAATGGAAAACAAGATTTGGATCATGGCAAATTGATAGTGTGAACCTTGTTTGTAAATGTAACTTTAGCAAATTTTACTACTTTTGAGTTTTAGGTCTTCTGTTACAGAAAGTTTGGCTTCAAAACTCGCCTCCTATAGTAGGAGATGGTGCATACATATGTATTGAAAGTTTAAAATATTATGACAAAATTTATGATATTCTACTTTTAAAAAAAAAATACACATTTATTGTTTTTAAATTTCCCACACAATCTTTCACAAATGTTCTGCAATAGTTCTTTTCAAGGGTTTGAAGATCCCAAAAATAATATACATATGCTAATAATATTATTAGCGTATGCATATTATTTCTTAAGTTTTGATTTCATCAATTTTGTTAAAGAATTTTAAAAAAAGTTGGAACTGTATCCTAAGTTTTGATTTCATTAATTTTGTTAAAGAATTTTTTAAAGGTTAGAACTACTCTCTAAATTAAAAGAGACTAGCCTCTGAGCACGCATTCACGCGCGTGCTCAAAAGCTCTTTTCTTTTTTGGGTAAAATTTAATAATTTGCATCCATTATAATTTGAAATTATTACATTTTCTAATCACAAAAAAAATCTGGGGGTGTAATGAAAAAAATATTTCACCCACAAATGCATAATACTCATCACACTCCTAGGTTTTTTTTGTAATTAGAAAATGTAAAAATTCCAAATAATAATGGATGCAAAGTATTAAATTTTACCCAAAACATAAAAGAGCCTCTGAGCAAATGCATGAGCGTGTGCTCAAAGGCTAGTGTGTGTGTCTATATATATATATATATATATATATATATATATATATATATATATATATATATATATATATATATTAAGACTAAATATTATTAGTCATAAATTTATTATTTTTTATAATTGTAAAATTATAAAATAAATATTTATGACGTTACCAGTCGAACCAAAAAACCGATAATCAGTCCATTTTTTGATTCTTTGACCATAACAGTTTTTAAAACCATGGTGTAGAACCTGAGACCTCAGACCTCATTTAAGAACCAAGGCTAGTATCATAACCAATGCACCATTTAGTTCTTTGAGAACAAATATGAAGTATTAGAACAACTAGGAAGTATTGTTATATTTATTTTAGATTTATGTGATTTATAATTTTTCACCTCTATCTCAATTTATTAAATATTACTAATTTTTTTCTTTGATAAATTTACTTGTGATTTAAGAATAATGTCTTCGCATGGGAATTTACTAAAATAATTAAAAGTAATTGTTTTATTTAATCAAAATGATTTAGACTTGAAGGATTATTAAACAATATTTTTTCATGCTTATTTATATTGTACTATAAATGTCCTTTCTATTAACCTTATTTATTAAACATATAAACATCCTTTCTATTAACTTTATAATATCATGAAATTTTATTAGAAATTCTGTTTCAATTATTTTTAGATATTTTTAGTCAGTTTTGGTAATATTTAAAAATTTAATATTTATTTAAATTTTAATTAATTACTAAATTAATTATGACATCATTATGATTCGACCTTAAAAATTTTGAACCTTTCATTTTTTTAGTTCTTTGAATAGTCTAGGTTTGAAAACCATGATTTTGGCTACGTGGATTTGCCCTTTTCTGGAAAGAGTACGGAAATTAATCATCAATCAAATGAATCAAAAGAAGTACAAGAGTTCTATTAAAGCTATTTACTACTCATCTCCATCTATTTTCCAGACCATTTAGATTGGGTGAATCAAGAGAAAGCAATCAAGAAAGAATGGTGGATCATTCGGATGTGTTTAGGAGTGAATGGAACGATTTATATATTTCTTACCTCTTAATTTCGGTCTCATTTAAAAATAGATGGAGATTTTTTTTTTTTTTTTTTTGGAGAAACAGGACACTGCCATTTATTCAAGTAACTAGAAAATCAAAAGAAACAAAAACAGAGATGTTTGGAGGAACATTCTCCATACAAACCAATAAAGAATAGGAGCTTCTTGCTCTCCTAGTTAAAGCACAAGATAAAGTATTGCCCTGCGACATGAGAGAAAGAATGAGTCCTTAAAGAACCCGTTAACATAATGTCTTTTACAATATGACGAGAAAGAGTTGAAACACCCCTGGAAGGAGCCTTCATCACCACTTCGGAATCCCTTTTAAAGATTGATTGATGCAGTCCCAGCCCAACAACAAATTGGCAAGCTCTTCTGGCAACCAAAGTCTCCAGTAAGTCCACCGTGGCTAGAAGAGCTATTTTTACTGAAAAAGCCGCTAGCACCTCACCCTTGTCGTTACATACCACCACCTCAATTCCAGCTTCATTGGTCTCCACAAACATCCGCCACCATCAAAGTTTGTTTCAATTCATCAGCACCCGAATGTCTCCATTTCACCGTGGCTTTGCACTTCTTTCCCGATGGAACAGTAGGCCTTTGATGAAACTCTTAGAGATAACGGGTAGCAAACACTGGGCTAACACAGCGCACGAACACTGAGATCTTTGATGCCTTTTCTGGACAAGACCATTAATGAGCATGTCCAATGCAAGGATGAAAATAAGACCAAGGACTTTGTTGATGTCATGTTGGGCTTCATGGGATTCGAAAAATCTGAGAGTATTGAACAGTCCAATATCAAAGCCACTAATCTTTGTAATGATTATTATCAAGGTTTTCAGACCTGGACTGTTCATTGAACCGTAAAAAGTAGAGGTTTAAGGTTTTTGAGATCGAACCATGATGACATCATAATTAATTTAATAATTAATTAAAGCCTAAATATAGATATTAAATTTATAAAACTAGCAAAATTGACAATATATCTATATATGTGAGGGAAATTTAATGATTTTCAAGCAAATATTTAATAATTAAATAAGAAAGTTAATAAAATAAAATAAAAATCATGAAAACATTAAAATTTATGATTAATTTTTGAAGTAAAGTTGAATATCTTTGAAGGATTTTAATTATAATTTTTTTTTTTATTCCTTGTAAGAGATGGATAATTTAATTTGGTAGAATAAAATTGTGTTAAGATGTTTTTATAAAAAAAAAATGTTAAGGGGTTCACGGTTCTTGCCACCGGTTCGTGCGGTCCAACCCTGGTTTTAGGGGTTCACGAAATTAACAAAAAATCTGGTTCTTTATACTTAAAAAACCGGTTTTTATCCCGGTTCCCGGTTTTCACGGTCCGACCTCTCAGTCCGATCCAGGTATGAAAACGTTGATTATTATAAGTTTAGGGATAATTACACATAGCCTACCTGTGGTTTGGGCGAAAATCGCTTTGCCTATCCGTGGTTTTAAAAGTATCACTTAACCCACCTGAGATATGTTTTTGTCACTCTCCGTAACCCACCTCAATCTCTGCCGTTACAAAAACACCTTTTAACCCAAAAACAGAACATAACGCAAATCAAAACACCCAAAACTCAAACACTTTTCGAGAAAGAGACCCGAGGTGCGATCAACTTGTTCTTCGTGATTTGGAGCGTCTGGAGAGGGAGAAAACACTTGTTTTGCATCATCGAAGCTAGGAAAGGTATGTGTGACTGCTGTTTATCGCGACCCACCCACGTATTTGTGTCTGTTCTTGATTTAGGGTTTCAGATTTTGTTCAAGTGCAAACTTACTATGTGAAAGTCTAAATTTGTACTTCCCAGGAATCGTGTTATGTTGATATGTCTTCATCAAGTGGTAATTTCTCAGGTTCATGTGGACATATGTGCAATGAGCAGACTTGTGTTTTGAGAACAAGTTTGAGTTTGTACAATTTTGGGAGGAGGTTCTTGGGTTGTAGCCGTTATAAGGTTGGTCCTAAGTGTCATTTCTTTGTTTGGATTGATAACCCAACCTGTCATCATGGGAATGAAACTGCACCTTTGGCTCTAGAGAAGATGTTTAGGCTTCAGTGTGCTCTCCAACTTGCCAATGAGAGGGAAAGGACAGCTCTGGAAATGGCAAAAGAAGTTAGGCAAATGGCAGAAAAGGCTCTTGAAGAGGAAGCCAAAGCCAAGGAGAGGGAGAGAAAGGCACGAGCTGTCTGTGCAAAAGCTAAGGAAAAAGCCATGTTTGCTGAAGAGAAGCAGAGAATGTGGAAGTCTGCATGCATTTTGTCATGGATCTTTCTTGTTATAGTTATGTTGTTATGTTTTGGCTCAATTGAGTTCTCTGGAGTGAAGAGACCTAGATTGTTGCCCTGAAGTAGTTAATTGGTTAGTAGAAATAGTAATGGCAATGGTGTTAATGAATTTGCATTGTAATAGCACTAGCCTACTGATGTAATGTTTTGATGTGTCAATGAATGAAAAATTGGTCAATTATTGAGTATTTTGTGCATATCATAACAACCATTCAAGGGAAGAAATATTGGTAATGCCACTAGTTTGTAGGCATATAATGAAAGAAGTATTGGTCAATTATCAATGACCTGTGCATACCATAACAACCATTCCACAATAAAAACTTCCATACACTATATTGAAAAAATATACTTGGACACAATCTGTAGTAGCAATAAATAAACTTTCATATAATTTGGTTTGGACAAATATTGTTCCATACAATTACTTGTGCATACCATAACAACCATTTCACAATAACAACTTCCATACAATCTATATTGGAAAAATCTACTTAGACACAATCTGTAGTAGTAATAAATAAACTTTCATATAATCTAGTTTGGACAAATATTGTTCCATACAAACTGTAATACCACAACTTCCATATAACAACCTGGAGTGTATTGTACCTTAATTACAAAAAAGCACATTCCAAGGCCAGCTACATATATATATATACATCTATACACATACATATAATTGCTCAAAACAAGGTGATTGTTTTTTACACTAATTGATAATTACAAAAAGCCAACAGCTGTCTTCACAAAAAAACAAAAAGGCCCACATGTTCCCACTAGCTTTACTCCCAATGCTAGCATGCGTACCCACTAGCTTCATTCATTTCTTGTCTTTACTCTTTCCTCTTTCCACCCACTGAATTCATTTTTGGTGGCCTTTGTGCAACAAGCTGTCCTCTAATCCTCACACCACCAGTGCTCCTATTTGCATGTGAAGGCTACAAAATAAAAAATAGATCCACTTGTTAAAAAATATCACAGTCTACACAACCATCCAGGAAAGAGAAAGAGGTTACTCAACTAAGTTACCTGTGAAGAACTTGGTAATGTATCACAGGTCTCCCTAGGTGTGTGAAACTCTGGCTGTGGGGAAGAAAACCATCCTGCTCTCCTGTGAGATGGCCTTGGTTGATTTCCTTACTGTGAGGATGAAGGCTGAGTGGCACACATCATGTTGTAGGTCTGGGTAGGCTGCTGGGATGGTGGCTGGGGTGCAGGCTGAGGTGCAGATCTAGGTGTAGGCACCCCTCCCCTTGCCTGCAACAAAACCCAGTTTCAATACAGTGTTTATTGTAAGTTTAAAAACAAGTTTTTTTTTTTTTTTTTTTTTGCCATTTAAATCCTAATTACTTACAACTTTTTCTCTTTGAAGTCTCTGTCTCCTCTACCATGGTGTCTCCCCAGTGATGCCAGCCTTGCACCCTCTTGAGTTATGCCCTTCCTTTTTGCATTTCCCACATCTTACAGGTCTATTCAGTCTACTTGCTTTGTAAGGGTTCCTAAGCTCATCAGAAGCCCTATTTCTTTGCTTGGGTGGTCTGCCTAGTGGTTTGTATATGTGAGGTGCCAAGGGAGCAGGCTGTCCAGTCTCAGCCCATTCTGACTGGCCAGGCATGGGAGGAAGTACCTCCTTGTATATCTCCATGTAAGTTTTTTTGAAGTAGCATGGGTGGGTATAGTCTTCTGGTGTCTCAATGTTTGTATAAATGGCTGTTATGGCATGTTTGCAAGGAATGCCATTTAAATCCCAAGACCTACAGTTACATGTCTTCTTCACCAAATCAACTACATGCCTCCCATACTGACTGCCTACCTCATAAAGGAAACTGCCAGCTGGGGTAGCACTAAATGGCTTACTTTCAACCTTCAATTTCTCCAATCTATCTTGTATGCTTGGACACAACTTTCCAGCATACTTCTGTAACCCTTCCCTTTTTGTGTAAAGCCTAGTCATAAGTCTAACCCTAATCCACTCCAACATTGCCAAGATAGACTTGTCCCTAGACTTCAATATCATTGCATTAAAAGACTCACTCAAATTATTTACCAAACAATTTGTTAAGGCCCTAGAAGTGAAGTGTGACCTTGTCCACTATGCAAGTGCAATGTTTACAAGATACTCATATGCCTTTTCATTCAAATCCCTTATGTACTGCATGCATCTCTCAAACTCCCTTACTATTGTGGCAGCAGCACACCTCCACAATGCATCCTTCAGCTCCAATTCCTTGTGATCAACTTTGAAATTGTTGTAGATGTGTTTCACACAGTATCTATGCTCCACAGTAAGGAATAGTGTCTCTATTGCAGGTATAAGCCCCTGCAAATAAGCAAACAAACAAACAAAACAAGTTAGTTCAGCAAACAAAGTAAACTATTCAAGTGTAACTGAACAAAACAAAACTTGCATACCTTTTGCCTATCAAAAATGAAGACCAACTGAAGCTCCTTTGGCCTCCCTATATCATTAGCAAAAATTTCCAAAAACCATATCCAAGACTCCCTGGTTTCTTGTTCCACAACAGCCATGGCTACTGGAAAAATGTTGTCATTTGCATCCTTGGCAGTGGTAGATAAGATTTGCCCACCAAATCTGTGTTTTATGTGACAACCATCTAAACCTATAAATGGCCTGCATCCACCTAAAAATCCTACCTTCTGAGCATTGAACTTAACATACATCCTCTTAAATTTTGGTTGGGAAGTCTCATCAGTCATTTCTGTCTGCAGTATAACCCTACTCCCCTTGTCTACAGTGGTTATCAATTGTGCATAGTCCCTAAGGACACCATATTGCAGTTGCTCATCTCCATTTATCAAATCATTTGCCTTTCTCTTTGACCTATACACTTGGTTTACACTTAGGTCAACAGATAAATTTTGCATCACATGGTTGTGTACACCACTCACCTCCCAATTTGGATTTTTGCTAAAATCCTCAATGAACCTCTTAGCAACATAAGCTGATGTTGCTTGGCTGTTTTTAAAAGACTTGGGGCAAGTACAGTCATCAGTTAAGGTCTTAATTTGAAATGTTAGCTCTCCACTTATTTGAGATGCATAACATCTCCACCCACACCCATTCTTGTAGTGAACTGATATCTTGGTCCTCTTATTAAACTTGAATTTGATGTCAATAGGTTTTTTGATTGCATACTCCCTCAAAGCAGCTCTGAACACCTTTACATTAGGAAACTTCATCTCCTTCTTTAGTACAACATTTCTCATGTCACTCTTAGCATTAAACTCTACTTGCTCTGGTACCTGCTCATTATCAGACCCATCTATGCTTACTAGGTCATCCTCAAGGGCTGGCTCAGCCCACTCAGGGTCTGCATGGAATGCATTGCTTGATTCTGGGGCTGTGTGGGGTGCATTGCTTGATTCTGGGACTGTGTGGAGTGCATTGCTTGATTCTAGGGCTGTATTAGGAGTAAAACCTTGTGGAGCTGAGTTTTGAGCACATGGTTGTGCAGCTGAGTTTTGAGCAGTAAATATATCATCACCAAAGTCATCCCCCTCTAGGCCTTCATTTAGCCAATCATTGTCATCGTCATCGTCATCATCATCATCTCCTTCAACATTCTGTTCTTCATCTCTTGCACCAATCTCAACATCCTCAACATCTTCTTCTTCATCATTCTCATCATCTTCATCATAATCACTATCCAAATCTATTTCATCCCTTACTGCATCACCACCTAAACCACCTACATCACCACCTACATCACCACTTGCATCACCACCTACACCATCTGCCACTCCCCCTCCATCACCACCTACACCACCATCTGCCACTCCCCCTCCATCAGGATACTCAACTGCCAGTGGCTCCACATCTATGTCAGTATAGATTATGATTTTTTCAGCAAGCCATGCCCTATGAAGGGTAGTCATGTTTAGGACATCTGCATCTGTTTCTATGTCTCTTAAACCATCTTGTAGATCACCTTCAGGAAGTAAATACTTATATCTACTGTGTTCTTTAGAAACACCAACTAGATGGCATAAATCCCGAATTTCAAAGAAACTCAACTTGTTAGGGTCAATCTCTGTCAGTAAACGTACAGACCCACCCACATATTGAATGGTTGGCTCCTTCACAAAACATCCCCCAACATGAATTTCAATGTCAAATGTGAAGTCAACCATCTGCAATTAAAATAAGTAGTTTGTTTACACACTGATATGCAGAAAATGACAAGAAGCCAAAAGAGACAACAAGCCAACAAATTGACAATAAGACAACAACACACGGATAAAGGACCACATAAAGCACATGCAAAACCAAATTCCCAACAAATTCATAGGGACCACACTACCCACAGTTCACAAACAAGTGCAATCATTGACAAATAAACTTGATTCTTTTAGACATATGCATTATAGAAACAACTATAGCAGTACATTCGTTACATCCTAAGCAATTCTACATATAAATAGCAAAATGCACATTTAACATACAAAAAAAGTTTTAATGTGCAGATGAACAGCAAAACCTAACTACGTGGGTGGGTCACGATAAAAAAATGACATCAAGAACCCAAATGCAGATGAACAGCAGTCACACATACCTTGCCTAGCTTCATTGATGCAAAACAAGTGTTTTCTCCCTCTCCAAATGCTCCAAATCACGAAGAACAAGTTGATCGCATCTCGGGTCTGTCTCTCGAAAAGTGTTTGAGTTTTGGGTGTTTTGATTCGCGTTATGTTCTGTTTTGGGGTTAAAAGGTGTTTTTGTAACGGCAGAGACCGAGGTGGGTTACGGAGAGTGACAGAAACATACCTCAGGTGGGTTAAGTGATACTTTTCAAACCACGAGTAGGCAAAGTGATTTTCGCTCAAACCACAGGTGGGTTATGTTTAATTATCCCATAAGTTTATAACAATCACTTTATCCGAAAACATGATCATTATGATAAAGAATAAATGTCATAGACTAAAATATATATATATATATATATACACACACACACACACACTAGTATTATGCTCGTGTGATGCACGGCTTAATCAAAAATCATGTGTAAATTAAAGAAAATAAGAAAATATTTTTTAATTTAATTAAAATTAAATAATAAAATATATTTAAGTGGTAATCTTAATTTAATAGTTAAGAATTATAAACAACCCAAATTACTAAACATTAAGAATTTACATAAGAATTGAATTTTTGTATTTGAAAGTGAGGGAAGAGGCACCGAATTTCAACCTATCAAAACAAAATGTGTAAATATAAAATTCAAGATTTTTTTTTTTTTTTTTTTTGGAGAAAAACTAATAGTTAAGACCCTGAAAATAAGTTTGCATCAATACTTGAAAATAGTTTCATTAGCGTTGAGATGTGATGAAAATTAAAAAGTAATACATTTTGCAAGGTCCTGCATATCCCTCCTAGGCTGGTTTTGTGAACAACAATCTATATTATGAGTAAATGATGCATTTGGAATATAGATTATAACTTCAAGGTGTTTAAAACTTCAATGGATCATGCCATATTTTGACCAATATCCTTTTTTTAACCCTACACCTTCAATAAATCTCATTTTAGCAATTATTTTCTTATTTTATTCCGGTGTATATTTCAATTGACCCAAACTTCCTAAGCCAACTACATATTTATTCCTCTTGAGAATCCTTTGTTGCGATCATATCCCAATAAATTATAGTGATGAAGATCTAATTATTAAGTTCCGACAATTCGAGCTTATAGTAACTAAGCTTTTCAAAGTTTCCTTCAAACTCTATAGCTTCAAAGAGTTCCAATATAGTTACTTGTAGTATAAAAAATATGATGTATTTATGAACATAATGAAACAAAAAAGGAAAAAAAGAAAAGAAAAAAATAATAAAGGATAGAGTTAAATAACCTTGGAGAGGAAAATAGAACTTGGAGCTTTCATTGTAGGCATCCTTAAAGTATCCACACAATCTAGCCTGGTATAGTACACTCTAGTGCTTCCATTATAGCTTCCATTACTAACCCATTTCCTATCGAATTAGGACGCTGATACACCTAGAAACTTAAAAATCAATAAACCCATTATAGAACAAAACCATCCAACTAAAAATATACACACAAAAAACTAAGAGTACAAAAAATATAACCTTCATCACAGATTCACAGAGAGAGCATAGTCCGAATGAGAAGTTTAAGGGATGTGGAACAAAAATATTTATAATTTATTTTTTTCCCGATTTTATTCCCTATGATCTATTCGCAAGTTTTAGATATACTTGAAGGTAAGCAAAAATTGCAACAATTTTTTTAGATAGACACAAAAATTGTTCTTATCAACTTTTCCTCTATTAATCTTTGGATAAATACAAAAATTTAATTTTTCTTGTCAACTTTCCTCTATTTATGTTTGGATAGACACAAAAGCTAAATGTTGATATTAACACTTTTTTCCTTCACTTTATGAATAATTGTAACTGTTGGAAAAATTGGTTTTGTGTCCCATACAAAACCCACAGCGGAAACAACACAATGATCTACTTTATTCATGAGAGATAACATGTAACCTTAAATTCTAGAATAAAGAAGAGAAAGTATACCTTGGTGCAGTGAAATTCAAAAATAAGACTTGAGAATACCTTCCATCTTCATCCCAATTCCACATGGTGCGCAAGATGAGTGGTCTCTCAATCAATTGTGTACGTTGATTTTCCTTTGGAAAAGTGAATTCCAAAAAACTTGTAAAGAAAAACTTTTTTTCTCTTCTT